>JALMQS010000118.1:11776060-11899162 GCA_024734495.1 Forficula auricularia
AAAGCCCAGCAAGTTATCCGTTAATTTAAAACGTTTATAATTTATTTTTGACAACGAAATAGCGCTTAAATACTCGATTGCTCAAATGTTAATTTTTACCGATATTTGTAAATAAATTTATTAAAAATGGATATTGACCCGAGTGACAAAAAAGAAGTGCCTATTTTGAGTGAAATAAATGATTTATTCAATGGATTTTGTCAATTGATAGTGGATAATAAAAAATGGATGGACGAAAAATTAAAAGAAAAGAACATGATTGGAAAAAATAAATTCAAAATACCTTATTTACAACCACTCCCTGAAGAAACATCGGTAAATGTCCATAATGGAAGACCTAAGCGTAAAGCTCTTTTAGAAGCATCCGAAAAAATACGTGAGGATTCATTATGTACTATACATACTAAACTACGAAGAGTCGGGGATACAAATGAAGTATTTAAAAAACCAAATAAAAAATTAGAATTAATATCTTCATTAAATCAAAATCCAAATGTTCTTCAAAACATAAGTAACATAACTAAAGGGAAAAAAGGGAAAAAATCTACAAAGATTTTAAATTCTACCCTTATTCAGGGCAAAGAAGTTATCCCTGACTTTCCCAATATTTCTATTGTTGAATCAATTGAAGAAGAGAAAGAAAAAAGTCAAATAAATGAAGAAATCGTTGACTTGACAGAATCAGTTGATGAATCGGCTGAAGTCATTTGTAAAACGCCACAAAAATCTCCAATTTTAAAAAAACAAACTAAAAAATCATCAAAGGAATTATTTAATCCCTATATAGTTAATTCTGTAAAAAAACGAGTTGAAGCATTTGAAGTCCTTCAGGACAATGGAGTAACTATTCCATCTCCAGAACCGTCTAAAATGCCAATGCGAATTACACGGACTAAAACTAAACAATTACATTAAGGGCCAGTTGTATGTCGGTTGGTAAACTCTTTTTAAACGTTGGCAAAGGGTAAATGTGCTGGGATGGCCAATCAGATGAAAGTGCCTGCCAATCAGATGACAGGCACTTTCATCTGATTGGCCATCCCAGCCATTTACCCTTTGCCAACGTTTAAAAAGAGTTTACCAACCGACATACAACTGGCCCTAAGATGGCTGATTCAACACTGCTCACAGTATCTTTTATCTATGACACTGCTGATGGCATCAGTGTTAAGCTTTCCCTGCACAGCCATGTCAGGGCAGCCAACTGTGACAACATAAACTTAACAACATAAACATTATGACAGTACTAGCCCTACACGCTCAATTGGAATGTCAATCCTAGACAAGACTGACAGTCAGAATGATCGTGTAGGGGCTTAAAGGAAGCCCTAGACGCTCAAACAAAAGTTTGATCAAAAGATTGAGTCAATCGATTGACTCGCGCTTCAATCAACCTGTCAATCAACCTGTCAATCAACCTTTAAATCTTTTGAACAAAACTCATTCGTAGTGGAGTTTCAATGTTGGAAGCTAGCGGGGAGTTCTCCATGGTTGCTGAGGAGTTCATGACTGAGGGAAAGATTGATCAAAACCCTTCTAGACGGTCATACACGCCTCTTAAATGATTTGCGTAAATCAAACTTTCCAACATTCTTCGTAAATGCTTGGCTCAAAAGCGTCAAATAGGTTCCTAGACGGTCAATCATGCTTGACTCAATCATTTGATCAAATTTAGGGAACTCGGTGTTGGTTTATAGTGAAACATTATCAAAATTATATTACATCTCCAACTGCAACCTAATATAATTTCAATCTTTTGATCAAAATGATTGACCGTCTAAGGCCTACTTTAAGACTAGTTTGACATATACTAGTATATACGCTGTTTGTTAATTTATTCGGCTAATATTGTAATTTTCAGTGTTCTTGTTATTTTTGTATATCAGTTTTTTTAAGTTAATAAAAGCCTAATTAAAGTTAAGTAAAATTACGTAGTTTTTATTAATTCCTTACATCAATCCATACATTTGTTTTGAATGGCCTCACAGATAGAAAAGCAAAAAATAATAATGGTTGAAAATGACTTCACCTTTCTGAGATTTATAAAAATACTAAATAAAAAAAAAAAAAAAACTGAATTCAGTAACAATTTAGGTCCCAGGGAAGAAATCAGGAAACTTCGGGTCATTCAGCTATTCAAAATCTATTATGTCCTAAGAATCATTAAAAAAATTGTTTTTATTTTTATCTATTCCTATTATTAGTATTATTATATAATTAAATTCAAAAAAAATTGTTTTATTTTTTAAGTTTTCCCCCTAATTTTTCCCCATTTGTTTTTGACATATCTCAAAATGACACAAGAAATAGAATTAAAATCCTATGAAAAGAAAGTAGCTAAAAAAATAAATTCTTTAAAGAGTGATAATAATAATCCATGTTTAAAAGTTATTATTTAACATTATATTAATTAAAAAATAATCTAATTATTAACCTATCAAAACACTTAATTATTTCAGGAACAAAAAATGTCTTATGATTGTTTAGAGAAGAACCATTATGATCATGACAAATGTAAATTGTACTTCAAGAACTATACAAACTGCCAAGATTTTTGGGTGAGGTTTTAATATTAAATCAACTATTTAAATTCTTTAATCTATTAGGTTGGAGTTGGTGGTGTACACCTAATACAATTTGTATAATGTTTCACTAAACTATAAACCAACACCGTGTTCCCTAAATTTGATTAAATTCTTTATTTTTATTTGCTTAATTTTTTAAATTTTATTCAAATCACATAATCTTATTATTATTAGTGGATTTGGTCTCTTCATAGATAAAAGATTCATATAAATGGTCTCTTCCAGCTACCAGTGTTATTTATACAGACATACACCTAACCATAATTATAATTATATTTTGTACTTTTCTTCCTAATTATACTTTCAATCAATCTTATAAATTTCCGATTACTTTAGGTTCTTTCAGACTGAACTTATAGTGACATAAAAATATAATTCGGCTTGAAGCATTTGAAATTTGTCTTTTTCCAAATTCTGCTTCAACTTATTTGCAAAACCTGGTATGAATTGTGGGTCGCCTGGATAATTAGACCCGAGGGGTGAACCGTGACCTAATATGCTGTACACCTACTTCCACTTGTACTTCCAAATATTTCCAAGTACTTCCAAATATTTCCAAGTAATTCCAAATATTTCCAAGCAATTCCAAATATTTCCAAGCACTTCCAAATATTTCCAAGTACTTCAAATATTTCCAAACACTTCCAAATATTCCTAAGTACTTCCAAATATTTCCAAGTACCCCCAAATATTTCCAAGTACTTCCAAATATTTCCTAGTGCTTCCAAAATACTTCCAAAGAGGTGTACACCTACTTCCAATCGCGGATCACCCCTCGATTTGACCAGACGCCTTATTCTTGAGCCAACTACCCCGAAAGAGCGGTCGGTGAGGTAGGTTTTTTTTCGAATAATATTTGATTAGATAAAAATAGATTCAAACCAAATCATATCGGTTCGGTTTGGTTAGATGCAGATCGGCTTGGTTCTTCAGTTAGGATATTTCCTGTTCGAACTGAATTGGACATATTTTAACCTAGGACTTCTTAAACTGAGGATCGTAACCAGTAAAGATGCAGCCCATATGAAAGACCCTTGCATTACCGAAGAGAATGGAAAGTTGATTAAGTGAGAGCGTGGAGACGTAGGTGTTTATGCACTCGGGTTTTGAAGGTTTGAAGGTTATAAGTGCTGGGAAAGATGGAGACTGGGAGAGAGTTCCAGTTCCTTGAAGTCATGGGGATATATGTATTGGCGAATGAGGTGGTCCGGCACTTTTCTAATTTGACCGCGAAAGAGTGTTGGGAGTCGGCAAAACGCGTGCTACGCGCAAAGCATGCTTTGGGGGGAATTATTGATTTTATCTCATCAGAGCACCTGCCGTGATAGTATCTATAGAAAAGGGAAAGGGCAGAGACATTTCTTCGATGAGCTAGCGAGTCGAGGGAGTCAGTGAGGGTAGAATCGTCAATTAGCCTGACGGCTCGTTTCTGAATTGCATCCAGGGTAGCAAGAGAATATTTAGAGGCTCCTCTCCATAGATGAGAGCCGTATTCGAGACAGGGGCGGATTTGGGCCTTGTAGAGGGTGAGATGTAGGGGCGTGAAAAATCGATTGGACCTGAATAAGTAGCCAATCTTCCTTGCTGCAGATTTCGCCACAGAGTAGATGTGTTCATTCCAAGACAGGTCAGATGCGACAGAGACGCCCAACATGGATATGCTGTCACACATTTTCAAGATATTCGAATCGAAATGAATATCAGAGAAATTTTTATTTTCGCGCCTAGAAATTAGACAACATTGAGTCTTGTTTGAATTAAAGTTAACTAAATTTTGAGAGCCCCATTTATTTAGTTTGTCTAGTTCGAGAGTGATTGAGGAGACAACATTGTTTCGATTATTCGGGAGTGAGGGCTTGCCGTGCAGATTGGGGTTTGACGTATGATCGATAAGGTCGTTTATGTATATTAGGAAGAGTGTGGGGGAGATTACCGAGCCTTGGGGAACACCAGCATTTGTGGAGAAAAATTCAGATGACATTCCATCTACCACAACTTTTATACTACGGTTTGCCAGAAAGCTTTCTATCCATTTGTGAAGTGTTGGTGTGAATCCAAAGGCTGTCAGTTTAGCAAGAAGATTTTTGTGCCAAACTTAGTCAAAGGCTTTTGAGAAATCTAGGGCTACAGCGAGGGTTTCTTTCCCGGTCTCTAAAGTTTTGTTCCAGGTGTGAGTGACATAGGTTAAGATGTCGCCTGTGGAACGATTTTGTCTGAATCCATATTAACTTTTAAGGAGATAAGTGTTGGTTCTAGGTGAAACATTTTTATATAATAATAAAAATTAGGTAAGGTAGGTTTAACAAAAAAAGAAATAAAACAAAAATGAGTTTTGAATTCGAAATATTTCGGGTTATCAACCTCGCAATTTTACCCAATTTTTATTATTAAATCCATATTGCCTATCGTGAATTATTTTATTATTTTCTAATCGTATAACCAAATGTCGGCCTCGCCAAAATTTATAATAAAAAAATAAAAGTTATAATTTGTTATGTTTGATTTTTATACTCTGCAAAACAAAATATTTTCAAATAAATGTTAATACCTACTGATATTTTACTTGTTGAAAAACATCAATGATTCTATCTTGAAAATCGGGATTCTCAAATCTAACAAGCATCCGAACAGAAGATGCAAATCTCGGATAAAATACATATCGATTAACAAACATACTGGCTAACAAGATCAAGATGATTTTAGAAAATGACGAATTTCAAATTAACCAGACTTGAATGACAGTTATTCTAGTTCTAGTACCATAATGATTCTCAGATCATTTCGATATCATTAGACTTAAGTGATTGATTCTTTCTGTATTTATCAAAATAGCTTTAAAATTCAGAAGACCAAAGGTGATTAAACTAGAAAATTTCAACATATTTTTTGATTTTTTCTATCAGTAGTCCAACTTAAAAAATCATCCATTCTGACATCAAAAGCTTCAATTAATCATTATCTATTAATATATTTAACTCAGTAGAATAAGGCCTAAATCAGCACGCTATTTTCTTGTTGCAAATTTGGTGGTCAGTTTGATATACAGGAAGATATTTTTCGGTTAGAGTCTCATGGTCAATAAATTGTTTATTGGAACTACATCAATTATCATCTAAAAACAGCTTTAGAATTTCAAGTCGAAACTTCATGAATAAACTAGTAAATTTTAGAATATAAGTGACATATCCTGGAAGCATCTTTATCACTTCATGAAATGAAATTAAAATTAAACATTTGTTGAAATATATTGTCACTCAAGTTTATATACTATAAAATTTTTTTATCTAAATATAATTTAATTTCTTTGTTTTATTTTTGGAATTTAGTTAAATCAGAAAGAAGACTTCAAGGGATTTATCCTTTACTACCTCTTCCTGAAGAACGAGAAAAAATTAAAGCAGAATATCAAGCCAAGAAAAAATTATAGTTATAAATTTTAAATAAATATTATGTATATATTTTGAGTTTTAATAATTAAATCTATTTTTCAAAAAACTAAATATTTATTTTTTGTTTTTTACTATAAAATACCTACCTTTAAACTTATTACTTAATACCTATATTTCTTATGCTTTAATGCCAACAGGCCCATGGCCTACATAAAGAGGGAAACGAAATACTTTTGAAGTTTTTTTTAATCCAATTAATCAATTAAGGAGGGTTAAGGTTTTTAGTTAAACAAATAAAATCAATATGTTTTGGGATATTCGTCTATCTTGGTGAGTTTACATAAGATCAGGTACAAAGATGGAACAATTATTCAATTATATAATGAAAAATTTGTTTGGTGAGAAGGAAGATCAAATTTTTATCAGTGGATACTAACAAATTGGTTACAAACTGTCATGCAACTGACCCAAAGTCAGAAGGTATCAAAGGAGCCGATGCTTTGGTGAACCTGAGTAGAATAGAATAGAATTTTTATAGTTTTTTTTGTACAAGGTACACAAACAAATACATCATTATTTATACAAATCTGAAACACCAATCACAATCCATCTTCACTCTAAAATTACATTTCTAATCGAATCAATGCCCCTGATAATTTAAGATCTTATATATAATGTTTGTATCACCAGTCTCCAAAATATAAAACATTTCTCCTCTTGATACAACCCCCAGAACTCGATCCCTACATTCTTTGTACATCGGACACTCGGTCAGCACGTGGAACAGGTCCTCCTTCACCCTCAGGTTGCAGAGCGTGCATTCTTCTTCTGTATTGAATTTTACCACACACCCCCACTCAGCACAAGTTTTTCGTTCCCAGCCACCCTCAGTTGACCCATCAGCCTCCTCTCAGCCCAACTGCATCTCGTCTCCAGATAGGGACCTGGTGTCACCTGGAACCCAGTCTCCTGTATATATCGATGTAACCTGATCTCTCGATCCTCGCGACGTCTCTCCCTCGGCCACTTTTCCAACACCGCCCTGGAATCAATTCCCCTGTTTTTCCTCTCCACGAGTCGTTCTTCGCCTACCTCAGCAAGCATCTTCGCAAGTTGACTCAACCAGCTCCTTGAGTCCAATCGTCTCAGCCTATCGCGACAGAGCCAAGGAATACGGTCCTCCCGCATGTTTGAGACTTTATCCCACCAGCCCAGTGCACGTTTCAAAATGAATAAACTCAGATGAGGTCTTCCCAGCTCCACTCGAACAATGTAATTGGGAGTAGTTCTCGGCCAGCCCAGTAGTCTCAAACTGTCATGCAACTGACCCAAAGTCAGGTAGGTATCAAAGGAGCCGATGCTTTGGTGAACCTGAGTATTCTCGATCAAATCAACTCGGCATACTGCCATCTTATTCAATTTAAGCCTAGAAATGTGTCTATTGTCTTATGAGTTACTTAATTTGGTAAAAGCGAAGATCAGCTGCCCTCTTAAAAAAACAACTAAAACTGAAGCTCAGATGACTCCTGTCAAAAACATCTTTAATCTAGGCTCGATCTAGAAGCCAAAATTCGATTAGGTGAAAGTCCTTGCCGGTTTGCTTAAGATATATTCAGTTCGGCTCGGTTGCCAAATGCCATCCCGAAATGAAGGTATACGAACCGAAGAACCGAGTTGAACTGAATATATCTTAACCGAACCTTACAAGGTTTATTTGGGAACGCATTTTTAATCTAATCGAACCGAGATCATAAACCGAACCTGTTCAAGTTGTTTTTTGACAGAGGGCAACTGATCTTCGTTTTAGCCTTTAATTTTTATAAATTACACTTGTCCTTTGAATATATAAAATTTATTTTTCTTTGACCACTCCACCGGAAAGTCAACGCTAGTGCACGTCTTCATAACTCAAAGCATTTCTTTCATTCTTCCAAATTGGCGGGTGCAAAGCTCCGGAATGAATGACGTTCCAGTAGATTTCATTCACAACCGACTGTTGGTGATCTCATGTCTTTTTAAAGTGATCCCAATAACTGATATTTCTTTATTTCTTTTAACTCGCACTTACATTCCTCGAGGTTCAATCGAAATTTCCTATCAACCAAAACTATAAATAGAAAAAGGTACTATGTATTTTAACTATAAAAGTTGATTTCAATCAGACCTTCAATCGATGCTCCTATCTTATCTTATTATATTAAACGAGCAATTCTTGTATAGGTAGGTATATAAAATATAGAATCTCGAAAACGGCTCTAACGATTTGGATGAAATTCACGAGTTAGGAGGTTTTTGGGTTGACAATTCGATCTGTCACGGTCTCATCTTCGGCTAAGTTGTTTTTGATGGGTTTTTTATTAATTCAAATAATTATTCATAGTTGTTTCTACCGTTAAAAATGTATAATTACATTTTTTTCAATTTTCTTTTAATAAAATTAATTGTTTTTTTTACTTTCACATTTATATTCTAGAGAATATAATGGGGAAATATTGCGATGGCCAGTCTGGGTCTCATTTTATTTTAAATTACAATAATAGATCATTACAAATATTATTATATATTAGAATTTTCCAATTTAATTAATTAAAGGTATTTTTCTATAAATTAATTTATTAAAATATCAATTTCATTCTCTTAAAAAAGTCTGACAATTCGAAGGATTGTACCCTCCCTCTTCAGGATTTAAAAGGGTCAACGAAAGAACCTCCGTGTATATTAATATTATTTTTAATTGAAATTACATTAAAAACTTTGTGGCCAGTGATACACTCTTGATGATGGCCAAATAGCTGGTGTAAACGTTGGTAAAAATATAAATTAAGTTTTATTTTAATTTTATTTTATTTTGCCTGCGATTAAAAATCGAACTTTTTAATCTGAATTTAAAATTAAAAATAATATTAATATATCGGTTTTAACTGAATCAAAAAATTTCCGAGCATGCTCGGTGTTCCAGGTACTTATCTTTATATTCTAACTTCTTCATTATTTGTATCTTTATTCATTTTTGTTTTGTACCAATTCATATATTTAATAATTAAATAATAGATAAAAGTTCTGAGCCTTTTTTCTCTTTATTTCGACGATAAAATTAACAAAGTTAGGATTTTCCGATTTAGATCAAATATGCGCCGTTTTGTTCGATAACTTTTGTCCTTTTTGAAGGCAATCTCATAATTCCGCGATTGAAGAAGTCCTCGTCCCTATTGGTGAAAAACTTGACCAGCTCATTTTCACAAGCCTCTCTTGAGGCCAGTTTTGTACCATCAAGAAAATTTTGCAAATGCTTGAAAAGGTGATAATCGCTTGGTGCCAGGTCTGGGCTATACGGTGGGTGCGATATAACCTCCCATCCAAGCTCTCGGAGCTTCTGGCGAGTTGTTAACGATGTGTGCGGCCTGGCGTTCACTTGGAACACAACACCCTTCTTATTGGCCAATTCTGGCCGCTTCTCGTCGATCGCCTGCTTCAATCTGGTCAGTTGTTGACAGTATAGGTCCGAATTGAGTGATTGGCCCAATGGGAGCACCTTATAGTGGATGATTCCCTTCCAATCCCACCAAACACACAGTAAAACCATCTTGGGCGTTAATCCGGGCTTGGCGATCGTTTGGGCCGGCTCACCGCGCTTGGACGACGATATTTTTTGCCTGTTATTCTTGTATGTGACCCATTTTTCATCGCCAGTCACCATCCCTATCGCCATGGCCATCGATTCAGTAAAAAATCGCAGGCATCAATTCGGTCCAAAAGTTTCTTTTGCGTCAATTCGTGTGGCATCCATACATCGAGCTTCTTCTTGAGATCAGCCTTATGCAAATAGTTCCAAACGGTTTTCTGGCTAATCTTCAGTTCATGGGCAATGGAATAAGTGCTCGCATGCCGGTCCGACTCGAGAATTTCCATGATTTTATCGACATGTTCGACGATTGGCCTACCAGAGCGTGTCTCATCTTCGACGTCCATATTACCAGAACGGAATCGTTGGAACCACCGCTTTGCTGTTGCATTCGATACTGTATTGGGTCCATATACAGCACAAATTTTTTTGGCCACCTGCTCCGCTTTTTCCCCTTGGTCGTAGTGGTACTGAAGAATGTATCGAATTTTCTCTTTTTTTACCTCCATTTTTGGAACGCTCTAACACACAACTGGCTTCACCAAACACAAAACTGTTAAGGAACTTTTTTTAAAGCGTTATGTCACCTTTAAATCGCAAAAAAGAATGACCAGATGCGACGTATACATCGTGAGATATGGCTCATTAAAGCCATCTAACGGAAAAGGCTCAGAACTTTTTACTTCACCCATTATTTTACAACACCAGGTACTATTTGTGTTGTATAGAGTGTAAATAAATTTAGATTCAAATTCAGGATTTATTAGGAATTAAGGAGAGTTTTTTCTTTTTTTAAAAAAAAGACATATTTCAAAAAATTTATTATTCTTGAATTTTGAATTTTAATATAAAAAGTCAATTATATTTACATCGATTTTAAAAATTTTAAAAATGTATTGTTTTTATTTTTATTTAAAAATCATAAAGATGAATGTATATATATAATGTTCTCTTTATATTAGCATAAAAAGAGTGCTTATCTAAATGACATCAATATATTCTCGCACAGGCACATAACTCTTAAAGAGTATATAAAATTATTATTATATCTCTTCAAAAGAACAATTAGAGAAAACTAAAGCAATTTCTTTTTCCCATATGAAAGATGAACATTCATAAAGCTTTCAAGGATGTTATGTACAAATATTATCTAAATATATATATTAATTTCTTATGTATTATTTTGATTATAAACTACTATTATAATATGTGCCCCCTATCATTATAACTAAAAACAATCACATTTGAATGTTTCTTGTAGGCCTTTAATAAAGTTAAAAATGTTTAGGCACATTTTTTTATTAAATTTCTTTATAAAAAGTAGACATTTACATCCATCATTATTATTAAGAAATATATTCTAGACAAATAGTATAAAGATAATGTGGAAGATAGTGACATTATATTTATAGTTAAGTAGAATTGACAGAATAATAAATTTTAAATAATTATCACACCTTTCAGAATATTATTTTTCATAAAATATAAATAGATTATTTATGATTAAATTAAATTAAATAACAACATCTGATATGTTTGTAAATCATTCGAAATTCTCAGAAGTTAATAAGTTTATAAGAGTGATGATTTTATGATTAAGGCTGGTGCACATAAGCAGCAAGTAATCATAGAGTAATATAGAGTGGAAGGAGCCAATGTATTTTAGCGTATACGAGTTACAGAGCTCTCTGGCGAGACAAGGGCAACAAAATGGCGAAAATCGCTCTCTTCGGGGCAAATTTTGTTGACATTATAAAGAGTAAAAAATACGCTTATATATATAAAACATAAAGGGTATGTATCTTTTATCTATGACAAAGGCTTTGAATGTTCTATGATCTTTGGATAGCTCTTAAGAACTAAGAGTTTGCTAAATACAGTCGCTAGAGAGCGCATTTTCTATATACGGTAGCCTTCCACTCTATATACGCTATTCAAGTAATATGCAATAATACACATACTAGTATTTTGCTTGTAGCAGTACATTTTAAAGTGCGTAAGGTAAGGCACCGTAGCCAAAAATCAAGGCAAGAATTTGCGGTGCATTGCCAGAAGGCATAGGAACCCTCAATAGTAGTGGTTCTTACCCGGAGAGGGCTGGGGAATTTTTTTCGTCAATTTAAAATATGCATTTATAGACAACTAGAGACCGGATTTTTATGCAATAAAAACTGCCAAAATATGCAAGTAATATGCAGAATACGGTGAAATATGCAAATATATGCGGTAAAAAATGACAAAATAAATTTTTTTAATGCATTAAAAAATTAAAATTAAAGACAAAAAGAGTATAATTTGAAGGAGTGATATGAAAGAAATAAACTGATAAAGTAAGCTATACACACCAAGTGTCAAATATGTAGGTACTTTTATTGCGTAAAAAATTGCACAAAATTCTTATTTTTATTTATTTATTGTCACCGGGGACACAGTCCATTTAGACAGCACATTGGTAAAGTGTTAGTAGTGTTAGTGAAGGAGCCGAGTTTTAGCCGGTCGAAATTTTATATGCTAGCAAGGCTCGAACCCGGGGCTCCCGCTTGAACATTCTCATCAACTAATAAATTTTTTTCATTATTTCTTTGAAAATTTACTTTTAAAAAATCTGTATTTTGCGCGAAATATACAATATTTGACAAAAAAAATCCTTCAAATATGCAATTTTATGCAATATTCTTCAAATATACAATTTTATGCAACATTCCCCAAATATGCAATTTTATGTAATATTCTTAAAATATGCAATTTTATGCAATATTACTCAAATATGCAAAAATATGCAGTATAAAATTTAACCCACAGTATCCTAGATGCATGAATCGTATGGATAATTGATCCCCAGAGTCGTATGTGGCGGCAAACAAAATATGCAATTGCATAGGAATCCGGTCTCTATATATAACGTATGCACTATTTTAAATAAATCTTAAAAATTATTTCGTTAATAAAAACTAGGGAGCCGCGAATATTATGAGGTTAAGAACCACATCTCTAGAGGTCAGTTACCACTTACCGCTCATGTGCATTATGTCTTGTATAACACATAATAATGTGTTTGATCAAGAAGATTTTTCAGGGTTAAACAATATTTACATTTTTTTCAAATCAATTTTCTTAATAAAGCGGAAACCAAACCCTCAGTTCAAAAGTGCATTTAGCAAGAAATCTAACATTATCATTTTGCTTTTCTTGGAACAGGTGCACCCGCACAGGGCCCAGCCTTCATGAGGCACTGAAAAAGACCACCAAGATAAAAAAAACCCATAGTAAAAAAGGTAAAAAAATAAATTGCTGAATGAGGCACTGAAAAAGCCCACCAAGATAAAAAACCCATAGTAAAAAAAAGGTAAAAAAATAATACTACTACACTTCTTTATAATCATGTAGGGGGGTTAGTTTTTGCATTTTTAGACTTCTGGGGGTCCATTAATTATGTATACAAAATTTGGTTGAGTTTGTTCAAATGGCCTAGATTTTTAATTTTTAACCCCCCCCCCCCTTAATCTACCAAAATCTAATCAGCTCTTAATCTCAATGGACCAAAACTACTTGTGAAATTTGGTTCCGAGATTCAAACTAGTTTTTGAGCTAGCTAGTCCACAAAAATTTGGTAACGCACAGACTAACAGACAACCAGACAGACTAACTAAAAAACATTTTGACAAAACAATTATTATCTCGAAAAATATAATTTAGCTTTTTTGTAGAGCGAAATGCCATGGTTTCGCTCAATTTTTTTAATCAAAATAGTTTCAGCCGTTTTTGAGATATTTCGAAAAAAAGAAGGAAAAAAACCACTTTTTTCATGCACGATTACAATACTTGACCATACCCTGTATGGTAAAGTAAAAATATGGGAGGCCCGAATTTAACATTTAGCACAGGGTCCTTCAAAGGCTAGTTAGCACTCTGCTCATCTCACAACATTTGAAAACAGATTAGGAAATAAAAGGCTTTGAATCTAATAAAAATTCAATTTCTTTTTAAATTTTTTCATGGCTAATATAACCCGAAAAATCTTCTAGACCATCATCCTGAGTAGCAAAGCATCAACTGTGAAAGATTGACAAATTTATTGTAAAAGTTAAAAATATAAATTATATATTGAATATATCCTAAATATGTATATTTAAAAGTTTACTTAAATAAATTAAATTAATAAATATATAGTTAAAAAGTTATTCATTTAATCCAATGAGTTGTTTTACAAGTATTTAATTCGGGTTTTCAAACACTTTCTTAAAAATATTCAACAGATTATCAGATTTATAAGATAATATGTAGATTATTTGAAAATGGTTATGATTTGGAAGATCTTTTTGGGTTGGACCACCTATAGTGGAATTAGAAAACTAATATAAAATTTCTAATGTTTTTACAAAAAAATTAAATTTTAACTAATTTTCTTGGTTTATCGTTGGTGGTCCAACCCAAAAGAAACTGCCAGATGATTAATCTGACCACACCAGAGCCTTATCAAGAAAATGGTTATAAAATGTTTTTACATTGACTAAGTTTTTACAAAATAAAAAAGTGCTTTGTTTATTCCATAGAGTAATATAGAGTGGAAGGCTCCATAAGGAGCCAATGTATTTTAGCGTATACGAGTTACAGAGCTCTCTGGCGAGACCAGGGCAAAACTATTGTGCAATTAAATGGCGAAAACTGCTCTCTTCGGGGCAAATTTTGGTGACATTATCAAGAGTAAGAAATATGCTTATATAGTATATAGGGTATGTATCTTTAATCTATGACAAAGGCTTTGAATGTTCTATAATTTTTGGATATCTCTGAAGAACTAAGAATTTTCGCCATGCAGTCGCTAGAGAGCGCTCTTTCTATATACGGTAGCCTTCCACTCTATATTACTCTATGGTTTATTCGAGACTTAAAATCTTTTATAACAGCAAAGTTAAAGCGGGTTTATCTTCGCGTTTCCTTAACATAAGTTCTTTAACTGCAGTTAAGTCTTACTATTTAAATGCGATTATAAACTACATAGGTATAATAAACAAACCTGAAATAAAAATTTCTATATCTTCCTTCACAGAGAAGTTAATTTTGAAGTAGTTTGTATATTTTAGAGAAAATTTAAAAGATGTTCAAATTATAAGAAATATAGTTGAAGAAAGGAGTAAATAATAAATAAAAATATTCTTTCAAATTATAACTATTCAAATTTATACTATTAATGAGTCTAAATAATGATTTAAATGATACTTTTTCATTTTTACTTTTAAGGATTTGTGAGAAATAATATTTTAAAAATCGTATATTTTTTATAATGAAAGAATCAAAGGACACTTGCAGAATTATGCGTTCAGCATAAATTCTTTTTTTTTTATTATGTATACTGCTAGAAAGCTAAGTTGAGAAGTTTATGTTACAAATGATTTTGATTTTTTTTTTAAGGAAAATATCAGAACTTCAGACCACCTGAAAAAACCGTGTCCGGGGACAATCAGTCCCTCTAATCAGGGCTGGTAATAATGTTTACCTTAATCTTAAACCTTAAAGAGTGTTTGTTTAATAGATGTAGTTTAAAATGGCATTAAGTAAGAATTAACTAAAGTAATGTTAAGGCGCAATTAAATAAACATAAACAAGTTTTAACAGCAATATTAAGGATCTTAAATTAATGGTAAGATAATATTTTTATGGTAGAAATTGTTAATTAAGGTTTCAAAAACAAATATATAAGAAGGTCAATTGTGCCATGAAAAGTATTTTATTAAATTTTATCAAGATTGACTAAGCTAACGGCAGCAGTAGTTGACAATTCGTACATAAAACTTCAATTAATAAGGATCCAGATGGAAGGATTCCCTTGAAATAAAATCTATGGACACTAGACAGCAGAACCTGTTTATAGATTTTTTTCAAGGGAATCCTTCCACTTGGATCCTTATTAATTAAAGTTTTATGTCGAAATGGTCAACTACTGGTGCACGGCCAACTACCGTTGCCTTATATCGTTTTTGAGATTTAAAATTTTTAATTTGGGTGAATTAACACAGGGTCTTTTGGGTGGCAGATAAGGAAAGATCTTTAACAGATAAAAAAAGAAATGGAATATGTATTTTTATATATGTCGGAGAAAGTTATCTGCCATTCATAAGACTAGGTGTTAATTTACTCAAATTTTATTTAAAACAATCTATAAAAATGTTATAATTCGAAAATGATATAGCCAATTTTGAGATATACAGTTCGTGACTCAAATGGCAATATTATATAATTAGTAGAGATTGTGGTGTTGGTGCAAGGTGAAACATCTTTAATAAAGATAAGAGTAAACAAATACTATATGTAATATTCATTTACTATGAGTTAAGGATTCTTGGTAACTTGTTTCACATTAAAAATTTAATGTGAAACAAGTGACCAAGAATCCTTAACTCATAGTAAATGAATATTACATATAGTATTTATTTACTCTTATCTTTATTGGCAATATTATACCCAAAGTAACAATTTTACCATGAACAAATCAGCTTAAGCCTCGCTAAGAAGGTTTCCAGCCATCTCAAACTATTACTTTATTTATTTCCATCATATGTACTACACATAAAATAGAAACATGGGCTTCTATGTGTATTAATGGAAATTTTTTCATGTGAAAACAATCAGTCTTTGAAATAAAAGAATGTTTAAAAAATAAAAAAAATCAACAAATAGATATCTAATAAAACAAAAGTTGGAGATTTAAAATAGATGAATATTCAAAGCATTAGAGGATTAGCTAGTATATTAAAAAAGAGATTTTAATTGTAAAATTAAATGCACTTGAGTTAAAAAAGAATTATAAAAAAGTTAACTTTAATTAAAATAATTTAAAATATAAATTAGAAAAAAACAATTGAATAAATAATGTTAGTTTATTTAAATAAAATTATGTTTGAAGATGTAAAAGTGAGTAAGGAATGGATAGATTTTTAAAATTCTTAAAGGAAATTTTATAAAAATGAGAATTCCATTATGTTCAAGAAAAAAAGATTAATTTTGAATAAGTTCAATTTAAATTAAATCTTATAATAGAGATAATTTTCTTTTTTTATGAAAATCTAATCATTTAGTATAAGTAATTTTTAAATAAGTCGAAAAGGCAATTTGTCAAAGTGAATAATATATAGATATAAAATTGAATACATTCAATATTGACTAGAAATTTGAATGAAATCAAATACAGTTTTATTGAAAAAAAAAATCACTTCTTAAAATTAAATATCTTTGGTAAATTCTCATTTTTTTACAGTGATTTATCAAACAAAAACTTAAAATAAAATATCCTTCAAATGAAAAATTGATTCCGGTAATAAAATCCGAGGGACAGCAAGTGCTTAAACAAAAACAGCCAACTAAGGTGGAAAATATTAAACCAAACTTAGCTATTTTAACTTGTATAGGTGATATTATTGATGGTGATTTCCATCTACTTCATTATCTCTAATTCATCGTGAAAAATCTGTCATCTAATGCTTTTATCCTTTTAATTAGCTTCCTATTAGTACATTTTCTACTTATACAAGATATCTACTTTTAATACGAACCATTTATCAATTTGTTTTTCTAAGCTTATCACAAAATAATAACCAATCGTTTGAAGTTTGGTATTGGCTGAATGTTATATTTGTCCTTTAGCACTCACTGTCGGCTAGAAGTCATTGGCTGTGCTCACGAATCTTAAAACAATCGATTCGGAAATGTTTGCACATTTGTCTTACCTGAAAAATAAAAATGAATGATGTTAATTTATTTGCAACGAAATTTTCTCTGGAGAGAGACGAACTGGTAGAACTTTTAATTGAATGTAATGGAAGGCAGCCCAGGGGTAGTGAGGAAAGAAAACATTAGCACATATCAAATAAGGTGTAATTTATTGGAATCCTTCCTCCTTTCCCTTCAAACCGACGTTTCGGAGGATTCTTCCTTCATTGACCCCTTGAAACCCTGAAGGAGGGAAGAATCCTCTGAAACGTCGGTTTGAAAGGAAAGGATTCCAATAAATTACACCTTATTTGGATTTTTTTTTTTTAATGATTTTGATGTGAGAAGGAGATACACCAGAAGGTCCATCCCCTAAAGGCCTGTATGGGCTGGCCCCTCCATCGTGAAAAGAACAGAGTAGAAGGAAAGAAGCCGGGATCACGAGCCAAATCTCAGAAAGTTAAATACAATCCAATATCCAATTTACTAAGTTTTTAGGTGCTTCGAGCAGTGATAAATTCTCCGTTCGATAAATTAGTTTTTAAGCTATTGCATAGCTTTTATCGCGGCGATCGAATCAAGAAATTCCGTAACGAAAATAAACCTAACACCCCCCACTCCGACCGGCACAGCGGTGCGGCGTTGAAAGCCGTGCATCGTCTAACGTCGTTTCAGTTCGGCAGACTTCGGCACGGTGTTTGTGTGCGTGCGACTAGACGTATGCGTGTAGACTGTACGAAGCTCGCACGGATCGAGACGAGCTGTTCCGAAATCGGACGAATACGTAAGCAGCTGTTTGTGAGAAAGTATATAGGTGTATAGGTATCTATCATCTATGTACAACAGTGAATAGCTGTACGCGTAAAATTTGTGTATAAAGTGTTTTAAATATGAATAAACAAAGTGCATTTATTAATGAAGAAAGTGATGAAAAAATAGTGAAAGAAAATGAGTGAGTACTCTATATACATACATTTTATTATTACTGCTATAAAAATAACCTAAATATTTGATATTAAAATGAGCGATCTTAAAAGTAGCCCTCTTTTATACACACACACACACACATATATATATATATATATATTATCAATATGTTTAAATTCTCATATATTAGATTCTCAATCATGTATGTATATAATAGAAACCATTAAATCAAGCACATGTACTATTTAGTACCTTTGTTTTTTGTGTATAGGTAATACACATTAATGCCGCGCAGAGAAAGTATACATGTATTGCATATTATGTATACATGATATTATTATATCTATATAAATGTTCATCGCGCGAAATTCGATGATCAAACTCTTAATATCGTTCTTTTTGTTCAAATTTTTTGAATGAATAATTCTTTTGGTGTGTAATTACACTATTTATTAGGTATAATAAAATTCCTGAATAACCTACATGTATTGTAAGATAATAAAAATATTTTAAACAATATTAACTTCTCATTTATTCAATAAAAGAAAAAGAAAAAACATTCTTTTCTTATCGGTCACCACGCTCAAAAAGTGTAACTTGAATTAATATCAAAGAAAAAACTTGAATTAATATCAAAGAAAATAAAGTAAAACAATATTGCATAAATATTATAATTGCATAAGTTGATAAAAAATGCTATGCAATAGCTTTACCGCGGCAGTCCCCGAGTGCCACACATCTATTTTTTTTTAAATTTATCTCCCACTTGTTAATTTTTTCTTTCCTCACTACCCCAGGACTGCCTTCCATTACTTTCAATTAATGATTGTTAATATTCTTATATTTTTATGCTTTGAGAATCAGATTGATTTGCAAATTTTGTTGGATTTAAGGGAATGAATTAAGTGTTTTCATTTCTTCGAAATATAAAATATGAAATCTGGCTAGAAACTGACATAAATGAGAGACAATCATGATATAGAGCAATAAGGGCCTCCGTCAAGGGCGTTAGCTATCGAATAGCAAGAATATACAAAGTTTACGGTTTTAGGTTAAGTTTGGTACTTAGGTTCAGTTACTGAGAAAATGAATACAACTCTTCTGACATTTAAGAAATATTATCCATAAGATATCGGAACATGGAAAGGCGTCTCAATGATTGTCCTTTCCTAAAGTCTCATTTTTGAAAGTTAAATAATTGACATAGAGTGAGCAACCGTGAGCTGTCAAATTAAAAAGATATTACCAGGTCATCAATTAATTTGTCCCCTTGACTTCTAGAGACTGGAGGTGATTTCCAGCTCCCATCTTTCTTGTAGCTTATGAACTTTAACCTTCGAGACCCAATCTAGAAATACCTCAACTCTATTCTAACCCCCTAATTACAAGAATGCAATAGTTTATGTAGAGACTTTAAACTTTTCCACCTTCTTGCATCTGTATCTATCTATCTACTCTTATTAAACGAGCAAAAATTGTATATATTTGTATCTTAGTTCTATTTTGAAAACGGCTCTACCGATTTTGATGAAACCAACTCTATTAACAAGTTTTGAGTATGAGAAAACGATCTGGATAGGTCTGGACCTCATTAAAATTCATCTTAATTGATCTTTTCTTAATTAAAGTAATTATTTATAGATAAAAATCTCAATAAAAAAGTTTGTTTACATTTTTTCAATTATCTTTTATTTATTAATTGGTTTTTTAATTTTAAAACCCACTAATACTTTATACCAAATATTGTTATATATTAGAATTTGCCAATTTAATTGATTAAAATTCCTCTTATTAAAAAACACGGACTAAAAATATTATCGCAAGCTAGAAGATCAAGTACAATCGATGGTGGGAAGTAATCTCCGAAATCGAAGCCTCAAATACAATGTATACATTATTTCATGTAAAAAATTGCTTCAATAAAATTATTATTTATTTAATTGATTAAACAACTCGATGAATTGTTATTTAATTAAAAAAAAATAATTATATTGAATTTATTTATATACCTATATACACATAATCTGTGGACCTCTAGAAAGCTAGAAATACAAAAATTGTGTGCGGGGTGGGGATAGATGTGAGGGGATGCAGGAGGTGGGGTGAATTTGTGGGGGATCCGGGGGTGGGGCGAGGTGAGGGGTTGGGTGGGGGCAAGGTGCGTGGTTTCGGGGAGGGTCCAGGGGGCGTGTACTATATATATTTGTATTTTTTTTAATTTGGTTACCGTGCATCGCTCGGTGGCTCCAGGTACTTATTAAAATAAATAGAGTCTAAGTGCCTGGGTTTATTTGTTTTGGTAAAAGGAAAAGACCAAGGTGAATCTTTCAAGATATGAAAAACAGAAACCATATCTTATACATAGTAAAAAAATATATGATCATTCTTGACAATCAACTCAATTTGAATTTTGGAACTAAATGATTTAACTATTAGGTCATTAATCTTATAATTTGGTTCTTAAGACAATATAGGATTGTTTTACTCACCACACAGGTTCCATAATGTATATGAGCAATGGTAGCTATTAATGTAGCTGATATTAATAAAATAGGTTCCACGTTGAGCGCTTTAGGCATTATAAAACTAAGAATTGGCACTAGTGTATATAAAAATAGTAGCCAATTGAATATTTCACACCGCGTGGAGGACATCTGTGAAACAATTAGACGGCACTAACCGCCATAAAAAATATTCATAGATAAGTAAGGTATTGAGAATATTATAAAGAAATATAAATTTATAAAGAATTTATGGGGTAAAAAGATTATACTTACGCATATATTGGAAAAAACAGTCCCAGTAAAAAAATATAATATTCTAGGATAGGTTTCTACAACATTTATTGGAGAAAAAAACACCCATATCGAGCCAATAGTAATGAAAACAATTAATTGCACCATGGGTCGAATTGCTTCATAAAATGACCTCATTTTTCCAGTACGATCACGATATGATCTATCATGGATAAAAAAATGCATTATTATTTGCAATAAAAATAATTTAAATCAATTCAAGGTGAACTACTAGAATTTTCTTAAAAACAATTTTTTTTTAATGCCATCGAATGTAAAATGGGAAGCACCAAGAAGATGCAGCCCCTATGGATCTCGAAAGAGCTTTGCATTAGCGGGGAGAAGAAAAAGTGATCAAGCGAGAGAGTTGATTTTGAATATTGTTTTATTTTTTAGTTGAATAAATTTATTAAAAGTAAAGTTTAATTTAAGGTAGTTGTTTCACCATATGGGTTTTCTTAGGATTTTTTGAAATTTAGACAGATTATTATTTAAATATTATACTTCTGCATCGATTGGTGCAAAACAAAATTTATGAACAATATAGTTCCGGAGATATTAAATTCCAAAGATAGAGTTTTTCAGACTCTTATACATTGTACTATACGGGATATCGGAAAGTTTACATACATATTTAATTATAATTAAGAAACTCTTCTTACCATTGTTATAAAAAAATAAACCAACATTAAACAATATCTAATACATTTTTCAAGAAAATTTTAATTCATAGTTACAACACAATTTCCGAGATAATAATGAATAAATAATGAAAAGGTTAATAGAGTAAAGGGTGTGTAGTTTCACAGTGAATGAAATAAAACTCAAAGAGGTTTATACAAACTCAATATATTTCGGATTATTAGTCCATCATCAGGAGTTTACAAGACAATACTAATAATAATTGAACGAGTGGTCGCCATTCTTGACATTCAAATCATGGTTCCCAATATAACAAAATATAACATTCAAATCTTACACAAGAAAAACACCAATGAAAATTTAAAATTTAAAAAATTTAAAAAATTGTTTTACAAAGATTTTTCTTTTTTAATTATAAAATATATAAATGTAAATATAAGAAATCTAAGTAAATATGAATATTAATATAAATAAAAATTACAAGTATAAATATAAAGTCTTTTTAGAATTGAATTAGAAAGTAAAATTACAAATTTAAGTCATAGACACAAAATTAATTATAAATATCAGTTTACAAATAAGCCTAAATAACATATAGAGATGAAGAATTAAGATAAAATATAATAGGGATAAATTAGATGAGATAAATTACAATATACAACAATTTTTGTGGTTATCTCATATATCAAACTGTCATTTATTTTAAAGACTGAAGGCGCGTGATTTGAATTTAATTTTGATTGTAATTTGGGAAATAGTATATATTTGAGAGAGACTGAGGTTAAGTTTTTTAATTTTGTTAATTAGTAGATCTATTATTGTGGAATTTCTAATGTCCTGCTGGTTATTGAGAATTTTATCTTTTTCAATTATAGCTTTCTTAATTTCGGTTGATTCTAACAGGTCTAGTTTTCGGCTTTTGAGGCAAAGTGTAGTGGTATAGGATTTTGGGGTGAAGGTGAGTGATTGTTTTCAATAAGGTGGTCTGCGAAGGCGGAGGTTGGATCACTCTGTATGGTGTCTGATTGCAACTTTCTTAACGAACTCAAATGTTCTTTATACCGGGTTTTGAAAGTTCTGCCCGTCTGACCAATATAAAACGAGTCGCAGTCTTGACATTCAAGTTTATAAACACCAGATTTCTCCTTGGGTCAATTTTATCAAGTTTATTATTAACTAATATAGATGACAGGTTAAAGTTGTTATATAATGCTGGGGTGATACCCTGTTTGTGTAAGGCATTATTGTCAGAGATGAAGGAAGTTTTTGAGGGGAGGTGGCCGTAAATAGTTTTCGGAGGATATTTTTATTATGCTTGAGGGATGTCGTTGTTTTCTGCTTATTTGATGGATAGTATTAGGTTGTCCTAAATTGTAGTTTTCGGGGGACAATGGGATTGTCTTATGAGACGGTGAAACATTGAATAAAAGGCTGACCATTTGGTGTTTAGGTGGTGGCCTCGAAGAATATGGAATGACGGTATCTGTAGGGGCTTCAGGTTTTCCATCAAATTGGGCAATTTATAGAAACCTAGCTTCAGATACGTCATTCCTTCGTCAGCCTTTTATTCAATGTTTCTATCTCCCTCCCCGAAAACCTGCTATCCATCATGAAACAACGCTTCAAGCATAATAAATCCTCCGAAAACACATTCCAAACAGACAAAATCCACAGAAAGCTTCCCTTCATCTCGATCAGTTCAATAGAGCCAATAGTCACTGCTTTACACAGACAGGGTATCACCCGAGCATTATAACAGCTTTAACCGTCATCTATATTAGTTAATAATAAATTTGATAAAATTGACCCAAAGGAGAAATCTGGTGTTTATAAACTTGAATGTCAAGACTGCGACTCGTTTTACATTGGTCAGACGGGCAGAACATTTCAAAACCCGGTATAAAGAACATTTGAGTTCGTTAAGAAGGTTGCAATCAGGCACCATACAGAGTGATCCAACCTCCGCCTTCGCGGAGCACCTTATTGAAAACAATCACTCACCTTCGCCCCAAAATCCTATACCACTGCACTTTGCCTCTAAAAGCCGAAGGCTCACGCCACCTGTTGAAATCAACCGAAATTAAGAAAGCTACAATTGAAACAGATAAGGTTCTCAGTAGCCAGCTGGGACATTAGAAATTCCACAATAATAGATCTACCAATTAACAAAAATTAAAAAAACTTAACCTCCAGTCTCTCTCAAATATATATCTCATTTCGGAAGTGCACAATCGAAAATTAAATTCAAATCACGCGCCTTCAGTCTTTAAAATAAATGACAGTTTGATACATGAGATAAACCGCAAAAATTGACCGCGTATTGTAATTCATCTCGTCTAGTTTATCCCTATGCATATTTTATCTCAATTGCTTCATCTACTATATGTTATTTGGGCTTGTTTGCTAAACTGATATTTATAATTAATTTTGTGTCTATGACTTAAATTTTGTACCTACTTTCAATCAAGGCTAAAGGATCTATATTTATATACTTGATAATTTTATTTACATTAACATTCATATTAATTCTAGATTTCTTATGACTATGTTTATATTTTATAATTAAAAAAGAAAAATCTTTGACAACAATAATTTTGTAATAATTTTAAATTTTCATTGGTGTTTTTCTTGTGTTAGATTTGAATGTTATATTTTGTTATTATTGGGAACCATTGATTTGAGTGTCAAGAATTGGCGACCACTCGTTCAATTATTATTGGTATTTGATACTTGCTTCCGAAGCTCCTGATGATGAGACTAATAATCCGAAATATATTGAGTTTGTATAAGCCTCTTTTGAGTTTTATTTCATTCACTGTGAAACTACACACCCTTTACATCTATTAACTAACATCATGTTTCACCTAAAACCTACACCACTTTTCCATAAGTAAAAAAAAAAAAATACGAAAAATTTACACTAAAATAAGCTGGCAACAACGCATGTATTTAACCTAAAAAGTGGATTAACTTTAGTACTTTTTTGACGTTTTTTCAGCTTAAGCCAGTGTCGCAACAGCTTTCAATCGCTTATTAAGAACTTTTTGTTTTATAAATTGACCTTTATAATGTATTTTATGTGTCATTTCTATGATAAAAATATTCACGTTCGGACAATGTTGCCAGATTTGTCAAACGAGCACGGGATTGGCTAGTAGTGGTACATAAGAAGCAAAAAGTTTTGGGCTTATGAATCCTTATTGTCTGTTCTATATATTCTAGCATTAACTTTTTTGCTAGTATTGTCGCGAAACAACCGAAACAACTGCTTAAATTTTATTTTATTTTTCTACAATAATTGTCTTAGTTGTTGGAGCGCCCTTTAGTCGCTTATTAATAAATATTAATAAGGAATTTGTGGATTAAACTACTTACGTATAAAGATTCCAAATTGACATTGGGAGATTTCCGAAAAAAGCACATATGTAAAATGTCAATTCAAATAAATTTCCTGCTGAGAAGCCCCCAGGAAGTGTGAAATTCCATAGTTCATGCCCAAATATAAATGTTATAAAATTAACAATTATCATTGCCTGGAAAATGAAAAATTCATTAGGAGTTTGAAATATAATAAAGTAAATTCAAATTATTAATTTTGTTTAGTTATAAAATTTTACTTTAATTAAAAAAATCTAAAACACATATCAGTACTAGGCAGGTGCACAGGCATAGGGCTTAGCTTAGGGGAAAGAGCCGTCGAAATTGAGAAAACGCATAGTAAAAATGGCAAAAAAAAATTGATGAATATTAAATATTATTATAATGAAATGAAATTATTACAAAAAATGCATTGTTTTATCTATATTTAACTTCATGGAGGAACCAAGCCGAACCTTTAGGTGCCCTTTTTGATGTGTCTCATTTCTCATCAATATCTTTATAAAAAAAAAAACTAAAAAAAGGGGCTAGGGGGGATGAATTAAATATATACTAAGCATAGGGCCCTCAAAGGCTCGTTACCCCACAGCAAACATAAACAATTGCAATATGAATAATAATAATTTGGATTAGCATTCTTTAAAAAGAAAGTTTTAGCCGTTTTTGAGATAAAAAAAAACACAATACTTTTTGCTGCACGATTCGATGCTTCACCATACATCATACAGCATATGGTAGAGTAAAAATTTTATATATCGTCGCCTTAGAGAGTAAACCTGCTAACTCACAACAAGGCAGTCTCTGAGGCAGAGAAAAAACAAACAAAATTGAATAATTAGTAGAGATTGCGGTGTTGGTGCAAGGTGAAGCATCTTTAACAAAGATAAAAGAGTAAATAAATGGTTACTTTCTGTATTTCCTGGAAGATGGGTTGATAGTCCGAAATATATATATTGAAAAAGAAAAAAAATTTATATCTTTTAATTTTTTAATTTTAATGTGAAATAAGTGACCCTGTATCCTTAACTCATAGTAAATCCATATTAAATAAAATATTTATTTACTCTTATCTTTAACAAAATTTAATATTGTCGTTATGGAAAGAAATATTTTTTCATATTTTTTTTTCTACAACTTACGATCGTAATTTTAAATAGCAGTTTTACTTGGTCGATGCTGCATCTCTTTTTTCTTTGAACAGTATTAAAATGTCATATTGTCGGCTTAGAGTGTAAACCTGCTAACTCCATTTTTTAACATATATGACATATTAATACTGTTCGAAAGAAAAAGAGATGCAGCATCGTCCAAGTAAAACTGCTACTTAAAATTACGATCGTAAGTTGTATAAAAATATCCATAACAACAATATTAAATTGTTTGTTTTTTCTCTGCCCTGTAAAATTTCCTTGTTATGAGTTAGCAGGTTTACTCTCTAAGGCGACGATATATAATAAAAAATGGAGTTAGCAGGTTTACACTCTAAGCAGACGATATGATAAAATTAAAGGAAATATAAACATATTATATATTTTATAAATTTTTTAAATTTAATTGGTGAGTAAATATGCATATACTATATATGAGTCACTAATTGTACAATGGTCTTAAAGATGTACGGTTTGAAGAGTTTAAAATAAAACAAGTGTCACGAATCAATCAATAAATGCAATTTATAAATCTATAATACTATTATTTGATGTTAAGTTTGTGACACTTAAAATTTTTTATATTCTTTATGTATAGATTTAAATTATTATCATTTAAATTACCATCCTTGTTAAGGTTTTGACCAGGTTTCCTTAACAACTTATGGCAAATGACGGGATGGCTAATGCGTCGCTTGCTCCTGGTATCAGGTTTTTGCGCGGAATTTTTAAATTACTTTTTGTCTTTTGATGGAAATCTATGGTCATGTTATTTGTTAATGAGCATACATTTCTATTTTTTTTTTTATTATTATTTGTTAAATTGTTGTAATTAATTTGTATTGATGTTTATTAATGTATTGTAGCTAGATTGTATTGATGTTTGGAGGACCTAGCCACCGAGGACTTGTGCCTCTAAGCAGGTCGAGAAATAAAGATTTATTTATTTATTATTATCATTTCCGTCCATAATTTAATATGATTGTTTATAATAAGAAATAAGGACAAGTTTTTATGTGTGACTTTTTTATTTATCAGCAAAAGTTTCGTCGACTTTGCCGACTTCTTCAGGGCTTCAAATAGTCATGCCACACATTCGTCTAAATTTTCTTTTTATCTTCGTTTCTATTGAAGACCATTAGAAACGACAAATTTCAAAAAAATATTTGGCACATTTACCTAAACAATTTTTCTTTTTATATTAACAATTACATTAGATATATAATTTTGAGATTTCTTTATGTAAGGATCAAAAGAGAAAAATATTCTATTCTGGTTTTTAAAAACAGTATTGCCTCATTCTATTTATGTTATTTCTGTTTTATATCTAATATAATTGTTAATATAAAAAGAAAAGAAAGAAAAATTGTTTATGTGAATGTGCCAAATATTTTTTAAAATTTGTGTTTTTGATGATCTTCAATGGTAACGAAGATAACAAGAAAATTTAGACGAATGTGTGGCATGACTATTTGAAGCCCTGAAGAAGTCAACAAAGTCGACGAAACGTTGGCTGATAAATAAAAAAGTCACACATAAAAACTTGTCCTTATTTTCCTATTATAAACTTTCAAATTAATATAGATTTAAATAAAATTCTGGCCGAAATCTTGGTGTAATATACACATATTTATTCAGCCTTCTGCCGAAGTTTCGGACCCTCAATTGTATCCTTGTTCAGGGGCGAGGCTAGTTAATATTACATCTTCCAAACTTTCCTCATTTAATTCGATCATATATTCAATACTCCAAGGCATTTCAATGCTCGAGGATTGAAATCCTTTGGAGTATCGTATAAGTTTGGCTGAGGTGAAGCTCCTAAAAAGGGCGCTCCTGAAATTTTATCAGCAATTACGAGAATGGTTCGAGATTCATGTTAACCTTCGCCACTCCTATCCAGTCAAATTTAATAATTTATGCAATTGGATGTTGATGAAAGCAGTCCACGGTGGTTGTAAAAAAATAAGACTATAGAGTTTTATTATTTTACATTTATTTGTTAAACCGACGTTTTCGGAGATTATTCTCTCCTTCTTCAGGGTAACAAAAAGTCAATGAAAGTAGTTCAAAACATAATGTACTTTCTGTCTCCTTTGACAATGCCAAAAAATCATTATAAAATTTTTTTCATCTCGAATAGAAAATAAAGTAACAAGCAATTGATGATCAATATGTCAACGACATATTGATCATCAATTGCTTGTTACTTTATTTTCTATTCGAGATGAAAAAAATTTTTATAATGATTTTTTGGCATTGTAAAGGAGACAGAAAGTAATTATGTTTTGAACTACTTTCATTGACTTTTGTTACCCTGAAGAAGGAGAGAATAAATTCTGAAAACGTCGGTTTAACAAAATAAATGTAAAATAATAAAACCTCTATAGTCTTATTTTTTACAACCACCGTGGATCTGCTTTCATCAACATCCAATTGCATATTTATACCAGTCCGTCTCCTAAAGAAAATCTCTATCAATTAATAATTTATTCTAAATATGTACATTTTTTATTTATTATGATGATATAATTTATCAGATGAATGTATTATTTACATAATAAGAAATTTAAATATCTTAGAGATTACTTACCACTAAGGAGGCATCGTAGCCCCAAGGAAGGAAAAGAACTCCTGTATTATATTTTTCCCAATGCGGGAAATAGAAATTTATGAATACATTCCATAAGACAAAAAACATTCTTAATGGAGAAATTGAATGTTCGAGACGACCAAACAAGGAATACATGGCTGTGGCCATAAGAACAGTGGTCCATGAATCCAATCCATGATCAAATAATTCTCCAAGTGGCCCGGAAGTTTGCGTTCGCCGTGCTTGTTTTCCATCAATTCCATCGAGAGTATAGGCAAGGAAAATATTAACAGCACTCAATAAAAACACCCATCTTGGAATAGGAAATACGGAATTATCTGTTGAGGCGAAAAAATCCCAATCATAATAAGCGAAGAGAAGATAATTAAAAACAGTAAAAAGGAATCCCACGAAGGTTAGCACATTAGGAGCGACCCATTTTGGACAATACTAAAAACAAATAAAAAAGAAGATAAATTAGATTCTTATCTTATTCATTTTAAAGTTACTTATAAAATATATAGACTAGAGAACTTAAAAATATTATATACTTTTATTAACCCTTTGCACTCGTATGTCGCCGCTCCGGCAACATGAAAATTCCGAGTTGGTTGGCATGGTAGCCTTCTCAAAAATAAATACGAGTGCAAAGGGTTAATAGTACAGTGGCGTAACTAGATTTTTTAGGCCCGTATGTTTGGGTATATTTGGAGTCAAGAAAAAACAGGCTTTGACGCACTTAATCGTGTAGCCATTTTCAGAACAGGAGAGTGTATTATTCATTGCTCAGTGCCCATATAAATTAGGTCAAAGCCACACCGTAAGACCTTAACTTAGAGGTAAGAGATAACTAATCCATGTAAACAAACATTTGAAAAAGAGTGTCGACACTCGGTGTTAAGTGTCACACTTGCGCATCGATATTCCCTTATCTTGCTTCAAAGCTTTCCTTCTTTAATGTAGCTTTGGCCTTAGGGCTTGTCTCTAGCCTGTAAAATGGCAACAATGCCTCCAGGTGTTAGGCAGGATAACATTTGGAATTTCATGCCACATGTTATAGAATATCAATAATAAACCAATATTAGAAAATTTATACTATTATTTAATTTTTTAGTGATTATTCGTTCCTTACTGAAAACCAAGGGGTGAACCACGAGCTAATATAGTGTACACCTACTTCCACTTTCATTTCCAAGTAGAAGACAATAGATGAAGGAGCATTATCTAATGAATTCCAAAATAATTCCACATTATTCCAAAGACGGTGTACACAAATTCCAATCGCGGTTCACCCCTCGCTGAAAACTATACATATATAATAATGTATTAAAAAATTGAGAACATAGGTGGTCAATTAAAATATCCTCCGAACCTACATATTATTTAAATAGTAAAATAATTTAATTATACGACTCATTTTCAAATATGTATATTAGATGTATCTTCATGAGTTCATCTTCGACTTATTTAGGATAAATATAAGATTTTCCAATATATTTATTTGCAAGTGAGTTGTATAAATATTTTTTTACAATTTAAAAATACATATCAGTGAATTAAAGACTTCAAATATATGACATTATTTAATATATTGAAATAAATAATTTATTTTGTCTCTTTTAATTATTCTCAAGAATATAATTTTAATATTAGGTTACTAATAGACTAAGGAACACCAGGTAATAAATTTGTGATTAAATATTCAGAGTAAATTAAATTAATAATGAAATTTGCCAATACTTACTTGGACAACCCAATTCCAAAAAGGGTGCATAACATAAATGCTTAATGGATTTGTATCCACAGAACTATACTGAAATAACAAAATTGAATAAATTAGTATTACTTATAATGTTAATATGAGATTTTACAGGAAAAAAAAGTAAAAGATTTGCCGAGAATAGATTAGTGTTTCTAATTTATAAGAAATAAATAGAAGATTGTATCTTCTGCTTAGTAGATATACTGCAAGGCCGGGGCCTCTTGCTAGCCAAGGGCCCCTTGGACCCCCCGTCACTTGAACACTCCCTCTCCTCCATCTCCAACCACCGAGCCTCTCCCCGCCACCCCGTCCAGCCCAGTAAACCTACCCCCTGGACTCCCCACCTATGGACCCCACTTCTCCCCAACCCCACCTTGGTCATACCCCACATATGATATATATATATATAGGTACAGATATAGGCACAAATCCCCTTTAGTATCCCCCTGGACCCCCACCCTACATAGAAACATAGGTACATACAGAGACAGGGACAAATGCCCTTTAGTAGTATGTGATGATATGGGTACAGACACAAGGACAAATGCCTTTATTAGCCGCCTGGACCCCACTTCCCTTTTATTCAGGTTGAATGTCTTGTTTAGATGTTTTATTTTTAAATCACGAGACGGTTTCGGAGACTCTCCACCATCATCAGTCAGTTGAATTATATAGCGCTCAATATAAGTTCATAGTATACAGTAAAAAAAGCATATGATATAGTGAAGTTAATTTTCTCATTAATATATCAAAGAATAATTAACATATTAACGAGAATTGTTTTTGATCGCGCTTTTTAAACAAGATATATATCGCGAGACTACTGCTGGTTGAAGCTATTGGAGTCTGCTGAGTCTTAAGTCTGGACCAAGAGAGAATGAAAAAGATATGATCTATTTAGCTATAATATAATCCAGCATCATTTCGCGATTGGCCTGCATGACACTTTTTATATCGAGGTTTCGTTTACAAAAGGTAAACGCTTCATTCATGGGTCAAGGTGTGCGCTTTTACAACAAAATTCCGGAGAAAATTGCTAGTCTAGCTCTGAATAAATTTAAATCCTCCATTAAGCGCACACTACTAAAAAAAAGGCATACTATCGGATTGGCGAGTTTTTAGACGACGATCATGCCCGAACTTGATTTCTGACATATTCTGACATATACTCGGCAGGATTACTTTGTATATTTGTTTTGTTTGTTTGTTTTGTTTATTTGTGTATTTTATTGTTTATTTGTTTATTTATTGTTTTATTTTTTAAATCATGACTTTCATCGTAGGGCCTATGATGAAAAAAAACCCACCAACACTAACTAACTAACACTAACTATCAAACACTGATATGGATCACCAAATGAATTTGAAATCTGAGATGTTAAATATTCAATCTCCCAGCCCAGAGCGCCAGATCAGTTAACACGTGTGTTAGGTGTTTGCCAGACTTAAGACTCAGCAGACTCCAATAGCTTCAACCAGCAGTAGTCTCACGATATATATCTTGTTTAAAAAGCGCGATCAAAAACAATTCTCGTTAATGTGTTAATTATTCTTTGATATATTAATGAGAAAATTAACTTCACTTATTTGTATGTCAAAATGATGTTATATATGTTTTGAAGTCCTTAAATAAGTAAAACAACAAAAAAATATAAAAATCCCTCTTTACAAATACATAGATTCATGAGTTAATTAATCAAAAATCTCTCATATTAACATATCGAAACGAATCTGTCTTCAATTTTTTATAAAAATGATGGTGGAGAGTCTCCTCCGAAGCCGTCTCGTGATTTGAAAATAAAACATCTAAACAAGACAATACATTTCATTATTCAACCTGAATAAAATTCCTTGTCTTCATCTGAACAGCATATCTGTTCAAATGGCTTAAATACCTCAAAACAGCATGTAATTATTTTTATTATTTTGATTATTTATGTCCATCGATTAAATCAATAAGTTGTAGGGAAATAAGGTCAATAGCTTATGCAAATGTTTTTTATTTTATGCCAACGTTTCGTCAACTTTGTTGACTTCCTCAAGTCTCAAACAAATTAACTTCTTTGCATATTTGTCATTTTATAAATATTCATTGACTGGCCTATAAGTGTTTGCTAAGAAGGAATATTTATAAAATGACAAATATGCAAAGAAGTTAATTTGTTTGAGCCTTGAGGAAGTCAACAAAGTTAACGAAACGTTGGCATAAAATAAAAAATATTTGCATAAGCTATAGTCCTTATTTTCCTACAACTTATTAATTATTATTATTATTATAGAAGTTGTAAGGATGCTATAAACAATAAATATCGAGGTAGATGTAATATTATCTCATTTTAAACCATATTCTTTGAAAACTATGCCATAGCTGGGGTGGTTTCCCATTGCCTAACCGGTATATGACAAGGGGCCTTTAATTTTTTGTTTGTTTGATATACATGAGATCTTTTGAATTTTTAACAATAAAGGTAATATATTAAAATAATATATATTAAAATAGACATCAGATCAATTAAATAAAAAATTATTGATATTTTTTTTAAATTAAAGGGAAAATGTATAAATTGCAGGAAATAATTAAATACATTAATATTTACCTTATAGCTTTCAAAGCCCTCTAAATGAGCTTGTGTCAAATATTGAGTCTCCATAATTCAGAGTTTTTGTGAAGGCAAAATTTTTCAAGAAAACATAGATTGGTTAAAATAAAAGAAAATCTAATGATTTAGGCTACGCAATTTCTAATAGAACATAATTAAATTTGGAAATAAATAAATACAATCATACTTTATTTGAAGAGATATTTATATTAAATGGAAAATATTTATAATCATAGAAAGTAAATTGAGATAAATATTATGTAAAAAACACCTGAAAGGTTTTATAAGACATTTAGATAAATGGTATTCCAATGAAGCACGGGTGTGAGCTTCCCCTCTTTTTAGCACATCACCCTCAAAAGGCGGCGGAGGGGAAATCGTGGCCGACAGTGCTGCGCTCTAGTATCTAGACTTTTTTACCAAAGATACAAGATAAGATTATATTTAAAATTAAAAGGCCATCTGCGCATATTATATTTTTGTTACCTTAGACATGGAAAACATATTTTATATGTATATAAAATTACATTTGTCACACGAATTATCCGATACTCTCTGCAAGCTTTGTCAATCGGGCGGCTGGAGAATTGTTTTCAATCAAAAATTTCCATTTTTATACGCTTTATATTATCTTCACCCGATGGGTGAACCGCGACCTAATATCATGTACACCTACTTCCACTTCCACTTTCATTTCCAAGTAGAAGACAAGACAATAGATGAAGGAGCATTATCTAATGAATTCCAAAATAATTCCAAAGACGGTGTACACCTAATTCCAATCGCAGTTCATCCCTCGCCTTCACCTGTATGTATGTATGTATGTATGTATGTATACGTATTTATCTATCTATCAATGTGACTTTTGTTCTGTTAAATTCCTCTAACATTTCTCTATAAAAATAGTTGTTTACATATAGAGATAAACAAAGAGGTTGTCCTCTCTGCTTGATGCAAATAAACATATACCCACACATATATATAAAATATATATATTATTTATTTATTTGAGACTATAGTTTCAAAGGCTTGACCCTCATCTCAGTCTTTTTAATTATAAATATTATTTTTAATGGGATCAGTATTCAGTATCAAGGGCGGATCCAGGAATTTTTTATGGGGGGAGGGGGGAGATTATATATAAGGTGCTCGATGTATATAAGATCCTCTCGAAAGTGTGTCGCGATCGAATTGTCCAAGCGGGGGGGGGGGGGGGGGAGTCAGAGGCGCCGCTCCCCCCACACACATAGAACTTTATTTTTCAATTTTAAAAATTTAAAAAAAAATAAATGTTTTTTTTTAATTTTTTTTACAAATTTCATATCTCATATTTTAAGTTCATTAAAATAAAAAAAATTGTTATATATTCCCTGTCGATTTGGCCGCCGTTTTTTGGCCTCTGCGTGCGACGCACGTGTTGCACTCCCGCCAGGCACGGGCCTCTATGGGGGGGGCTCGCCCCCCCTGGATCCGCCCTTGATCAGTATCAGTTTAGATATTAAATATGAAAGATATTAATTTGCCGATGGTAATAGATTCAAATTTACAAGAAATCATAAGTTGGTGTCATTTATTAAATTCGATGGAATGGAATATTTTTAATTATATGTCAGAGGGGTTGTTTTTCACCCCCTCGGAAATCGAACCCGAGTGCCAGTAACAGCAATCCGGGCCACCTGGCTCACCTGCAGGATGCGAACCTCTCTGACATATGTACACGCGTAAAATATTTTACTCAAAGATTGTTATCTTAATTTGTAAAATTGAGAGTGCATGGCCCGGATTGCTGTTACTGGCACTCGGGTTTGATTCCCAAGGGGGTGAAAAACAACCCCTCTGACATAAAGTACTTTACTCGAGGGGTGAACCGCGACCTAAACTCGTGTACACCTACTTCCACTTCCACTTTCATTTCCAAGTAGAAGCCAATAGTAGACAATAGATTATCTAATGAATTCCAAAGTAATTCCAAATAATTCCAAAGTCTGATGTGTACACCTAATTCCAATCGCGGTTCACCCCTCGACTTTACTCTACAGTTAGCAAGTAGGTACTTTACAAAAAGATCATATTCTTTTTATCTGATTCTTCCTCAAGTGCCATACTCGATTCCGAATGTCGGCGATTACTATAGAGAGTATCCTCTCCATTGTAATTTTCCTGGGGAAATTTTTCACAGGGATGGTTCCCGTTGCCTTCCCCTGAAGGAATCAGATTATAGCAGATCAAATATTTGCACCTAGTCAGGCTTGAAGCCGCGCTAGCTTGATTAGAAGGTATGCAATTCAATTTAAAAGCTTTATTTATAATTTTAATATTTACAGATACAACATTGTAAATCAATACATTACAAGTACAACAGATATACATGATAATATGAAATTTACAAATGTTTTTAATTGTTCCCTATAAATAGTTTCCTGCCCTATGAGCTTACACTACTAATATATTTTAATTTTGTTCTTAATAATTAATAATATTTACAAATATGAGTATAATTAGGTTTATTATACAATTTTTTAATTATCCTTAATCTAAATATTTACATATTTAATTTTGTTTTAATTTTATTTTTATACAGGGAAAGATTCTAGACAAATAAAAACCATGCTTATAGAAGGAATGCACTTTAACCACTCGCCAACCTGACTCCTTTTATCTGATTTATAATAATGAAATAATAAATATTGATATGTTTATTTCTTTATTTCTTTATCTGATTAATAATAAAGAAATAAACATATTAATATTTCAAATGGGTATGGATAAAGTCAAGCAACGATCCGTTGCAGTTTATTTATTTTTATTTTTTGGCTTATTCGTGTTAAATTGTCCGAAATATCGATTAAATTCTGAGGACTATTTTTTCAGTCTGTTTGATTGACTAAACTACAAAACCCACGATAACTTAAGAACTGAAGGTCGTAGAAAGTTCGTTCTGATGCCAAAATGTTTGTATTTCCAAAACGAAGAGCTGATTAGATTTTCTAAACTGAACTGATTATTAGGTTTTCTCGAGGGGTGAACCGCGACCTAAAATCGTGTATACCTACTTCCATTTCCAAGTAGAAGACAATAGATGACAATAGATTATCTAATTAATTCCAAAGTAATTCCAAAGACGGTGTACACCTAATTCCAATCGCGGTTCACCCCTCGGGTTTTCTAAATTCACAACATCCGTTTGAAAAATACAGAAAATCTCTGTTAATGGTTATAAAACTAATGAACCCAAATTTGGTAAAAAATAGGTATTATAATAAGTTGCACCTCTTCGTGTCAAATTTCAGGTTTCTATCCCAAAAACGGTTCGCTAAAGAAAAATTGTCAAATCACCAAAATTCGCCCACAGCGTACCGAGTTTTTGATTTCAAAATTGAAATGGGATGAATTCAAAATAAATTATTTGTTTATTCTTTTTGTTTTTTAAATTCAAGTAGTATTTTGTGATAACGATATATTATCTTATATAATATTATATAATTATATTTATATCATATATATATATAAATTTCAATATCACATTATACATATATATTTACCAAATATATAACTTGATATTGAAATTTCTTAGTCATAGTATTTTAAACCACGTCATTCTTCTTAAGTCTGTTGCGTAATACTATAAGGATAAACTTTTATCCTTTTAATATTATTGATTTGAGATTTCTTATTTGGCTAATTCCTTTATCCCTTGGTCGGAAGAAGCATTAATTTCCTTTTTACGGTTCCATACAAACATAAAAGTAAATCTTATCAGAGTCTCGCTACGATATGTCTGTGAATCTGTCTGTCAGCAATCTAGCTCGAAGACTAAATAAAATAGAGATTAAAATTATGAGAAATATATAGATACCTATCAAAAATCATTTTAAAATTTTAATGGGATGATTATTTTAGGTTCGAATTTTTTGTACGGTCAGAAAATAAAAATATTTTTTATCCAGTATTGTGGCTAATAGAGGGTGCTCCTTATTTTGGATATTTTCGAATATTTACGCGGACAGGGGCTCATATGGTTCTAAATAAATAAAAAAAAAATATCCACCAAGTTTCAGGCCTCTAACTCAATTTTAACCTAGTGCTACACAGAGATTAAATTTCCCATCTAAATAACATGGGGTTTTTGGCATTAAACGATCAATTTTTTATTCCCGCCAAAGTAATGGTTCAAGAAATTGAAACTGTAGACTTTATCCTTATAATAGTAGTTATTCTTCAGAATTTTTATAGATTTTTACAATTTTGGAGTTACATCTAGATAAAATACTGCCATATCGTCGGGTTAGAGTGTAAACCTGCTAAATCCATTTTTTATCATATATGACATATTAATGCCGTTCGAAAGAAAAAGAGATGCAGCATCGTCCAAGTAAAAATGCTACTTAACATTACAATCATAAGTTGTAGAAAAACAATGTGAAAAATAGTTTTTTCCACAACAACAATAATAAATTTTGTTTGTTTTTCTCTACCCTGTAAAATTTCCTTGTTGTGAGTTAGCAGGTTTACTCTCTAAGGCGACGATATGTTAGTATTAGTAAGTTATAGACTCCAAAATTATAGTAGCTAAAAATCTGTGACAGGTACCATTATAAGGATAAAGTCTACAGAGTTTCAAATTTTTCGAACCATTACTAAAAATTGATCGTTCAATGCCAAAAACCCCATGTTATTTAGATGAAAAACTGAGGGGTGAACCGCGGTTGGAATTAGATGTACACCGTCTTTGGAATTATTTGGAATTACTTTGAAATTCATTAGATAATTTATTTGCTTCTACTTGGACATGAAAGTGGAAGTGGAAGTGGGTGTACAGGTGATTTTAGGTCGCGGTTCATCCCTCATGAAAAACTTAATCTCTGAGTAGCACTAGGTTAAAATTGAGATAGAGACTTGAAACTTGGGGGATATTTTTTTATTTATTTAAAACCACATGAGCCCCTGTCCGCGTAAATATTCGAAAATTTCCAAAATAAGGAGCACTCTTGTGGATAAAGTAGAATAAGTATATATTATATGATAAAACCGACGTTTCGGAGGCTATTCCTTCCTTCTTCAGGGTTTTGAAAAGTCAGTGAAGGAAATCCAATGCGGCATTCCCCTCTGTCTCCTCTTTCAGTGGCAGTAACAATAATATCTTGTATTTCATTCTCAGCAGAATTATAATTCTGAAATTAATTAATTATAATTAGAATTATAATTCTGCTGAGAATGAAATACAAGGTATTATTGTTACTGCCACTGAAAGAGACAGAGAATGCCGCATTGGATTTCCTTCATTGACTTTCAAAACCCTGAAGAAGGAGGGAATAGCCTCCGAAACGTCGGTTTTATGAATAAAAAGATAGTGTAAATTATCTTCTTCTTTTTTTGGACTGCCTCATCAATATCCACTTAATATTATATGATATTTTAAATTTAATTCACCATAAAATGATAGTGTACGATGGGGGTATAAAATTGACAATCTTAGATAATTTTTGTAGCAGTTAAATTTCAGAAACCATTCAATCTTAAATCGTAAAAATAATTTGGAATTTCGATCATGCTTTATAGATTAACGACAAAAATATGTCCATTTTCCTTGATAGGAACATTTCTCTATCAGCTGTTTACATATCGTAAAATCTTCGGTAAGCAAGCAATTCTCTCACTCGTACTAGGTCGAATGTTTTAGAGAAACAACTAGGGCAAATGTTCAAATAAAATAAAATCGATAATCCTCCCTAAATAAGTCTTATTTGAGCGAAACACGCAATTCCCAAACACTTAATAACCCTTCGCAATTAGATTCAAATGAACCAACGTATTTGTCATTTATACTTAATTAATTTTCTATTAGACTGCGTTTTCCGAAATAGAAGCATTGGCCGACTCAACATCGAGGAAACTGTATTCGTTTTTAGCTCTAGAACACTGGTGTTCAAACTTTGTCGACTCACGGAACCCTTAGAACTATAAGAGTTTTTTTTCGGGGAACTCTATCTCACCCTAGAAAAAAATATCTTAAAATAATATTTAAAGTATGATAAGTCAAAATGTTATAGGTACTTTATGTAAAGACAATTAAAAAAAGTATTGTATTTTTTACACTCAATTCCCAAACACTTAATAACCCTTCGCAATTAGATTCAAATTGAACCAACTTTTATTTGTTATTCATACTTAATTAGCCTTCTAGACGAGTGTTTTCCAAAATAGAAGCATTGACCGACTCAATATCGCGGAAACTGTTGTCGATTTTCAGTCTAAACCAGTGGTTTTCAAACTTTGTCGACCCCCAAAACTATAAGGTTTCGGGAACCCCATTCCACCCTTAGAAAAATATATCTTAAAATAATATTTAAAGTAAATCAATATGTTATAAGTACTTTATGTAAAGACAATTAAAGAAAAGTATTGTATTTTTTTAATGTTAACATAGAATTAATGTAATTTACTTAATAATAGCATAACTCGTGCTCAGGTGTTACCTACCCTTGCCTTATATTTAGTGACTGGATTGTGGTTGAATTTTCTTACACAAACTATCGAAGTCTATCTCTATTGATGTTGTGCACTATATTTTTTTCGAATTTTTTATTTTGACTCGCGGAACCCCGGTACTAAGGAACCTTGAGATTCTGCGGAACACAGTTTGAAGACCACTAGTCTTGAGAATAATGTTAGAGACAAACTCTATTTTGGAAACTGCATCCTGCGCTAGTCTATTCAGCTTTAAAAATGTAAAATAGAAAATATTTTTACATTAGAAATACATACAAATTTTCTTTGAATAAAGAAATTTTATGTTATGAATAATGTAAATCTACGAATATGAAAAAGATAATAAACTAATAGGAGAATAGTTCAAGGACTAAAGATAAATAATTTTATAGGTACAATAGGTAAATGAAAATGTCGAGAAAAATTATTTATATGAAATAACATTTATCTATTGTATACTTACGAGTATCACATTTATGGAGTTGGGTGGCTCGCAATAAAAACAAAAAGCCACGCTCGTCTGTCTTAGACACAAATATAAGCATTGAAATGAAATTAATTATAAAAGCAAAAAGGCAGCCCCTTTGCTGCTTCCATAGCCCCACATAAAATTCCGGGCCGCGGCCCATAAATTGAAGAGGGCCCCTTTTATTATGGAATTATTGTGATCATAAGTATGTGTTTTTTATGAAGTAGAAAATGTTGGTCAGAATGGGTTCATTTTTTTGTTATTTCATCAATTGCTGTGGAGTTGTGCTTGTCCATTGTTATTTTAATGAAAAAAATATATAGTGCCTGGATAAGGTCCTAAAAATAAAAAATAAATTAATCTACAATAATATACATTTTTATTTTCCAGTGATACTAAGGTTAAACGCGTAAACCTACTCAGACAGAAATGAATGTTGCAGCAGTATTACATTTCATTATTTTTTTCTTTTCCACCCTCTTGGCCTCGGGAACTAGTGCCTATTTAGCCACATTTCATTATTAAACCTTGCAGGAATATTGCTGCAATATTCCTATGTCCGCTCTCTGAACCTTGCAGGAACATTGCCAATGTTGCTGGGAATATTGAGCAATATTGCCAATGTGGCGGGAATATTGCAGCAATATTGCCAATGTGGCGGGAATATTGCAGCAATATTGCAATGTTGCGGGAATATTGGAGAATATTGCGAATATTGCAGGTAAAAATGATTAAGAAATAATAATATAGCCCTGAGAGACTTTGGCATAAAATAAAAAATACCCTAGTAGCACAATGTTTCAAACTATATAGTATCTATATAGGGGCTATATAGATTCTCGAAAATCTATATAGTCGCTATATAGTTACTATATAGTTTGAAACATTGTGCTACTAGAAGTTACATAAGCTAGTGTCCTTATTTCCCTACAACAACTTATTAATTTAATCGATGGACATAAAAATAATCAAAATAATTAATATTTACAGTTAACAAATATTTTTAAAAGTTTTTTTTTCTAAAATAGCCCCATAAAAAAATATCACGGCCCGAGACCCACGGATGCACCTGGACCCCTCTTGCGGGGGCTATGGCTGCTTCTCGTAAAATTATGAAATAAGTTACATATGAGTTTTACACAGAATACGCCTCCAAAAACTCCATTTTGATATCTTGGATATTTTTGAATTATTCGACTCTAAATATAAACCGCTGTGGTAGCCGAACAGATTTATTGATTTTAGATAACGCTCTAATAACCATGCATATAATCAATTAATATTTTGCCCAGATTGCGAATATGTAAATCACACACACCATGTTTTATCATACATAGAAAGTAGTGGCCAAAAAAAATTATCAACCCCAGTAACGTTGGGTACCGTTGAATACGTATTTCAAAATTCTATTAATAGTTAAGGTAAATTACGATTTTAACAGGAAATAATTCCCAGTAAACATTTTATTGCTGGAAAACCTTTATTGGTACTCCAATATTACTACCCTAAGTTTTCCCCCAAATCTGTGTTGTGGAAATTTTTCTACGGGCCTCAAAATGAGAAAATTTTTCAGTTTTTTTCAGTTTTTCTTGAATAACTCTAAAACGGCTTATGAAATCAAAAGAATATCTATTAGAAAAATTAAATCTCTTTAAATTACGCGTAAAATGATAACAATTTCATTTATTTAGGTTAAGTAGAACCGGTACTAGAGCATGTCAAAAAACAGCCCCGGAATTACTTTTGAATATTCCTAAAACTCGTACTTTTTTCGATTTTTTCCCCATTTTGACCATGAAGGAGCACGTTTTCGACAAAGACCACTCTATACATTTTTAAACTAGATTAAATTTGATACAATTTAAGCAAAGTTTCATCTTAATTGGATTATAGGAAACCCGTGCCTGCAATGAGGTTAAAGTTTGCAGTTTTTTGCAAAAAATCGCCGTTTTCCTTCATAAAATGAAAACCACTCTTGATTCATATCTCATTGTCTATAAAATTCTATTGACTTCACGTTTGCTTGTATCACTTTTTTGCTAAAATCCTTGATTTATAGATATTTAGCATTTTCCATGACGCTTTCGAGAATTCGGATCATATCCAGTCCGGAAAATGCGGGATATCTATAAATCTAAGAACTTAACAAAAAAGTGGTTCAAATAAACGTTCAAGTCCAACAAAATTCCCTAGACAATCGAGATAGAAATCAAGTTTCTACGATGAGTCGTTTCATTTTATGAAGGAAAAACTGCGATTTTTGCTAAAAACTGCAAACTTCAACCTCATTGCTGCACGGATTACCATAATCAATTAAGATGGAAACTTTGTTTTAATTGTATCAAATTTAATCCAGTTTAAAAATGTATAAAGTGGTCTTTGTCGAAAACATGCTCTTCATGATCAAAATGGGGAAAAATCGAAAAATGTACGAGTTTTAGGGATATTCAAAAGTGATCAAGGGGCTGTTTTTAGGTATTTTAGAAATAAAATCTTTACCGGGAATTATTTCTTGTTTATGCCATGTTTTCACGTAATTTGCCTGGACTATAAACATAATTTTTATGAATTTTTTATTTTATTTTGTATGCTATTAGAAAACTGCTTGTAGGGTGTCCTCCTTTAATTTAAAAATCTATAAAGAGCTGAGTGTGATTAAATTTTAATTTTCTCATTAATATATCAAAGAATAATTGATACGTCAACAAGAATTATTTTGACCGCGCTGATTTGAAAAAAGATATTTTTATCTCGCGAGACCACTGCGGATTACGCTATTGGAGTCTGCGGAGTATTAAGTCTGGACCAAGAGAGAAAAAGATGTATGTATGACAAAATTCCCTACATTAGAGTCGCGATCGAATAAAATGTAGAAAACCTTCAGTTGAGTGTGATTAATTATCTTAGTTGTTTTAAATAATTAGTTTGGATAATAGATGAAAAAATAAACATAAATTTGCATAACTAGCTACGGCGTCATTTACTTTATGCGCAGTTTGTCTTTAATTACCTATTCCACTATTAAGTCTTTTTTTCTTTTGCTTTTAAAGTGTATAAACATTTCCTTAATGAGGTGGGCTGCTTTTTGTAAGCTATGAGGAAGCCTGTTGGTCCATTTTTGACCCCCTTTTGAGTGGTTAGTTTTTGCATTTCTAGCCTTCTGGGGGCCCACAGAATATGTATAAAAAATTTGGTTGAGTTTGGTTCAACGGGCTAGAATTTTCATTTTTGACCCTCCCCCATTTTGAACGGATTGAAAGATAGAATGTTTGGATTTTTGGAATTTTTCCTTTGTTTGTGTCCCAAACTCTACTAGCAGGAGAAATTTCATGATGCTGGAATACCTATAGGTTTTAATGACCTGTCAGTCTGTCAGTCAGTGAGTGCCAAAATTAGCTATTTTCTCAGGTCTATATCTCAGAATCCATTTAAGCTATATTATTGAAATTTGGTACTCTACTTAAGATAGATTACATAATTACATGTGTATAATTTCAGCTCTGTATCTTAAATGGGTTCCGAGTTGCAGGGGGTCGAAATTGGCTCGAAATGGTTCCTGTAAATAGCGAACACGTGTACGGCCAAGCCAATGCTCGAACTTGGCCTGCGCACGCTTTGCGCTTTGATAGTGATAAATAATTGTGACGAACAATATAATTAAGTAAATAATGAACAAAAAAATCGTGTGTGTGGGGGGCGAATTCAGCGTATCCCCACTTCTTTTTTTAACACTACATCCTTTACTACACATTTATTTACTATTCATAATCAAATTTATAAAAGTGAAAGCTCGTTGATTTTTTTTTTAATATTTTAATCGATTTTTTATTTCTCTAGGTTTTTTCAATATAGTATCGGCATGTTCTATCGTTTTGAGGTGATGAATAGCTGGAATGGGCTGCTAACTCTGTTATCTCTCGGGTCGCAGCTGCCTCCAATGAAAGGCTATTGCCTTGCGCGGTCGCCCGAGAAATTTCACTTAACCACCCCCGACCGAAACTCAGTCAAATTACCAAAATCCCACCCTTATGGTTCCATCGTCTTCCTTCTTTATCATTGTTTCACTCGTTTGGGCTTCTTTCCATGCGCAAACTCTTGTTCAATTTCTGCAATCCCAAGCAGATCGCGTCTCTTGGTCCATCTTTTTTGAAACATGGTATGCTCGTGGAATATGCCCGTTAGCAATTCCAACAGCTTGTTGATTTCAATTGTTTATTTCTCTGTCTTTTTGGATAATGTACTTTTAACAGTTGTCGGTAAGTGGGTGTCATTTTATTATCGAAATTTTATTATAATATAAATAAAACAATATATTTCATTGTTCGTATCCATAATCACATATTTAAAAGGATCGTAGGTAGTTGGACCAGAATTTAAATCAAATGCAAAGTTTTTAATTAAATGGGCCCTTTAATTAAAAACTTTAGGTTTGATTTAAATTCTGGTCCAACTACCTACGATCCTTTTAAATAAATCAAAATATTAAGTACTAAAATAATATGTATTTATTTTTTCATTTTCATTTTTGAAGTGCCTCTTGTACCTGAATTTTTGACGAGACAATCACACGAAATAAAGAGTTTTAATTCATCACTGATTTCAAGGTAAATATTTATTTATTTACTATTATTATATAAATGTCCCATTTTAGCGTTCAGTACAATAAAATGTAAAAAACATTTGTCTGTTTGTCTGTGTCTGTATATTCTAGTGTATCTAAATTATGAGCTTGAAATTCGGCATACGTAGTACCTATCGAGTTTAATTTACGAAGTTTACATACATGAAAAAGTGCTCATTCGATTTCGGAGATAAAATAATATTCAGTAAATTCCTGGCATTAAGACATAGAAAAAAGTTATAATAGTAAAAATGCACAAAAAATTTGGTTCTTCTCAATAAATGACTTTTCGGGGGTAAGAGTATGGTAAAGTCAAGTGGTGTGGTAAGAGACGGCAAATTTTTTAATACACTTTTAAATACTTTATTATATAGTATAAAGCTTTTGTGTATGTCTTTTAAGCAATTTACTGAATATTTTTTTTTTATCGAAATCGTATGACCATTTTTTGAGAGAAACTCAGTGTGGCTATTTTCGAAGAAATGATTTTGGTTTCATTAAAATAATTAGTTTGGGTTACAAATAAAACAACTACATAAAACTAGTAGATATGCGAGTTCCGCTAGGTGACTTTTCTATATAAGGGAAAGTATTCTTTTGGTGTTTTTATTATTTTTTGTGATTATTCTCTTATATTAGAAATTTTTTAGAGTTGTATTTATTTTCGGTTATTCATTCGTTTGGCGTTTTGTATTTTAAATACAGCCTTTTACTTTTTTGCTTTTCGGCCTTTCTAGCCATAAGCCAATTTACGATATTAGTTATTATTTTTTTAAATTTGTCTCTAGCCCGGGGTCAGATTTTAGCCGTCTAGAGTCGGATTTGAACTCGGGTCCACTTGGTTAACAGGCTGGACGCTACGCCTAGCCTAACCCGACCACCTAGCCTTTTATATTATTAAGAACTTCGAAGAATGTTATTATCAATCGGCATTTTTATATAGAATATACATACATAATCCATTAAAAATCCTTTCAACGAAAGCATTATCGGATATCTGAAAATAGCTCACAGAGGGAAGCAAATTTGATGAATTGTGTATTATTATCGACGAAGCTTGCCGGGCGAGGCGACCTGAGTATGGGATTCACTCAAAAATTTCCCAATTTTTTTGATTATTTATTTGTGATTAGAAATGTCTTAATCGCAGAGAAAATCTATTTTCATTTTTTTCTCTCCATCTGCCTGGATTCACAAGAAGAATCAATCACAAATTCATTAATTCTGATGCTTGTTATACTAGTATGTAACTAATGAGTTTATATTTGGTAGATAGCCCGAAATATATATATTGAAAAAGAAACATTTTTATATCTTTTAATTTTTTAATTTTAATGTGAAATAAGTGACCCAGTATCCTTAACTCATAGTAAATCCATATTAAATAAAATATTTATTTACTCTTATCTTTATAAAATTTTGTATTAATAAGCTGCATATCTTAAAGACAAGTTCTATCTTTCTAGCTCAAACCGGTCGCTGACAAAAAAATTAGCAAATTACTAAAATTTGTAGAGAGAGCGTTTAGAGTCATGAAAAAGTTTTTGTTTTTTTCCTATACTTCTACCTTTGAATCAGAATTTGATTCGAGATATCAAAACTATATTTTATTTATATACTCGTAAGTTCATAAGAATGTGTTTGCCAAGGTTTTGAAACGTCGTAAAAATACAATTCTCTAATAATTTTTCAACCTATGATACCTTTATGCAAAGAATAATGATTAAATTAAATTAGAGAATAAAGAAAATATTGTATTCTAGATAAAATAATCTACCGAGATTTTGTCTAAAATACCCTTTTCTCTATTCTCTAATTTAATTTAATTTCTAGATAATCTTTGGACGAGACCTCTTTGTGATTACCCCCAAGGCTTTATGTAAAAATAATTTTCGAAGTTTGGGTGTCGTGATAAATAATTAAGGTGTTTATATTAAGTCAGTGAGTTTTGGATCGAGTTCGATTGGATAGGATCGTGTGGCGTGACGTTCGATTCTTAAGCCAAGGAGAGAAAATGCTAATTTTAATTTCAAATGATTCAATACAATACATGTTCTCTTGTTTATGCCAACGTTACATCATAATAAGTCAATCGACAATTTTATAAGATCTTCAAGTTTAATTAATATCATTCAAAGAAATAACTAATTAAAGAGAGGGATAATAGGGTCACTAGGGTGGTCCTTATTTTGGATATTTTCGAATTGTTACGTTGACAAAGGCTCATAAATTTAAAAAATATCCCCCTAAGTTTTAAGTCTCTATCTCAATTTTAACCTGGGCCGCACTAGGGATGCAAGTTTCCCATCTTTAACATGGGGTTTTTGGGATTGAACGATCAATTTTTACTTTACCATACAGGGTATGGTCAAGTATTGTAATCATGGATGAAAAAAGTGTTTCTTTTTTTTCGAAATATCTCAAAAACGGCTGAAACTATTTTGATTAAAAAAATTGAGGCGAAACCATATGGCATTTCGCTCTACAAAAAAGCCCTAATAAGTAAAAAATATTATATTTTTCGAGATAATAATTGTTTTGTCAAAATGTCTGTTAGTCTGTGCGTTGTGTGTTTGTGGACGAGCTAGCTCAAAAACTAGTATGAATATCGAAACCAAATTTCACACGTAGTTTTGGTCTATTGAGATTTAGATTTTGGTCCATAACGACCCAAAATTAAGGGTAAGGCGGAGGGGGGAATTAAATATTAAAAATCTAGGTCATTTACCAAACTCAACCAAATTTTGTATACATAATCAGTGGGACCCCAGAAGTCTAAAAATGCAAAAACTAACCGCCCAAAATGGGGGTGGGGGTGTAGGTTCAAAAAATGAAAATCTTGGCCATTTACCAAACTCAACCAAATTTTGTATACATAATCAGTGGAACACCAGAAGTATAAAAACGCAAAAACTAACCCCCCCCTACATGATTATAAATAATTTTAGGGGCCAGGTTGTATGGTAAAATCAAGTGGATGGCCACATCAGATCACGTAGTCTTATTTATTCTGGCTAAAGTAATGATTCAAAAAATGTGAAACTCTCTAGATTTTATCCTTATAATAGTAGATATCCCTCAGAATTTTTATAGGTTTTTAGCTAATATAATTTTGTGTCTATAACTTGCTAATACTAAGATATAGCAGTATTTTATTTAGCTGTAACTCTAAAATTATAATAGCTAAAAATCTGTAAAAATTCTGAAGGGTAGTTACTATTATAAGGATAATATTTTTAGAGTTTCAAATTTTTTGAACTATTGCTTTGGCCGGAATAAAAAATTGATATTTCAATGCCAAAAACCCCATGTTATTTAAATGAGAAACTTGGATAGCTGTGCGGCACAGGTTAACATTGAGATAGTGGCTTGAAACTTGGGGGATATTTTTTTTTATTTATTTCGAACCATATGAGCCTCTGTCAGAGTAAAAATTCGAAAATACCCAAAATAAGGACCACCCCTAGTAGCACAATGTTTCAAACTATATAGTAACTATATAGTGCCTATATAGATTTCGAGAATCCCTAAGGGTCACTAGTACAAAGACTGGGTAGAAATCGATTTCGATGTTTCTCTGGTGTCCAAATTATTTCATTCCTAGTCGAAAATTGCAAAAAAAAAAAACAACTAATTTTTAAACCTGAATCACACATTAGCTCAACAGTATTTCATTCAAATTTTCACTCAATTGACTTTTGAACTCGACTTCCATCCAAAAAGACAATTTCAAAATATATAGCATTCTCGAAATCTATATAGGCACTATATAGTTACTATATAGTTTGAAACATTGTGCTACTAGGGACCCTAAGGGTCACTAGTACCAAGACTGGGTAGAAATCGATTTCGATCTTTCTCTGGTGTCCAAATTATTTCATTCCTAGTCGGAAATTGCAAAAAAAAAAAATTATCTTTAAACCTGAATCACACACTCAATTGACTTTTGAACTCGACTTCCATCCAAAAAGACAATTTTAAAATATACAGCAGGACTTGCATAAAAATTTTAGTCAGAACTAGATTGTCTATTTGAGTGGATTATTTTACTAATCATTATCAATAACATGCATGATTTTTGTGTAGAGCTTTAAAGAGTCATAATCTTCATAGAGAATAAGTCCCAAGACTGGTTTGACGACTTTAGAGACTAAAATGTAGGAAAAAACTTTTTCAAGACCCGGTACTCTCTTTTATACGTATATTATAATATGTCCATAAAATCTAAATAAAATAAATGGAAAAAAAATGATATTTTCTGCATTTTTGAACCAAGTGCCGGAAATCTAATCACTTCCAGGTATTGAAAATATAAACAAGAACGAACTTTCTACGACTTTTCGTCCTAACGAGTATGAATGGTATCAGAATCTAGACAGATAAACAGACACACGAATCACAGTCAGAAAAGAAATCATGATTCTAAATGCTTTTTCTTCAGGTTTCAGACATTTTTAAACATAACTAGTGAAACAAATTTTGGAGAGTTTTTCAATAGCACAGGGCCGCCATAGTCTGCCTGCCAGGCGGGCCGAATAATAATGTTTTTTATAAACTCATTTCTGTTGTCATTATAAGTACATTGAATTAGCTGAAAGGCCACTGTCCGATTAATTACATTTCTTTATGAATAAAATTAAAAGTGAATTAAGTTAAAATTAAATTTCCATTCTTACAGAAAGGGAGTCAAGGGCAATAAATGAAACGGAAAAAATTCGAGATACTCTTTTCATGTTCAAATGTTCAATTTGCCGATATTTTTTTTTTAGAAAAAAAAATATTGGGCTTGGGAGATAAAGCTCATTTGCAACAATTATAGTACTTAAAAGTGCAAACCGAATTAACTAACTCTACCGATAGATTTGTTACATACCAGGGCCGGATTTAAGCACAGGCTGCGAAGGCTGCAGCCTATGGGCCCGCAACCACAAATGCTCTAGTTTTTTGTTTTTTTTAATATATTTAACAAGGTTACAAGAGTCATGAAATTTTTTTTTAAATTTTTAATTGGATAATTGCTGAAAATGTAGGTTAATTTAACAAAATATTTTCTCCGGTAGGGACCGCGCCACAGGGCCTATAGATTCTAAATCCGGCCCTGGTACAAAATACAAGAACCCTATCAGTATAGTTACTACATATGTCTGTCCGTTTTTCTTAGCATTTGTACTTTAATTAAATTAAATAAGATATAAACTTGAAATTTAGAGCTTAAGTCTATTGATTTTCTACGACCATATTAAAATTTTAATTGGGTGATTATTTTGGTGAGGGTGGAATTTTTTTGAGTTTGAAAATAAAAAAAATAATTATTTTTTGATAATATTTTGGCTGTGTCGGTCACCCATCTAAGAATTGTGTTACATATTTATTTTCTACCGAGATCTTCAAGTGTTCAGGTGTTTTCATCATGCTTATAATATGAAAGTTTTAAAATTTATTAATATAATTTTATTTTCAGTAATAATATACTAGAGGGAGAAAATGGTCGAGCAGGAATTCTTTTAGCTAGTAAAGCTCTGGTGCAGCTTGTGGTCAATCCAGCCGTCGGAGTTTTAACACGAAAATTAGGCTATTCCTTACCTCTAATGGTTGGCTCAGCAAGTCTTATTTATGCTTCTATAGGTAAGTTAAATGAGTGAAAAAATTTACTACGGAACGTAACGCTTTTTTGAAAATATTATGTCCCCCGTACCCTAAAGTAACGCCTCCCCTAAATTTGTGCGACCTCCTCTACCCCTTCAAGGCTTGTTACGTGCCATAATGGATTTTTTTGAAATTAAGATGAATGATTCTTCTATTATATTGCAGTGTCTTTTATATATTAGTATATGAAGAATAAATTGTGATTTTAAAAAATTAATTTCTTTTTATAACGTTAAATATTTAACAATAACTTATTAAGGTAGTTCTTTCACAAATACGAAAATTCAAGAAGTCTTCGAAAATTAGAAAATAGGTCATTAAAAGCATAATAAACACATTGTAAAAATTTGAAGACGATTTACCACACCAAACATGAAATAATTGCAAATGAAAATTAAATTTTTTATATATGGTAGATTGGGAAAGGGTGGGAAAATGATCATTATTTTATTTTTTTCATTGAAGAACTTTCACCATCTTGATGAAAAACTAATATTAATATATTCGGAGTAACTTAAAAAAAAATTGAAATTATTTACCTCGTAGTTTTGATAAAAAAAAAATATTTGGGCGATTATTTTTAGTGGAGGGGATATAAGATCAATGGCTTGGAAACGATCCATTCATAAAGAGGATATAGTAGTGTGAAAAGTACAGTCACGTTAAAAAACATAACCTAAAATTTTAGCACCGTTCATATGTATAGAGTGGTTACGAGGCTAAAACTTTTTGTTTGGATTGTCGCGAAAGAACTACCTTAAAACTCATAATAGTCATAATGCTACGTAACAATGTATTAATACCCTCCCTCATCAACGTAACACACTAGTAAAACTTAATTTAACCCCTCTTTCGGCGTATAAATATTATGTGATACTTGAACGTTCCTCTGGTATAAAAATATATTTTTAATGCTTTTAAATCAAAGGGTTATTTCCCACACAGTTGAAATAATCTTGATAAATTATTTTTATTTACTTATATTTATTTCACTCAATAGTCTTGGACCCGACTGGATGACCATCTTATGGTTTTAGTTTTTGGAGATTGTCAATAGATATTTACTACTGAAAATGGTCAACCAGTAGTGATCTAAACTGTTTAGTTAACTGAATAAAAATAATTTATCGAGATTATTAAATTTATTTCTATTGTGTTACAAATGACACTTCAAATTAAAAGAATATACAGTGTAACCCCTCAAATCCGAACTAATTGGGGCTGTAGCCTGTTCGGATTAGCCGAAAGCAACTTCGAGAATTGAAGATAACTGATACCAAGTGAAAGATTGAGTGATATCGAGTGTTTCTATTATTATTTCATTGTTTTTGCAAAGTGATTAACCTAAAGAATTTCAATAACCAACTTTTACCGTTTTTCAATCCTGGATGCCATAAGTATGTAGATACATTTACACTTTGTTAGGTATGCTAACTGTACTTTGTTAATTTTTCAACTAATTATGTAAACTAAGGTTGTAATGTAGAATATATACATAATTGTTTTATGACTAAATAAGTAAGTTTCTCTTTTTTGCGTTCGGATTCGAGGGGTTTCACTGAATATTAAATAACCATTTAAGTTTAAAAGAATTAAAAAAAATATATATTATATATTTACACTTTTGCAGCTTTCGCCTTAGCAGAGAGTTTCGGATGGCTTATGTTAGCTAGAAGTCTTCAAGGTTTGGCTTCCTCCTGTATTGGAGTTTCAGGTAAAGATTTTATTTTTATTTTTAAATTATTTATTCATTATTTTTCTTTGATTAAAGATTCTTATTGGATTGAAACAGGTATGGCTTTAGTAGCAGCTCGTTTTCCTGATGAGCGTGACCGGTCTCGTATGATGGGTCTCGTGCTTGGAGCAGTGGCCTCTGGAGTTCTTGTGGGGTATCCAGCTGGAGGATTTCTTTATGATTTCGCTGGGAAAGCGGCTCCTTTTAGCCTAGTTGCTGTTTTCGCTTGTATTAATACAGGTATAAATATAAGATGATTCGTATTCATGATATTCGTAGGGATGTAGAAAAAATAATTTATCCCCTGGATAGATCTATATTTTTACTTTTTATAATAAAAAATAAAAATAAAATATTTTGATTGGTTTGATATTTTTACATTTTTAGTATTTCAAATATTATATTTGGATTTGAAGCCTATCAAAGAGGTAAGATAATTTTTAGATAACTCATTTTTTTTAAGGTAGTTCTTTCGCGACAATCCACACAAAAAGTTTTAGCGTCGTAACCACTCTATAAATATGAACGGCACTAAAATTTTAGGTTATGTATTTTTAACGTGACTGTACTTCTCACACTACTATATCCTCTTTATGAATGGATCGTTTCCAAGCGACTGTTCTTATATCCCCTCCACTAAAAATAGTCGCCCAAATATGTTTTTCTTTATTTTTTATCAAAACTACGAGGTAAATAATTTCAATTTTTTTTTAAGTTACTCCGAATATATTATTCTAACAAATATTAGTTTTTCATCAAGATGGTGAAAGTCCTTCAATGAAAAAAATAAAATAATGATCATTTTCCCTGGATGCAATGGCTTCCAATCTACTATATGTAAAAAATTTCATTTTTAATTGCAATTATTTCATGTTTGGTGTGGTAAATCGTATTCAAATTTTAACAGTGTGTTTATTTTTCTTTTAATGACTTATATTTCAAGTTTCGAAGACTTGAATTTTTGGATTTGTGAAAGAACTACCTTAATAGTTATAAATATAAATTAAATTTATTTTTTGAAATTTTTTCACATTAAATTTTTTTTCATTTAGCCATTTATTTATCTTATAAATAAATAATATTTTAATTTTGTATAGCTTCCTACAAAAGGTGTCGATTGGGGTCATTTATTGAGAGAGGGTCCGATCATAACGGCAGCTTGTGCTATTTTCTTAAGTACTTCTGCAATGGCTATTCTTGAGCCGTGTCTTCCTCTTTGGCTACTACAGCGTCTACATCCATCTAGATGGCAATTAGGCTTAGTTTTCATACCCGATAGTCTTGGATATTTTATTGGAGCTCATTGTTTCGGATTAACTGCATATCGATTAGGAAGATGTCGAATTGCTTGTTTTGCAATGGTCCTTGTAGGTGGTGCTGCTTTTACGGTTCGTAGACTATTGTTTTTAAATAATTCCTCAATTATTGATTGTTATAAATTTGTTATATTATAATGCATTTATTTTAGTTGCCATATGTAGCTTCCATGAAAGCTTTAGCGATTCCCCATGCATGTTTGGGTTTGGGAATCGGAATTATAGACGCAGCTCTAGTTCCTCATTTGGCTAGTCTAGTTGAACGAAGATTCCATGCAGAGTATGGAAGTGTTTATGCTTTACAACAGACTAGCGTTAGTCTTGCTTATGCTATAGGTATAGATTTTGAAATATTTAATCATTAAGAATAAATTTTTATAATAATTGCTTAAGGTAGTTGTTCCGCCAAATGGGTTTTCTTAGGATTTTTTGAAATTTAGGCAAAAGGGGGAAAGTGTGTTTTCACTGATTATGCGATATCTCTTAAGGACGATAAAATATCTACTTGCTTTTTACTTATAAAAATACTAAATTAAAATATCTAAAAACTAATTTCAGGATTTTTTGAAATTCGACCGCTAAAGGGGTCAAAAGGGGCAAAATATCTTTGTAATGTGTTTACACTAATTATGCATTTTCAATTAAGAACGATAAGATATCTACTTGATTTTTACTTAATAAAATTCTAAATACAAATATCGAAAAAGTAATTTCAGGATTTTTTGAAATTAGACTCCCAACTATCTAAAATGTGAGTGGGGGCAAAAATTAAAACTCTCTCCTATCTTGATAAAATTTTGTAGAGTTATTCTTTGAGTGGGGTCAAAAATTAAAACTCTCCGATCTTGATCAAATTTTGTAGATTTATTCGTTATTACTTTAAGAAACTATTCCTGTAAAAATCAAATATCAAAATTGACTGTATGGGGGCGAAAGGAGGGGGGGCACAAATATATAAATTTTTAGCTTTTTTGTACATTTACTCTTTAGAAAACTGAGAGTTATTTATTTGCAAATATCTAAAAAATAATTTCAACCTCCCAAAATGTGAGTGGGGGCAAAAAATTAATACTCTCTCCGATATAGATCAAATTTTGTAATGTTAGTTTTTTAAGACTATATAAAATGTATGCTGTAAAAATCAATAGCCAAAATGAGTGCGTGGGGGCGAAAGAGGGGGCAAAATATTACAAATATATATTACAGACCTAATAATCACATGCCGAGACGCGGCCCGCTAGAGATCTGCCCGGAGGACCGAGCTGTAGAGGGCGTGCCGAAGGCACGCATGGAGCAGCTCGTTTTAATATAATAATATTCAATCTCTTACAATGGTGCCAGATTTGTCAAACGAGCACGGGATTGGGTAGAATTGGTGCATAAACAGCAACAAGTTTTGGGCTTATGAATTATGAATCCTTATTGTCTGTTCTATATACTCTAGCATTAACTTTTTGCTAGTATTGTCGCGAAACAACTACCTTAAAATCTACTAAAAATAGAAAAAAAATCAAAATGTTAAATTTATATGCCAACTGAAATTCTTAGGACCTTTGCTTGGCGGTGAACTAGTACGAAGCATTGGATTTCCCTGGGTTATGCGAGGAATCGGAATATTGAATTTAATTTTTGCACCATTGATTGGTTTAATAGGAACTCGAACTGAAAATGAAGAGCTTGAGGTATTTTTAAAAATAGATTATATTTACTAGTGAATAACTTATGTTTACTAATTCTTAATTTATATATTTTTAGGAGGAACAAAATGTGAATGTGATTCCATTGAGTGAATATCATACAATAAACAAAGCCGAGTCAGCAATTAATGTTCAACATCAACATTGTAATAAAGGCTATAGACGTTTTTCAAATTAAACATTAGACTATTAATTTAATGAAATAATAAAGAACACACAAGATGGCGTAAATTTATAGTTATATTTATTTTATTTTCAGGGACTTTGCGACAGTCAATGCTCTCTTCTTCAAGGTTTATTCAACGTTACTAATTACTTTATCATACAGGGTATGGTCAAGTATTGTAATCGTGCATGAAAAAAGTGGTTTTTTTACTTCTTTTTTTTCCGAAATATCTCAAAAACGGCTGAAACTATTTTGATTAAAGAAATTGAGCGAAACCATGGCATTTCGGTCTACAAAAACCCCTAATAAGTGAACATCGAAAAAATTATATTTTCGAGATAATAATTGTTTTGTCAAAATGTCTGTTAGTTAGTTGTCTGTTAGGCTGTGCGTTACCAAATTTTTGTGGACGAGCTAGCTCAAAAACTAGTGTGCATATCGAAACCAAATTTCACACGTAGTTTTGGTCCATTAAGATTAAGAGCTGATTAGATTTTGGTGCATATTGACCCAAAATTAAGGAGGGAGGGGGGTTAAAAATTAAAAATCTAAGGCCATTTGACCAAACTCAACCAAATTTTGTGTTCATAATCAATGGGACCCCAGAAGTCTAAAAATGCAAAAACTAACCACCCAAAATGGGGGGGGGTCAAAAAATGAAAACCTATGGCCATTTGACCAAACTCAATCAAATTTTGTATACATAATCAGTGGGCCCCAGGAGTCTAAAAATGGAAAAACTAATCCCCCTCCCTACATGATTATAAATAATTTTATTAAATATTAAATATAATTGAGGCCGGGTTGTATGGTGAAGTCAGGTGGATGGCCACATCAGAACACGCCAGCTTATTTTTTATTTGAGGGATTCTCACAGTTACCCTCTGTATTAGGTGAAATGTGCAAAGTTTTTTTGTTACAAGCTTGTTTGGACTTTGTCGAAGTGGTATTTCTCTGTAAATTTTTGACTCCTATCCATTTGTCAACGACTTCCTTGATTATTCAGTCGATTGAGGGTGTAATAGCGCAATATTTGACGTACGGGAGTCGTATTCTAAATAAAGGTCTTATACTAAACAAAAATTTTCGTATATCAAGTTGGACTTATTCGTACCTTGGTTCCATTATATTCGTCAATAGAGCATTCCCATACAAATTCCCTCTCAAAAAAAAATACCTAATATTTTTTCCATATTAATATCATTATCATTAGTAGATTAAAAATTCACAGTTCATTGGACAATGTTTTTTATTGAAGCTCTTATTCATTTGAAACACTCAATTGGTTAGAGCAACCAATGTTGCTCTAACCAGTTGAGTGCCTGAAAAATCTCGAGAGAGACGAAACGTACAAAAATTGAATAAGAGCTTCAATAAAAACATTGTCAAACTGTGAATTTTTAATCTACTAATTATAATGGACATTAATCAACATAAATTATCATTAGTATTAATATATTTATAATGATTATAAATTTGCTTAACAAATAATAGTATTCGGATATATGTAAATCAACATAATTAATGATAAGCTTAATAACGTGAAATAAGCTGACGTGTTCTGATGTGGCCATCCACTTGACTTTATCAAACAGCCTGGCCCCTCACTTATATTTAATATTTAATAAAATTATTTATAATCATGTAGGGAGGGGGTTAGTTTTGCATTTTTAAACTCCTGGGGGCCCACTGATTATGTATAGAAAATTTGGTTGAGTTTGGTAAATGGCCAAGATTTTCATTTTTTGACCCCATCCACCTCCCTTAATTTCGGGTCGATATGCACAAAATCTAATCGCTCTTTGTAAATATATTATGTTAATATTCCTATAATCATGTAAATAATCCTGTAATTAAATTCACCCGATAATGTAAATATTTCTTGTTAGTGAGGCCCCACCTGCGTGGCCCAATAAACGAAAAATCAATGGATCAAAACTGCGTGTGAAATTTGGTTTTGATATTCACACTAGTTTTTGAGCTAGGTCGTCCACAAAAATTTGGAAACGCACAGACAGACAACCAGACAGACTAAATAACAAACATTTTGACAAAACAATTATTATCTCGAAAAATATAATTTTTTCGATGTTCACTTATTGGGGCTTTTTTGTAGACCGAAATGCCATGGTTTCGCTCAATTTTTTTAATGAAAATAGTTCCTGCCGTTTTTGAGATATTTCGAAAAAAGAAGAAAAAAACCACTTTTTTCATGCACGATTACAATACTTGACCATACTCTGTATGGTAAAGTAAAAAGATTGAAGAAGACAGCAAAGACTATTCAACGCCACAGAAATTAAAAAAAAAAACAATTTGTTCTTTATTATTTTATCAAATTTTGAATAAATAATAATTTTTAAATTTGTAATTTCAAAGTGAAGTTTACTCAATTAATTTCCCATAAGAAGCGAACGAGAAGGAAAAATGTATTATATATAATATATGTATTATTTTCTTTTTATATTTTATTTTAACATTTATCGATAATAAACAAATATGTACAACAAATCAAAAAAAAAAAAATTGAAAATTTAATTATTAATTTTGCTTGACGTTTTGTTCAGTAGGTCTAAGTATAACAAATCCTTCCATAATAGGGAGAGGGGTTCATAATCTTCATTAGCTAATTCAGCTCGTTCACCAACCTGAAATAATTACGTTGAAAATACAATTAAAATTTTGAAAAATATATACAGACGAACTTATATAAGAGATTTACCTATGTGGGATATCTCTGAATAAACCGCATTTTTCAATGAAGCCTCTACAATGGAAATATTTCGATATTTTTAAATGGGATGTTTTTTCTTAGTTTCTATTCTTATAAAAAGAAAAGCTGCCCTCTTTTACCATTAGTAAGATAGAAAAATTGATTTTTATAAGATACAGTTAATTTCAATTTTATAATGATGAAAAACATTTTAATAAATATAGGACTCCATATTGATAGGCCTGACTGATTAAGTCAGGGGTTAGATTACCAGAATACCAGTATTTATTTTCCCGTTGTCTTATCTGGTATTTAAAGAGGCACCGAGAAGACCAGAAGATAACATTTATATTAGAAATATTATTTAAATGGAATTAAAAAACAATTGTGCCCATAATTATGAAAGTGGACTAAGTCAAAAAATTAAAAAAATAGTTTTTTAATATTTTATGTTCCATACATTTAAAAAGTACATTAATAAGATGTCGGTTTTGAAAAATCGCATAAAATTGAACCGTTATGGACGTTTCCTAATAAATCAATTTTCTTGCAATCCTTTTTAAAACTTTGAATACACAGATTTATAAGTGTCCTTTAAAAGTAGAATTTTTTTAAATAGTCCTTGCGGCACTAAATTTGTAAATATTGACCATTGAAATTTGCATATTTAACACGCGAACCCTATCCCGATTGATGTTAATGCGACTGTTTCATTAAATAACAATCGTAATTTTCTTGAAATTATTTTGAAAAACTGAGAATCATTAACTGAAGATATAACAAATATTTTTCTGTTAAAATAATTGTATCAAGCGGTATTCGTTTTGTATGAAAAATGTTAAAAGTTAGGTACTTTTGATGGTTTTCATTTTTCTCTCATGGCATGGCAAGTGAGAGATGGCGACTTGGCAACGTCGCACTAAAATCACTCAATTTTTCCATATCTAAAAAACTTCTGCAGCTGGTGCATTTGAGATTTTTAGCTAATTCTCTCAACCTAACTATACTGTTCTCATCTGGAATTTCGCATTGAGCTGTTTCATGAAGTGTTTTTTTATTCTTTGTCTTTTAGCGTCGGTAAGAATGCAATGTTGCCAGATCCGAGAAACGACGCAGTGAAAATATTTTTGCCTTTCTGCGCATGTGAGAGTAGGGGAAAGAGCGAACTGCATCTGAGCTATATTAGGGAACGTCCTTAAGTGGATTTCTAGTTGTCTCATTATACAGAATTTGAATCTTGTTTATTTTATTAAACTTTAAATATCTCGAAACTAACTAATAAACTAATAAACTCTAATGACTTAGAGCATTTTCATAATTATAGGCACACTTATGAATAATAAATTAAGTAAATAATTTACTTGTAATAGAACGGGAGTGGTGTGAGTATGAATACCCGCGATCGTTTTTGGCTGACCAGCCTTAGCTACAACATCAACTGCAGTTCCGACACGTACAGAAACAGGTAGCGGCTTGAGATCGGAATCAAGGGTAACTAACCAGCGAGGTTGCATTGCTGGAGCCAAAAGATAGAAAAGATACGGAGACTAGAATGCAAAGAAAAAAATATATAATTTAAGTGATCTTAAATTATTTTCAAATAATAATATGATAATTAATTACCTTATTAAGAAGAGTAGATTTAACATCCAAACAGGTTACTAAAAGAGCGAGAAGGGCGCCGAGAGCTACTGGATTTAAAATCTGTCTATCGGTATGAAATGGAGCTAAAGAGAGCGTTCCTTTACCCATATGAACTAATCCTTGAGAAACTCGAACCATGAAAAGTTGATGAGGATTTCGAGCATGATACTGAGCCATTTGACGAAGCATAACTGAGACTCTTGAAAAAAAAATCACTCAACTATATAATCATTATAAGTATAAAACAAGAATCTATTTTTACATATATTTAGTTATATCTATATTTAGAGAAAGTAATGAATGTAATATCATCTATAAATTAAGAAATTAAAAAGGTTTTTCTCGAGTATAGTAGGTTTTGTTTAATTTATAAGGAATAAATCAAAGATTGAGTCTTCTGCTTGATGTAATAAGTAGGTGACACATAAATATATATGAAATTACATATTTGTAAATATCTTATTAATTTGAGAATAGTTAATCTTCAATCTACTAATTTAATTGATTTCTTAGGGTCGTAAGAAAGTCCATGTCAACTAGGGCTTTTCTAGCTACCCTGTGAAGACAATTCACTTTTTAACTTTAAACTCATAAACTTTTAAATATTTGTGTGAAGTAAAGTATTTATGGTAGATTAAAGATGAAGAACTATAGAGTCTCAAAAAATATTTACATTTACAAATAAGGGCTATATGTTAAGGATATATTGAGATATATTAAGAATCTTATTAGATATTTTTGATTTAATGTCAAAAGGAGCATCATCAGGAATCGAACCCAAGTATCAAATCACAATCAGGGCTATGGGCTAAACTTTGGTTGTCCTTTCGCTTCCCTTTTAAAATTAAATCTAAAATAAATAATTACAAATGGTTTATAAAAAACCATCTGAAATCGTTTATATGAAATCCAATTTTTTCGGAAAAATTCTTCCTTAATCAATGAAAATATTAAAAAGTTTGAAAAAAATAGTTGCTTTAGAGAGGAATATAAAGCAACTATACCTAAACAAATAAATATTTTGAAAATAGACAATGATACAGATTTTCAAATTTATGGGAGAATTTCTCCCGAAACGTTTGGATTTCATATAAATATTTTGAGATTTTTTTTTCTTTATAACATATTTGTATTTATTTAAGCATAAAACAATTAATAAAATTTTTAAATCAAATGTATTAGATAAGGGAGAAGAAAAACCCTTTAAATTTATTCTTTATAAAATAAGAATAAATATTTAAAAAAACTTAAAATCTCAATACCTAGCATTGTTAGTTCCAGCTCCTACTAAGCCCAGAGCAAGAATGGCATTCACTGCAGTAGTTTGGTCCAAATCATGGGAAGATTTTACAAGGATATCAATGGTGTTTAATTGGGGATTAGACATTGAGGTAAGGGCATAAGCAAGAGGAATCGCTCTTCGGACCCAGCAATCGCCATATCTAAAATATAAAAAAAAATATTTAGTTTTTTTTTGAACAATAAAATTATTTTTAAAAAATTTTTAATCAGAAGAGTATCCTCTTTTTAAACTTTTGTTTTACAAGTCGGAAAGGTTGTCGTTTCGGGAATCGAACCTAAGTACAAAAAAAGGCCAATGGCGATCCTTCATCATGAACAACAATTTAAGGTAGTTGTTCCGCCAAATGGGTTTTCTTAGGATTTTTTTTGAAATTTAGACAGATTATTATTAATATACTTCTGCATCGATTGGGGGCAAAACGAAATTTATGTACAATTTAGTTCCGGAGATATTAAATTTCAAAAATAGAGTTTTTCAGACTCTTATACATTGTACTATACGGGATATCGGAAAATTTACAGGTATATTTAATTATAATTAAGAAACCCTTCTTACCATTATTATAAAAAACTAAACTAACATTAAACAATAATCAATACATATTTTAAGACAATTTTGATTCATAGTTACAACACAGTTTCTGAGATAATAATGAATAAATAATGAAAAATGTATAAAAAAATTTCACTAAAAACAATTTGGCAACAGCGCATTTATTAAACCAGCGAAAGATGTATAAGCGCTAGATTGTTTTAAAATTATAATTTTCATAAGGTGTAACGTAGGCGTTGATTACATTTGTTAAAAAATAACAAAACGATTTTTATAGAAATAAATCGACCTTTAAAATATATTTTATCTGTCATTTTAATTTAAAAATATTCAATCTCTTACAATGGTGCCAGATTTGTCAAACGAGCACGGCATTGGCTAGAATCGGTACATAAACAGCAAAAAGTTTTGGGCTCATGAATTATGAATCCTTATTGTCTGTTCTATATACTCTAGCATTAACTTTTTGCTAGTATTGTCGCGAAATAACTACCTTCAATTATATGTTATGTATGTTTAGATTTCAAATCATTCATCAACTTTGACTTGATTAAATTTTTCATAATTTTTCTTAATTTCAAGTTTAAATAAATATTTTAAAAATTGTCATCTCTTATATATATATATATAATTTATATATATTGCATTAAATTAACAGATACATTTATAATTTCTATTTTTGGCATTATTTATTTATAAAATTATAAAAACAGAACCCAGTGCACTTGTAGCCTATCCCAGAAAATCATCCCTTCAAGCCCAAGGGCTCAAAATACAATAAAATCTCTTTGATTACATTTTACAAAATAATTTCGGCTACACTAGGGAAAAACAACTATTTACTTACTGGGTTAGTTGAGCAAAAAGTCGATGAGCCATTTTTAGTCCAATTTCTTCTCGTATTGCAATCGATGCCACAGCTAGAACTGCTACCGATTGTGTTATTAAATTATCTTCGGTTATATCAGCTTTATTTGTTACATTTTCCTTAATAACAATTTAAAATGAATAAATATTTTAGAATAATTTCAATTATTAAATTACCTGAGACGCAGTTGAGTGCTCAGTACAAATATGAAGCATTTCTTGAATTACTAATACCTCTCCAGTGCCTGCATATGCGCACATTTGGACTAAAGCTTGAGCTTGAGAGCGAAATGGATCTTCTAAAACCTAAGAAAAAATTAAGGTTTAATATCTAATGAATTATTATATTAAATATTTTAAGTTCATTTTTAGTTTGTAGGGAACCATAAAAAATGCAATTGTATCTTTTATAAAAATATTAATATTTACAATGGAGTTTTTCCCCTTCGATCATACATTTTTAAGTATTTGAATATTTTGAACAAACAACCTGCCTCAAGTGCAGCAATAATCGTTTCACAATCCTGGCGCTTTCCTAGTTGACATAAACCTAAAGAAGAGGAATTAAACGAGCATGGGGATCTTTCAATTGTTTAGAATCCATGGTTATTAGCGCATTTATAATTGGAGTAGTAGCCAAGTGATTAGAACTGCCCACAGCAATAATGCCTGCAGCCACTGAAGCAATTGCTTGCATTTCAACACCACGAGAAGTATCCTAAAACAATAAATTTTATTAAAAAAAATATTATTTATTTTTAAGCTATTTTTATATTTTTGTGTATTGAAAATTTTACAAAAAAATACTATAATCGTTTCACAATCCTGGCGCTTTCCTAGTTGACATAAACCTAAAGAAAGAGGAATTAAACGAGCATGGGGATCTTTCAATTGTTTAGAATCCATGGTTATTAGCGCATTTATAATTGGAGTAGTAGCCAAGTGATTAGAACTGCCCACAGCAATAATGCCTGCAGCTATTTTTAAGTACGAGGATAAGTCAAAAATTACCTACACTTTTCATTCTACAACTTTATTAAACTAAGATAGGAGGCGGCCGCATGCGTTGAGATGGCGCGTCTATGGTCACGTGTGCGGAATTTAATCACGATCGCGTCAGTTGACGTCTAGCTACAACAGCATAAGCATGTCACTTTCGCTATCAGATTGCACCAAAGAGGAGCAACGAGGAGTGGTCAGATTTTTGTGGTCAGAGGGTGTGAAAACTGCTGAAATTCACCGGAGACTTTTGTCACAATACGGGGAAAGTGCTTTATCTCGTAAAAAATAATCTTCAATCGTACTAATAATTTTAAATGAATACACTTCTTTATAAAAAGACTCATAAAAGGTTTATTCTCTTTATAATTGAAAAAAAAATGGAAAACTCTAATTGCTTTATTATTCATTCAGAATCTACATTGATAAAAGGATAATTTCTCATGAAACGTTTGAATAATTAATAAACTTAGATCAACGTGTTATTTAAAACCGCGTAAAATTTTTAGGGCAAAAAGGTTTCATTCCTTGCTTCGCTCTTCCTCAGTAGGACCTACTTTTAATTCTTCTGAATATGTTTTAAAATGAAGTTTAAAAAATAAACATTAATTTTTAATAAGTTATGGACTTAAGGAAGTTCTTTCGCGACAATCCACACATAAAGTTTTAGCCTCGTAACCACTCTATAAATATGAACGGAAATAAAATTTTTAGGTTATGTTTTTTTAACATGACTGTCCACCTTAGACCATATATATCTTATACTACTCGCCGGATCGTTTCAATTTCCATTGTGCTTATATCCCCTCCACTAAAAATAATCGCCCAAATATGTTTTTTTTTGTTTTTATCAAAACTACGTGGTAAATAATTTCTATTTTTTTTAAGTTACTCGAATATATTATTCTAACAAATATTAGTTTTTTATCAAGATGGTGAAAGTCCTTCACTGAAAAAAAATAAAATAATGATCAAATCCCCACCCTTTCCATATCTACCCTATGTAAAAAAATGTCATTTTTAATTGCAATTATTCCACGTTTGGTGTGGTAAATCGTCTTCAAATTTTAACAGTGTGTGTATTATGCTTTTAATGACTTATATTCCAAGTTTCAAAGACTTCTTGAATTTTTGCATTTGTTAAAGAACTAGTTTAATCTCAATGGGCTCTGAACGTCTAATATATTATGAGGGAAAAAATAGTATTGGGTGTACATGTAGATAGGGAATTTTCATAAATTTTAGTTTAAATTATACCTCAATTGCTGGTGCTATAAGTTTCAAAACATTTTCATTGCCTGATCCAGAATAAGCAATGCCTAGTCCTAGAACAGCACCGCATCTTAATGGCAATAATTCAGAGAGAACATGATCAGCAAGAATAGCTTCGGCAGGTTCACATTCATCCCTAATTCCGCAGGAAACAAGACCAATAGCAAGTAGAGCACCGCCTCTAATCCATTCATCTCTGGCATATAAATATCTATCAATCGGAGATAAGCCACAATCGATGTCCCAGAGGTAAATTAACCCAAGTGAAGCCGAAGCACATAATAGTCCTAAAATAAATCAAATATTTAATGACCAGTATCGAAAATATAATAAACATTATTTAATACAAAACAAGTATATCTTCATAAATATTATGACTTTATCTTGGTAACTTATATTTTCATAAAAATCGAATCTTAAATTAAGGGAGAGGGTAGTTAAGAAATTAAATGTAAATGATAAAATTTAAAAAACTTAAAAACCAAGAAAAATGAAATTTACCTTAAAAGGGACCTATAATAAAACGAGTAATTATTTCTTGAGGGAACCAAAATGTGGGTGGGTGTTCAAAAAATAAAATTATCAATATAGGTCCTCCTAGACCAGGGGTGTCAATCTTTTGGCTTAAACGGACCTCATTTGAAGAAAAAACAAATGCTTCGGGCCGCATATAAAATATACTAATTCTATTGATATTTTTCAATAAAAAAAGATAGTTAATAATGTAGAATAATGTAATCCACCATGGCAAAGAAGCAAAAATGGCATAGCAAAATAATCTTTGGGCTCTTTTCCATCAGAATATTATTGTTTTTAAATTATTTAGCACTTCAAAAATTTAATAAAGAGACATTATTAAATTTTTCTTTCAGTTCAATCTCTGATTGCAGCTCCATACATTCAATCAGAAAGGTTGCAGATAAAATATGTATATCTAATAAAAATGGAGTCAAAATATGACACAATTGCGATTATTTTTTCCGAAATCTTGATATATTTTTTCACATTAAAAATTGAAAATCTACCCTTTTATTCTTCGAAAACTTTTGGGATGATTTTCCAATTTATTCTTATTTTAGAAAAAAATATATCGATTCTATCAGATATGTTTCCAGTAAGTAAATAAAAATCTTAATGTTTCAAAAAGTTTATAATTTTATATCGGGCCGCATTCATTGCAGTGCTGGGCCGCATGTGGCCCGCGGGTTGGACAGCCCTGTCCTAGACCCTTTGATCGATTTGTACAAAATTTCGCATATGCACCCTAAACGATCTTACGGAAATGATTCATGTGAAAGTGATAGTGAACTTAAGAGAACAATGAGTAGGTTTGCAGTTAATAAGATTTTGGTTAATTCACAATGGGGTTCAATCGTCCAATTAAATATAACGCTCCCAAATCTATTAGATTAAGAATTTTATTCGATTTTTGATTGGACAACATCGGGAATCAACTAAATCCCTAACGACTGTAATGAACCTTTTATTGCTGACTTTCATAACATCTAAGGCAGTGGTTCCCAACCTGGGGGCGATCTCCCCCAAGTGGATGATTTGGGTTATCAGAGGGGAAATAAATAAGTGTGGGGGGCAATGACTATTCAAAGGGGGAAAAATAAAATAGTACAGTTCAAATAACGAGACTCCTGAACTCCCAGAAAACAAAATCCTAATTTTTACTGATCACCTTGACCAGTTAAAAACTGACATGGAATCAATATTTGAAGATTTGACCAAGTTACAAATTCCTGATTGGATTCTAGATCCATTCTCCTTTGAAGCTGTGGATAAGCTTGATAACTCTTTGCAAACGGAGTTTCTAGACCTGAAGTATGACTAGGAGTCGAAAATCATTTTCAAGCAGAACGGACATTTAATTTTTTTCTATTTTATTTAAGAGTGACCGGATAAAACTGTTTTGGTTGTTTTTTTATACGGTAATAAAATTGTTCAAAATGATAAAACTGCCTTATTATTTTCACTTTCCTTCAAATTAAAATTTGGCATACAATGAAAATGAAAAGGGGGCGATAGGTGTTAGTCAACCTCCAGAAAGGGGAGATGGGCCACAAAAGGTTGGGAACCACTGATCTAAGCCATGTGAACACAAGTTTAATTTAATCAGAATTTTTAATTCATTCATAACTAGCTGACGCCCGGGCCTTCGGCTGTGACTAACTTTTATGCTTCACGCCTAAACCACTGGACGTATCGAAACTATATTCGCAACATATGTCCGTTTGGTGTTCGATTGGTATATCTAAATTTTGGGCCAGGTTTATAATTATTGTTACTTTAACCAAAAATAATATTGACAGTTGAAAGATTTCCAAAAAGCTATTATCGGCCATCTCGTTTGTTTGCTTTTACCCCCCAGAGAGGCGATGGCGTTGTTTCCTCGAAAAAATATTTTTTACATGCCACATGTGTGATATCTATAATAACAGTATATATAAAAACACTCGTGTATTTGAATGGAATGTTGTGTGAAAATTTCAAAGAAATCGGTGAAGAGCTTTCGGAGATCCTTCAACGTATCACTTAAGCGTATCAGTACATTTTTATTTATATAGATAAACTATTTAATTATTCACCTTGGTCTTTATTTCGATAAATCCAAGCACTCCCATTAACTCCAGTCACCAATTTATCTTTACCAAAACCTGCGTTAACAAATCCATTTACTAGACTAGATGCGAGATTATGTCGAGCGGAATCTAAATTGGTCTCTAATCGTGCGGAAGGTCTAAAAATTCCTGCCGATTCTAACCAGGTTTTAAAAATCTCATCAGGTGTTTTTGGTTCCATAATATCGAGCTAAAAATAGCATTAAAAGAAAAGTTACATTTTCTAAAAGAATTTTATTAATTACCTCTCCAGCAAGTAAATGAAAATGTTCATTAACATGAGAATTAGACATAATTTGCCTTAATTCTTCATCTTCTATGTTATTTAGAATAATTTGTTGACGAGCCAACATAAAAGCCAATTGTTTTTTAACCAATCTAAAATTATAATATAAATTTATAGCAGAACATTATTTTTTGGAAAAAAGATATACATACGGATCTGTACACTTGTTGAATGTATTTTCAATTTGAGGTCCGCGATGATTCATTTGCAATGCCACTATTACCGCAAGGGCATATTGTTTATGATGATTATAATAGCCTAAAACTCTTTCTAAGGCAGAAGTTGCTTCTGAAGTTTCAACAAATGGAGAACAGCTGGAATAAATAAAAGTCACAGGATTAATTAGCGGAAAATTATATAAATTTCATTTCAAATCCTGCTTTCTTTTGATAAGACAATAAAAAATAAGCTGACGTGTTCTGATGTGGCCATCCACTTGACTTTACCATACAACCTGGCCCCTCTCTTATATGTAATATTTAATAAAATTATTTATAATCAAGTAGGTGAAGGGGGAGTTAGTTTTTCCATTTTTAGACTCCTGGGGACCTCCTATATATACAAAATTTGGTTGAGTTTGGTACAAGAGCCTATATTTTCATTTTTTGACTATATACCCCCCCCCCCATTTTGGGCGGTTAGTTTTTGCATTTTTAGACTTCTGGGGTCCCACTGATTATGTATACAAAATTTGGTTGAGTTTGGTAAATGGCCAAGATTTTCAATTTTTGACCCCATCCCCATTTTGGGCGGTTAGTTTTTGCATTTTTAGTCTTCTGGGGTCCCGCTGATTATGTATACAAAATTTGGTTGAGTTTGCTCAAATGGGCTAGATTTTTAATTTTTAACCCCTCCCCCTTAATTTTGGGTCGATATGCAACAAAATCTAATCAGCTCTTAATTTCAATGGACCAAAACTCCCTGTAAAATTTGGTTTCGATATTCACACCAGTTTTTGAGCCAGCTCGTCCACAAAAATTTGGTAACGCACAGACTAACTAACAGAATAACAGACTAACAGAGAATTTGATAAAACAATTATTATCTCGAAAAATATAATTTGCCTTACTAACCACTTTAGTTATATGTTCATTGAACGTTAGTTTAGCGTCAAATGTGACCCCGAGGTCTTTGATGGAAGTGACTCGGATACAGGATAAATTGTTATTCAGCTGGTACTCAAAAGAAATAAAATCGTCTTTTCTGGAAAATGTAATCGAGAAACATTTATCAAAATTGAGAAAGAATAAGTTTTCCTTGCACCTGTTAACTAGTTTATTCAAATTATTTTGTATTTTTGTGCAATCTTGAACATCACTGATTTCAAAGAACAATTTAATATCATCAGCAAATAAAAGCATATTGCTATAAAGATTTACAAGGGCCAAGTCATTAATAAATAAGAGAAATAGTAAAGGGCCGAGGTGACTACCCTGAGGGACCCTATATTTAATTAGATCCATGATACTTTCTTGTTTTTCTTAAAATTAATTAATAATTACCTATTTAAATATCTTCCAATCCGCAAGCAATTAGTAGAATCAATATATGGATCAAGAAGTTCCAAACGACCCAACTCCATAAGTAGGTCACAAGCTTCAATTTCTGCATTATGAGTCATGTCGAAATGTACAAGACGTTTGACGAGAGGCCAAGAGGGCGATTCTCCTGTTGCCTTAAAAAGAAAGTTAATATTATAATTAATTGAAAATAATAAATTCATAATTCGATTAATCAAACCTCCCACTGTTCAATTAGTTGACCTTCTAATTTTCTAGCATAATCATGACCCCATTGACCAACACTCTGTTCATTTTGGGTTCCTTTCATGTACCAATCGAGAATTTCATAATCACCAATCCCAGGCAAACCCGTGGCTGCCATCGCTAATACAGATATAATTTCAGCACATTTTTGCTGAAGTTGGGATTCAGTAATTTGTTGATATACTTCCTGAAAACGAGCCATTTATAATAATAAATAATAAAATTATTAATAATGAATAAGAAGAATTTACTTTTAAATCTAAATAGCGATTTCGCATATGCTTCAAAGGTTTAGGCACGCTTGTCATTGAAGTAGTGCTTGTGCGTATAAGAGTGCTCAATGCATCAATAGGCGTTTGTTTATCCATATTTTCTGGATCCTATAAATAATATCACATCTCAATTAAATCAAATAACCTACGCAAGTTATTTTGTTTTTAGTTGTTTTAGGAGTTGTTTTCTGGACCTGGATGACTGGGTGTTGGTTAGCTTTTATTAAAAAAAAAATTATTATTTTATTGTTAAAATATTTATTACTAGTTTATTATTTAAAGAACGTTTCTCACTTTTATGTAGATAGCGATGCTCGGTAACTTTTTGCTTCAGTTAATAGCTATATATTAATCCCAGAACCCCCCACTACCGCACCCCCACATCTACCCCCGCCCACCCGGTTCGAGGTGGCTGGGATGCACGGTGGAGTGTTGGGGTGGCGGTGTGGAGGCGGAGGTTGGGCACGGGTGCATGGTGCGGGGGGTGCGTTTCAGGGGGAGTGGGGTGTGAGGGTGGAGTTGGGGGTCCAGGGGGCGTACAGTCTAAAAAGTACAAACACAATACAAATTAAGATTAAAAAAGTCCACTCACCCTCAGTTTTTTAATAATACATTAGTAACATTAAATTTACATTTAAAGGAATCGTAGGGAGTTGTCCGACTCCCTACGATTCCTTTAATTATTAAACATGGACACGAATAATGAAATATTAAATTTACATTTTCTTTGCACCACCAATAAAATCGCAACACCAGTTGTTATAGATGAGAGTACAAAAACAATACTTTCCAGTATTAATTAATTAATATTAATTAATCTATAACAACTGGTGTTGTGTTGTACTGAAAAGTATTGTTTTTGTACTCTCATCTATAATATTAATTAATCTATAACAATTGGTGTTGTGTTGTACTGGAAAGTATTGTTTTTGTACTCTCATCTATAACAACACTATTAATTAATTAATCTATAACAACTGGTGTTGTGTTGTACTGGAAAGTATTGTTTTTGTACTCTCATCTATAACAACTGGTGTTGAGATTTTATTGGTGGTGCAAAGAAAATGTAAATTTAATGTTACTAATGTACTACTAAAAAACTGAGGGTGAGTGGACTGTTTTTTTATCTTAATTTGTATTGTGATTGTACTTTTTAGACTGATGATGGCGTGAAAGTGTCAGCCGAAACTGTCTCCTAGTTTTAAATAAAAAATTGATAAGGACATAGAAGATTTTGGGTTTTTCTTAAGTCTTTTCTCTCTACGAGAACCTGTTAACTTTTCTCATGGTTTTAATTGTCTCATTTGAAAACAAAAAATTAAAATAAACATCATAGTACCGTTATCTAATTATTATTTAATAATGGATATTAAATTACATACGGTTAATTGACTCATTATATTATTTAAATCTTGAATTAATTGCGTCTCATCTTCAGACTAAAACATTGAAATTTTTTAATAATATATATAATTATATTTAAAATATTAAATCAAATTTATGCCTTACCATTTCTTTTTGAGGTGGTTTACGACTCATTTTGCTTTAAATTTTACTTGTAAATATTTCAATAAAATATTTTCATTTTAAATAAAATTAATGTAATAATGAATGGTAATTGTTAAAAAATAGAAGGAACAATAATTATAATTATTTATTACAATATCAAAACAAATATACATTTTAATTTAATTAATACAAAAATCGCAATGTATTTTAATAAGAATAAATACTTAATGTTATATATACTGTTTGTTTAAAATTCGTTATTAAATATATAATATTTAATTAATTTATGATTTATATATACATATAAACATATTAACACTAAATCACAATATAAATAGAAATTAAAAATATAGTCTTAAAAGAAATGGTAAATTTAATTTATATAAATAAGATCTATGGCTAAATTCTAGCTTATTCATCGAAAAAGAACTGAAGATTTTTAAAAATTTATTTACTATTACAAATTATGGCAAAATATATTACATGTACAGATAGAACAAATCACAGAAATGTATTTTATAATTAAATTAAAGATACGAGGGGTATATATATTATATATGTATATAGTTTGGCCTAGGCTAGAAATAATAATTTAAATAATATTTTAAAATATTCACCTTTCAACTCCATAGGCCCAGACAGACTAGAATCTTGAAAATCTTACACAAAATTGGCAATATTGCAGCAACATTCAGTGACAACATTGAAGTGGCAATATTGCAGTGGCAACATTGCTACAATGATCTGCAACATTGGCAATTTTGCTGCAATGTAAAAGAGGCGGACATAGGAATATTGCTGCAATCTCCCTGCAAGGTTTAATATTGCAATGTAATATTGCTAAAATATTCCTTTCTGTCTGGGAATTTAATGTAACGATCAAAAAGTAATTCTAATTCCTTAGAAAAAAAATTGTTGCCCTGCTATATCTTGTACTTCACTGTAAAAAATCAGTCGACCATCAGGCATATTTTTTTTATTTGGTCCTATCTGATTGGAAACGTGGTTTGCAGAATAGGACAACAATTTTTTCCAGAATTACTTTTTGACCTATGAATTAAATGTTAGAGTTGAAAGGTGATTTGTTTAATAAAATATATATATTTTTTAAACATTTAGTATTTCTATAACCTAGAACAGTGATTCTCAACCTGGGGTTTTCAGGGGGGGGGGGCAATAAATAAGTGGGAGGGGGGGGTGAGTATACAAAGGGGGGGGGGAATTAAAATAGTACTGTACAATGCCGGGTAAAATAAAACAATAACAAAGTTTTCAAACTTTCATTTATTTTTTCAAATTTTAACTGTCAACTTTCTTAATTTTTCCAGATTCCAATTTAAAAATGAAAACATGTACTCCTGTTTTCTAAATGTACGTCAATGATCTTAGTTAATTATTTCACTTCTTTGTTCTTAAAAAAAATCTGTAAAAAATGTACATTTTAATTTTTTTTTCTATTTTATTTATGAGTGACCGGATAAAACTGCCTTGGTTGTTTTTATATACGGTAATAAAATTGTTTAAAATAATAAAACTGCTATAGATATTATTTACACTTTATTCAAATTAAAATTAGGCATACATTGAAAATGAAAAGGGGGCGATAATTGTTAGTCAACCTCCAGAAAGGGGAGATGGGTCACAAAAGGTTGAGAGCCACTGACCTAGACTAATATAAATATACACAGGGTGTTTCATAATATTGAATGTCAATATTGAAGGGGATTAATCTGTGCATGATTTTAAGACAAAGAGTTCATATCAACATAGGTCCGTTTTTGCTTTATTTTTGTTATACCGGGTGATAAATATTTTTTTGAAAAATGTTGTTTTTTTTTTACATTAGATATTTTTATTAAACGTATAAACGAAGTGTAAAGACATATCTTTTGTGAAAAAACTAATTTTCACTTTTAAACGCTAAATATGGAAAAGCAAGTTATCTAATTCTGTTGAGATTAATTATAAATAGTCTGCCGAAAATGCCTGGCTCAAAGAAACCCAGATCTTACGCCACTGGACTTCTTTTTATAGGAGTCATATAAAAACTTGAACCCAAAGATCAGGCATTTTAGGCATTTGTAGAATCCCTATAATAATAATAAATTCATTTTCAAATCTGTCAGGCCTTTTTTGATAACGCTATACCTTACCATGCAAAACTTTTCATTCATCCTCAGCTAAACATTATAAATTAAGTCAACTAAACATGTGTAAACTTATCCAGGCTAATACTAACTAATACAGATCCTTTTATAAAGGTTGATATTCAAGAAAAGTAGGGTTTTTAGTCTTCTAATTAGTTGATTATCTAAAGGGTTTAACTGAGGGTGTTCGAAAATTCTTGTAATGGATTTTATATATACTAATTTTAATTAATAGAGAGTTAATGGATCATCAATTGTTTGCGAAGGATTGGGTATAAGTTGACACTGAACGGTACGTGTTGAACCTGCTGAACGGGATATCAGTGATCTTCGAGATACTGATGATGGTCCATTTGATGGTATAGGAGTTACACCGCTTTGCTGATGTCCATATTCAAATCTGATACGTAACTCTCCAATTTTCGACAACGGCAATATATCAGGAATCCACTCGATTATAAAAGGAGTAGGTTCCCTTTGATTAGGAGTGGTTTTACCTAAAGAAAAATATTTTACTTAGAGAAAGTGGTGTAGGTTTTAGGTGAAACATGATATTAATTAATAAAGTAAAGGGTGTGTAGTTTCAGAGTGAATGAAATAAAACTCAAAGAGGTTTATACAAACTCAATATATTTCGGATTATTAGTCCATCATCAGGAGTTTACAGGTTAAAACTGTTTTAACCTGTAAACTCCTGATGATGGACTAATAATCCGAAATATATTGAGTTTGTATAAACCTCTTTGAGTTTTATTTCATTCACTCTGAAACTACACACTCTTTACTTTATTAATTAAAGAAAAATAATTTTTCTCTGTTAGGATATATATCGTTTACAACGGGAACAGATATTCTGGTCCAGAATTTTTAATATGACACCCAAGAAAATTAAAGATTGATACAAGCTGTATGGCCACAACTGTGTAAAGTAGGTATATTTTGAAAAGAGAAGAAAAAAAATGCTAACTTTCACGGTTTAGAGAGGTATTTGGTATATAGGGTAATTAAAAGTTATATGATTCAGTATGACCTCTGTTGGTTTGACATTAATGAGAATAATGATTTGAGAGATTTCTTTTGTAATAATCAGGTGCTGATGTTTTGAAAGGATTAAGATTTATTTATATTTATTAGATGTGACAAATCAGAGGAAAAAGGAACAATTAAACACCGTGTTAAAACATGCGACCAATTGCAACGTTTCGCCAATTTATTGTGGCTTCTTCAGACTCTTGATCAAATTTTTAAAACTCTTCGTCATTCAATTCTTTTCTTCTAATTAGCAAGAAAAGAATTGAATGACGAAGAGTTTTAAAAATTTCTAATTAGCAAGAAAAGAATTGAATGCTAGAGTGTTGAACTTTAATGTTTTTCCTATTAAAAGGTCTTATCAAATTATATTTGTAGTATATATTTGCTCTGGGTCTGAATCAGACCTCAAAAAGTCTAAGTCAACTTAAAACAAATTTTTGAGACCGCAAGTTTTGCGAGATCGTCCTTCTATACCAATAGAAGAGCGAATCCGACCAGGGTCACTAAGGGCCAGTAAAGTTAACAAAGAGTAGGACCTTAGAATTCACCTTGTGCTCGGCCGGATGGCCAAACAGATGACACGCACTTTCATCTGATTGGCCATTCCGACGGGCACAAGGTGAATTCTAAGGTTTTACCCTTTGTTAACTTTAACAAAGACTTTACAAACCGACATACAACTGGTCCTAAAAGTCTTTGCTTCAAGAAGACCAGTTGAAGAGCAAACGACATCGGACTGAGCCTTCGATTCGCTTGTAAACATCAAGGTTTGCCAAAGAACACTGAAAAGCAGTTTCAAATTTAGAAAAAAAATAATTTTAAGATTTGAAGAAGGGTATCCTTGCCAATTTTCCTTTAACATCAGTATTCTATGGCTGAGAACTATCGCCATTGTTCTTTTGACAAATCTAGATGCCTGCATTTAAGGAGGTTCTTTCGGGACAATCCACACAAAAAGTTTTAGCCTCGTATCCACTCTATAAATATGAACGGTGCTAAAATTTTAGGTTATGTTTTTGTAACATGACTGTACTTTTTACACTACTATATTCTCTTTATGAATGGATCGTTTGCAAGCCATGGATCTTATATCTCCTCCACTAAAAATAATCGCCCAAATATGTTTTTTTTTTTTTTTATAAAAACTACGCGGTAAATAATTTCATTTTTTTTTTAAGTTACTCCGAATATATTATTTTAACAAATATTAGTTTTTCATCAAGATGGTGAAAGTTCTTCAATGTAAAAAAAAATAAAATAATGATCATTTTCCCACCCTTTCCCAATCTACCATATGTAAAAAATTCCATTTTTAATTGCAATTATTTCATGTTTGGTGTGGCAAATCGTCTTCAAATTTTAATAGTGTGTTTATTATGATTTTAATGACTTATATTCCAAGTTTCGAAGACTTTTTGAATTTTTGCATTTGTGAAAGAACTACCTTAACTATTACAAAAGAAACCAAATCAACTCAAATCATTCATCTAAAAGTTTTATTATCACTATCCATATTGATATGAGATGATTTTATTATTGGTCGCAAGAAAAACGTACAATATTAACTGCCGGTTGTATTTTGATAATATATAAATATTAAAATATTTATTAATTATTTTAATAAAATTATTTATTAATTAAAAGGAAATTTATACATACCAACTTTTAAAAAGGTTTTCAGCTCAACAGGTCGAATCAATGGAGTATTATTAGTTTTACGATACACTTCATTTTCATCTTTTCCACTAACATATGGCTCATAAGTTCCATCTTTATTTTGGATAAAACTTTTAGTAATTTCAAGAGGCATTAAATCAGTTTCAAATATTTGTTTAACGTGTATAATATTAGTAATATGCCATGTATATTTCGTAAATGTTCCTAATGGTACAGCATCTCTCCTAATAAATCCAGTAATATGATTCGGCATTCGTTTTTTTCTTCCTCCACAAGAAATTCTTTCTCGTAAACAATCGAAAAATACCTGAAAATCAAAGAATTATCAAGTGGCCTTTTTTTAAAATTGAAAAAAATAAAAAAAGAATTTTAAATTTAATATAAAACGATACCTGAGGAACGTGGAAGACAAGAGGATCTGGTTTGCCGTTAAATTGATAATGCATTGTTTGATTAATTCTCTCAGTTACGCTGGCTAGCCATTCAATGAATGAAATAGATGTTATATTTTCATTGACAGGTTCTATAAAAAAAATCATAATTATTTATAATATATAATAGATTAGACATAGTCTTATGAATAGAGAGAATAGATATTAAAAAAATATTTCTATTATGATGTATACATCAAATTAAAAGAATTAAATAAAGAAGTGAGGGAGAGTAAGTAGAGGTCTATACAGGGTGTTTCAGGAGGAATAGTAATTATTTTAGGAGGTGGTAGTATAGACGTATTCAGGTTCATACCTCGGAACGCCCTTCGGGGGTCAAAGTAGGGTGGTGGGGCGCTAGGGGGGTTTGACGGTAACCGGAAATTTTTTGAAAATCTTACATCTGGGAATCACTTTTTACACTAACCTGGCTTCAAAAATATTCAAAATTTGGCATATTTTTACTACAAATATATTTTTTAAAAATACATAGGTAGTGATTGTTTTTTTTTCAAAATGTCTGTTTTTTGTTAGTACATTACCAAATTTTGTGTACCTACGCTCAATAATAGCTCAAAAACTAGTGTGAATATCAAAACGAAATTTCACATGAAGTTTTGATACATCTGATTAGATTTTGATTGAAATCAGATCCAAAATTAAGGGGAGGGGGTTCAAAATTGAAATTATAAGATTTTTAAAATAAAAAAAAACAAGAAAAATAAAATATACTGTAAAATGAACATACAATAAATAAATTGATGTGGCCATCCACATGACTTTATCATACATACACCTGAATATAAGAAAAAAGAAATCTATATATATAAAATGGAAAAGTATGTATATATGTTTGTATGATCCAAACTATCTGATTGGCCAGTGCATAGGCAATAGCAAAGCCTTAAATTATTAGAACGATTCTGATTGGTCAGATAGAGATCTTGCTTATACAATGAGTTAAATAAATTTTTCCTTATTGTTGAATCAATTTCATTCAGCACATTCTTTCAATACTTACAGTACGATTTTAAATTTCAATTATTAAATTGGTATGAACGAGACGCTCTCCACCTGGGGCTAGGTGACGCCGGGCCAAGGGCTAGATTCAATATGAAAATATGTTCATCTATAAGGATATTAATATTATTCATTCCGCGACTAAATAATTTAATTTTGGTTTTTGACTAGATTAAAACAAATTTTAATTGTTTTTGTTTATTAGATTTTTTCACGATTTTAGGACAGGGGCGCAAAAATCCATTTAGGCAAAGGGCGCAGGGCCACAAGTCCTCCTATCCCCCCTGTCCAGCACGGGCCTGGACGTTTAGCAATAAAAAATGCCATATAACTTGTACCCAATTTTTATTGAGTACAGAGATACAGCTGAGTTCAATACATTATTGTTTCGTGTCTTGGTACACTGGTTGCTATGGGTGTATTTATCGAATGTCAGCAGTAGAGTGTTGATGTTCAAGTTGTGAAGTTGTGCTTTAGTTTACATTGAAGTTTTCATTGTGATTTGTTGGCCAAGTCTACTGTACTGTAGCGTGTAAACATGCCGAACGTATTTACACATGCTGAGTATGCCGATATTGGGTTACATACTAACAGCTGTATCTCTGTACTCAATAAAAATTGGACACATGTTATATGGAATTTTTTATTGCAATTCGTCCATACTATCAGCTCCTAAAATATTTACTATTACTCCTGAAACACCCTGTGTTCGCAAATATAATTAAATATTGTTGCATAGAAAATTTTAAAACAGCAATAACTGAAAACAAGGCTTGTGCACATTCAAGTTTTTGGCATAAGGATAATTTATTCAGTCTCAAATTTAAATTTGAATTTATTTTCAAATATCTTCACTTCAAGTAGAATAATTGAGAAAATCCCTAAAATATCGGAAATAGGGTTTTATAGATTTCTAAATAGTATATAAATAAATCTTTATTATTCGACCTGCTTAGAGGCACAAGTCATCGATGGCTAGGTCAACCAAACATCAATACTATTAGTGTAAAGATTTAAGCATCTTTTTTTTCTTTTTAAATTCACTTCGTAATCAATACTATTATAAAATTTACTAAAAACAAATCTAGCCGCCCTCCTTTGTACCATATTAATTTTCCTCTCTAATCGTTGCGGATCTTTGTCCCAAACTACCGAACAATACTCTAAATTAGGTCTTATATAAGTTAAATAAACTTTGGACATAAATTCTCTAGATGTACCCTTCAAAATTTTACCAAATATCCCCAATTTCCTATAAACTTTATTGATTAATATGCATATCCCATTTTAAATTTGCCTGAATATGTATGCCTAAATATTTATAAAATTTAGATATTGATATTTAATATAATAATTTTGAGCACTAAACAGATTTCTACAATTAAATCTAACCAAATTTGACTTGGAATGGTTTAGTTCTATTGAATTGGATCTAGACCATTCTTCAATTTGAACCAGATCGTTCTGTAAAGTAAGCCTATCACAATCACTATCATTTACGACACAATCATCCACAAAAAGCCTAAAAGATGTTTGCACGACAGAAAAAGAGACCATGGTAGAAAAATATAATTCTACCATGCTTAAACTAATCTCATTTATTTTATTACTTTATAAATATTTATTTTCATTTAAAGAGAATTATCTTTAAAATTTAATATTTTATTTTATTGTCATTATTAGGTGTTACAGTTGCTGTTCTGCTGGTCTGAAAGTGAAGAATGTTTATTTATACCTTAAAAGTAGTTTAAATGTAAGGGAAGGGCTTTTCAACCATAATAAATATTAAAAATAAATATGATTAAAGTTTTATTTACCATTTGAATGTTCTTTAGAAATATGCTTTTTAAATGTCTTTTTGCTAGAGGGATTATTATTAGATTCTTGAGTTTTTCTTTTATTATTTGATTGTAACAACTGGAAAATTAATTTGAGATTTAAAATAATATTAGTTTTTTTTTTTTTAAATTAGAAATCAAAGAATAGAGTAGGAAAAATATTTTAAATTTATAAAAATAACATTTACTTTAAGGTAGTTGTTCCGCCAAATGGGTTTTCTTAAGATTTTTTTGAAATTTATACAGATTAATATTTAAATACTTCTGCATCGGTTGGTGGCAAAACGAAATTTATGAACAATACAGTTCCGGAGAAATTAAATTTCAAAAATCGAGTTTTTCAGGCTCTTTAACATTGCACTATACGGGATATCGGAAAATTTACATACATATTTAATTATAATTAAGAAACGCTTCTTACCATTTTTATAGAAAACTAAACCAACATTAAATAATAACTAATACATATTTTAAGACAATTTTGATTCATAGTTACAACACAGTTTCTGAGATAATAATGAATAAATAATGAAAAATGTATAAAAAAATTTATACTAAAAACAATTTGGCAACAGCGCATTTATTTAACCAGCGAAAGATGTATAAAGCGCGCATGCGCTAGATTTTTCAAAATTATAATTTTCATAAGGTGTAACGTAGGCGTTGATTACATTTGTTTAAAAATAACAAAACGATTTTTATAGAAATAAATCGACCTTTAAAATGTATTTTATCTGTCATTTTAATATAAAAATATTCAATCTCTTACAATGGTGCCAGATTTGTCAAACGAGCACGGGATTGGCTAGAATCGGTACATAAACAGCAAAAAGTTTTGGCCTTATGAATTATGAATCCTTATTGTCTGTTCTATATACTCTAGCATTAACTTTTTGCTAGTATTGTCGCGAAACAACCACCTTAAATTTAATAAATAAGTATTGCAAATTAATAAATCAACCTGAAGAGATGATGAAACACTAGTTTCTCCAAGAATATCAGGAAAGGCCTCAGCAGCAGCTGCTGCGGCCATTTGAGTAATGTGAACTTCCACTGCTTCTTGAAGGTCTTCTACCGAGATAGAAGCATCATTAGCTACTTCTAAGCCATGTACTCGAGTTAAGGTCCCATTTGGAATTCCGGAAATCTAATAATTTTATTTTATTTTTTAAATTAAAAAAAAAATGTTTAATCAAATAAATTTAAAATTACCTGAGTTATTTCCCCATCTTCGGAAACTTCTAGACCTTGAACTTCAGTAACAGCTAAACCAGATGAGGAGTTTAATATATCAGGCAATACTTCCACCTCAACCTCAGAAAGTAATATTTTTAGATATATCGAGAGACCAAAGTATTTATATAATATATATATAAAAGCACGGAATCTTTTTTACCCAAAGAGGCAATGTGTTGTTGAGAATAGAGAGAAGAGACTGGGATTTGAGAGGAAAGTAGATTCAAGCAAGCGAGAACCATCAAAAGCCATAAAACTACGAGTACAAGTATACAGATGAACCTGGATAAGTAAAAGATATCAAAGAATCCTTTTATTATTCCCGTTGACAGAGCTGAAGAAGAAACATGAGTTCTCATTTATGCAGCCCCGGTGTTAAAAAGTCTCATTTATATTTTTACTTTACCATACGGTTAATGGTGGTATGGTCAAGTATTGTAATCGTGCATGAAAAAAGTGGTTTTTTCCTTCTTTTTTTCGAAATATCTCAAAAACGGATGAATCTATTTTGATTAAAATAAAAATTTTTAAGAAAAATAAAAACCGACTTCAAAAAATTAAATGCAACAAATAAAATACACTAAAAGGTATAAAATAATTATTATCTTATTTAGTTACAACTAAACGACGAAACATTAACACGAAATTACTTTTTAAAGTCGGTGCCAAACAAACTATACCTATAAGCGAGCGTACCCGCCAAACGTACTAAGTAAGATCCGTCGAGTGCGATTCATAAAAGGTATATGTTTGGCACCAACTTCAAAAAGTAATTTCGTGTTAATATTTCGTCGTTTAGTTGTAACTAAATAAGATAATAATTATTTTATACCTTTTAGTGTATTTTATTTGTTGCATTTAATTTTTTGAAGTCGGTTTTTATTTTTTATCTTAAATTTTTATTTTTCTCTTTTTAGTGATGTTATTAATAGTGATTATATCATCAGAACTTGACCAAATTAATATGACACCATCCCTAAGACACCCCTTTCGGATAAAAAAAGAACCATCGAAATCGGTTCATAAACAAAGAGGTTAGGTCTAAACAAACCTAATAAAAAAGGTCTAATACCTATGAAAAAAAATCGAAAAAAAAATGGGACCAATCGGAAGCTAGACGGGACCCAATGCAAAAAATTTTTTCAAAATCGGTTGACAATTGGCGGAGATATGAGGTAACATAGGGAAAAAAAAAAAAATTCAGTCGAATAGAGAACCTCCTCCTTTTTGAAGTCGGTTAAAAATTGAGCGAAACCAGGCCATTTCGCTCTACAAAAAAGCCCTAATAAGTGAACATCGAAAAAATTATATTTTTCGAGATAATAATTGTTTTGTCAAAATGTCTGTTAGTAAGTTAGTTAGTCTGTGCGTTACCAAATTTTGTGGTGAGAATATCGAAACCAAATTTCACACGTAGTTTTGCTTCATTGATATTAAGACCTGATTAGATTTTGGTGCATATCGACCCAAAATTGTGGAGGGGGGTTAAAAATTAAAAAAACTACGCCATTTGAGCAAACTTAACCAAATTTTGTATACATAATCAGCGGGACCCCAGAAGTCTAAAAATGCAAAAACTAACCGCTTAAAATGGGGCCGGGGGTCAAAAAATGAAAATCTTGGCCATTTACCAAACTCAACTAAATTTTGTATACATAATCAGTGGGACCCCAGAAGTATAAAAATGCAAAAACTAAGCGCCACCTACAGGATTATAAATAATTTTAGGGGCCGGGTTGTATGGTAAAGTCAAGTGGATGGTCACATCAGAACATGTCAGCTTATTTTTTTTTCTAACTTATGATTTCACATTTAAGGAAAACAGTACCTGGCCACCGAGCGATGCTCGGTAACTTTTTGATTTAGTTAAAAGCTATATATTAATCCCCTCGCCCCCCGGACCCCCACCGCTTCATCCCACCTCCTGCACCCCTACACCTCACATCCAGTCCCGCCTACACCCTCACACCACCACCGCACCCCTTCACCATCTAACCCCACTCCCGCCCCCTCACCCAGTTTTTGCATTTCAAGCCTTGTAGTGGCCCACATATTATGTGTATATATGTATAGGTATATAAATAAATACCGTATAATTTTTTTTAATTAAATAACAACTTTTGAGTCCATCAATTAAATTGCGAAATTCTCTACAGAAAAAATACGTTTGTGGGATTTAAAATTCGATTTTTAATCAATTAAATTGTCCAACTTTTAATATATATATAATAATATTTGTAATGATCTATTAGTGGAATTTAAAATTAAAAAACCAATTAAAAATTAAAAGGAAATTGAATAAAAATGTAATTATACATTTTTATCGAGACAACCACCTGTGAATAATTATTTCAATTAACAAAAAACCTATCAAAAACAACTTAGCCGAAGATGAGACCGTGACAGATCGAATGTCAAACACAAAACCCTCCTAACCCATGAATTTCATCCAAATCGTTAGAGCCGTTTTCGAGAACCCGATCGGATATATTATATACAATTTTTGCTCGTTTAATAAGAGTAGATAGATAGATATAAAGCTGAAAGCGTTTAATTCTTACATATAATAATTTAATAATTTTTTAAAGATGGACTGAGGCGATTTGCCTCAACGTGCAGTAAGTACCTAGAATATTCTTTGAAAAATTGAACATTTTGAGCACCTGCATACTTAATGAAAAGGATTCATAAATATAAAAAAAAAAAATAGAGTGGAACCTCGAGATACGAGCACCTCTATATAGGAGAAATTCGACTCTAAATACTAGCATTGACTCGAATAACGAACGAGCCAGGCTGCTGGTAGGCGTGGCGCGTTTCCCGATCCGGGATTCACCCTAGCGGGCAACCTCGTCAGCTTTTAAGATTAAAGTGTTAAATTGAAAGGTTTTTTGCCGAGAGTAGCAGAATTTTTATATATTGAAGGAGACAATAAAAGAGTGTCTCTTCTGCTGGAATTATAAATTTTATTTATTTATAACGAAACTATAGTCTACACTCTTTTATTGTCTCCTTCAAGATTAAAGTGTTGCTAAAGTGGGAAGAAGTGAAAACTTTCTTTAAAGAAAATCACCCTAATAAAGCAGTGTGTGGGCGCACTATGGACTTGTGTAATGACAATGTAGTGTCGCATTTTAGAGACATCTTAAAAAGGAGACAGAAGCAAAAGTGATTCTGAGCCAGAACCTGCTTCCAGTGGGGTAAAATTCCCAAGAAGAGAGAGCCTTCCTGAATCAGAGGGGGACTCTCCTTCCCCACAGTAACCCGTTTCGTCTTCCCCACATCCCTATCGCCAGTCAGGACTCTTCATAAAGGTAAACTACGGATATATTATTTCCAGTGTTATTTATTAGGAAAATTTATTTTTATTTGAAAATAATGGAAGGCAGCCCAGGGGGTAGTGAGGAAAGAAAAAATCAACACATATCCAAATAAGGTGTAATTTATTGGATTCCTCCTCCTCTCCTTTCAAACCGACGTTTCGGAGGATTCTTCTCTCCTTCTTCAGGGTTTCAAGGGGTCAATGAACGAAACAAATAAAATGCTTCTTTCCTCCCTCCACAGCAGTGTATAAAACTTTTTTTCTTCCTTAGCAAAAGCATAGAAAAACAATTATATAATTAAGAAAAAGAAGAAGAAAAAATTGTTTTTCTATGCTTCTGCTAAGGTAGAAAAAAGTTTTTAACACTGGAGAGAGGAAGGAAGCATTTTATCTGTTTCCCTCATCGACCCCGCTGAAACCCTGAAGAAGGAGGGAAAATCCTCGAAACGTCGGTTTGAAAGGAAAAGATGAAGGATTCCAATAAATTACACCTTATTTGGATATGTGTTAATTTTTTCTTTCCTCACTACCCCTGGGCTGCCTTCGTTTACTTTCAATTAAAAGTTCTACAAGTCCGTCTCTCTCCAGAGAAAAATTCGTGCAAATTGATTTTTATGTTGATATTTTTGGGGGTGCGGAACGGATTAACTGGATTTCCATTATTTTCAATGGTGAAGTTTGTTTCTAAATACGAAAAATTCGCTATTTGTGCTCAATGCTGGAACGAATTAAACTCGAATCTCGAGGTTCCACTGAACCACTGAAACAATTTAATAATATAATATATTATCACATGTTTCATTATCAACAATTTCCGTTCAAAAGCAAAGGATATTTGAACATTACAAGTAAGATAATCGTATCTTCCTTCATCGACACTTAATTCAATTCAGCTTAATAAAGATATGAATTTTGCAACTCGAATAGATAATTAAAGTATCAATATATTTCTCATTGAAGCCATCCAACAATGTCTGTATAGAAAGGTAGAGAGCTGTTTTTCTCAGATATAGAAGAAGAAAAAGACAAAAAATGTCTCTTAATAAGTGGGGAAAAAGCCCCAAGTAAAAATGTTTTCTGCAGGAAAATGTTCGGACAGAGTTCTCCATTGAAAAAGACAAAAAATCCGACTTAATATTGTGGGGGAAAAAGTCCCAGGTAAAAATCTTTTCTGCAGAAAAATGTTCGGACAGAATTCTCCATTTATTTAGAGGGGTTTCCCCCAATTATCTAGGGTTCTTATCCAGGTTTAACTGAATATTATAATGCTTATAATAAAATAGAGAATAATTGAAAAGGCAGCCCAATATAAAGAAAAATTCCGAATGAATTTTATTGAAACATCATTTTTATTCTTATAAAACCGCCAAGGAAGAGCCCCATCCTTCTTACAAGGGTCAAAGAAGGCAGCTTGTAACCGCCTCTCCTACTTGGCTCAGAAAAAAATTCTTTAGATGTTAGGCAAACTATGTATAAAAAAAAACAAGGATTGTTTAATAATGGTTACAAGCTTTCTTCGTTGATTTTTTTTAAACCTGAAGAAGGAGGGAATATCCTCTGAACGTCGATTTTTAAGAGATTGAAAATGACATTTTAATATTTTTAATTGAAAAGTTTTTATTTTGCCGAGAGTAGCAGAGTTGTTGATTCATAAAGGGAAACAAAGAGGTTGTCCTCTGCTTGATGCAAATAATATAGATAATAGGTAAAACAGAAAGGAACCTGAAAATTCGATTGAGTGAACATTTCAGAGATTTTAGAAATCAGAAAAAAGAGAATTCATTAGCTGAACATTTAAATTTAAACAATCACTCTTTTCCAGAAGGCACAGGTATTAAATTAATTAAAGCAGAAAGAAATCCAAAATTAATAAGCACGATTGAATCTTTAGAAATTTTGAAATCATTCAATAAAAATTCGGACCTTTGTTTGAACAGCAAAATAGAATTATCAAATAGCAACTTACTTAAAATGTACTGTCATAACAAACGATTTGGATAAATAAAAAGAAAAAAGGTGTAAAAAGGAAATCCCCCACCATTGTTCGTCTTTTCTTTTGTTATAAAAGGGGTAAGTACATATATTTAAAAGGAATGTGACCTGAAAATTGTTTTTTAATTTTAACTGGCTTTCAGCTAAGTAAAGATCAAAAAAATTTCCAATATCCATGCGATACTGACCCCAAGAAAAATAATATTTATAATTAAAAAAGACTAATGATGAAGGCCAAGCCTTCGAAACTATAGTCTCAAACAAATAAATAATATTTATACAGATATATATATATATATGTGTGTATGTTTATTTGCATCAAGCAGAGAACAACCTCTTTGTTTCTCTTTATGTTCTAATATTTTATTTAAGGTAGTTGTTCCACCAAATGGGGTTTCTTAGGATTTTTTTGAAATTTAGACAGATTATTATTTAAATATTTCTGCATCGATTGGTGGCAAAACGAAATTTATGAACACTATAGTTCCGGAGATATTAAATTGCAAAGATAGAGTTTTTCAGGCTCTTTAACATTGCACTATACGGGATATCGGAAAATTTACATACATATTTAATTATAATTAAGAAACTCTTCTTACCATTTTTATAAAAAACTAAACCAACATTAAACAATAACCAATACATATTTTAAGACAATTTTGATTCATAGTTACAACACAGTTTCTGAGATAATACTGAATAAATAATGAAAAATGTATAAAAAAAATTTAACACTAAAAAAAATTTGGCAACAGCGCATTTATTTAACCAGCGAAAGATGCATGCGCTAGATTTTTTCAAAATTATAATTTTCATAAGGTGTAACATAGGCGTTGATTACATTTGTTAAAAAATAACAAAACGATTTTTATAGAAATTTAAAATGTATTTTATCTGTCATTTTAATATAAAAATATTCAATCTCTTATTGATACAATGGTGCCAAATTTGTCAAACGAGCACGGGATTGGCTAGAATTGGTACATAAACAGCAAAAAGTTTTGGGCTTATGAACTATGAATCCTTATTGTCTGTTCTATATACTCTAGCATTAACTTTTTGCTAATATTGTCGCGAAACAACTACCTTAATTCAAAATTTGAACGTTTCATTATAGTTAGGCTGCATTTCCATCAATTCTGCATTGTGTTCTACCAGCCTATTTAAAAAAAATACTTCTTAAAATAAAAATTATTACAAAAATACCTCAGAAGCATCGTTTAAAATAGCCATTAATTGTTGATGTTCATCAAGAATAGTAGAAGATGTTGGGGAAGCTGGTGGAAGAGCATTAAAAAGCATAAAGGGTTTGTCCAATTGGATATAATATAAAAATTCTTCTGACAGTTTCGAATCTGAAGCAAAAGCGCAAACGCAAGCAAAAAAGTGAATACATCTTTTAAAAGTAGGATCTTCTTTTGAATTATTATAAGCAATTTTCACTTGTCCCTAAAAAAGAAAACAATAAAAAAAAACATTATTCTTTAGTGAAGAAAATTTTATCAATTACCTTGAAGGCTGTACAACTGCAAAAATATTTATTTTCAATTCGATCTTTCAATTTTGTTGTAAAAAAAGAAAAATGCAAATATCCTAAAGGATGCTTAGGACTTGCTTTACATTTTACAGCCATTATATTTTTAGAAACTCTTTGAACAACAGGACCTGAGGATTCTTTTATAAGACACCAAAGACTCTACAAATTATATATATACATATTAATTAAAATAAAAAATAAGGAATTTAATAAATGTCATAAAATTTACTTCTTTAATATCTTCATTAACATTAAGAGAATTTAGTACCGAATTTTTTAATTGCAATGGCTGAGCTTCAGAGAAGCATCGCATAGCAGCTTGAATATGTTGGCAATTTGTAGTATGTGAAGGATTGATTTTATCCTAAAAATTAAAAATATATAATTATAAAGGATTAAATAAAAAGAAAGAAAGTGAAATCGATTTTTAAATATATATTCTAGCATTTCAATTACTCTGTACGCCCGATCAGCTACAGTCGCCGGGGAGTAGAATATTAATTTCACCACCTATATTTTTTCTTTTTTTGATTAAAAATATATAAAAGGTGTTCAAACATGATTTTTTCCATCTGTCTGAATTCTCGTTATAGCGCAAGAAGCTTTTAGATATAAGGGTGCCAAAATATTTGAATTTCTCTCTAAGAAAGTTCTAAATCTGTTTCAGAAAGTATAGATGTAAAATGCAGAAAAAATCGCCTTAGAAAATTCTTGAATATTGGATTGAGATTTAGCACTCACTTTTAATAAGAAAAGGTCTTTTGGACCAAGTTTCAGCTTTGCAAACGAAAATTACCAAATCATTACAAGGGAGTATGAGTTATGAAAAATAGTGAAGTTAATTTTCTCATTAATATATCAAAGAATGATTAACACATTAACGAGAATTGTTTTGATCGCGCTTTTTTTAAACAAGATATAAATATATCGCGAGACTACTGCTGGTTGAAGCTATTGGAGTCTGCTGAGTCTTAAGTCTGGACCAAGAGAGAATGAAAAAGATGTGATCCATTTGGCTATAATCCAGCATTATTACGCGATTGGCCCGCATGACACTTTTTATATCAAACACTGATATGGATCACCAAATGAATTTTAAATCTGAGATGTTATATATTCAATCTCCCAGTCCAGGGCGATTTGTTAACACGTGTGTTGAATATATAACATCTCAGATTTCAAATTCATTTGGTGATCCATGTCAGTGTTTGATATAAAAGTGTTATGAAGGCCAATCGCGGATTATAGCCAAATGGATCACATCTTTTTCATTCTCTCTTGGTCCAGACTTAAGACTCAGCAGACTCCAATAGCTTCAACCAGCAGTAGTCTCGCGATATATATCTTGTTTAAAAAAGCGCGATCAAAAACAATTCTCGTTAATGTGTTAATTATTCTTTGATATATTAATGGGAAAATTATAATTTATTTAACTTAACTATTTCAAGTTAGAAATATATAAATTCGGATATTATTTTCACTTAATATTTAACTAAAATCATCTGCATTCGATTCGCGATCGAATCAAATACAGGAAACTTATGATTATGAAAAATAGTTTTCTTTTTGATTCTATTTATTTTTCAAATGAATGATTTCATTCTTCGAATCAAATAAATTGTATTCTTAAATTGAAGAAAAGCCTGATCCTCCCCGAAATTCGTAGATGGTAGTTTATCTATGCTACAAATTAATAATAAATGAAGACTGATATAAAACTGTGGCTTTTGCCAAAAGACAGACCATGGAAACCGAGAGGAGACCGTTTATGTATGCATAATACTTTGGTTCGATTTCTGACCAAAGTCGCGGCGTTTTAGGTTTTAAAAATAAAAGACTTGCGAAATGAAATCAGTCTTAATTAATGAATATGTATTAGGGTGGTCCTTATTTTGGGTATTTTCGAATTTTTACGCTGAAAGAGGCTCATATGGTTCGAAATAGATAAAAAAAAATACCTTCCAAGTTTCAAGTCCCTATCTCAATTTTAACCTGTGCCTCAGAGCGATGCAAGTTTCCCATCTAAATAACATGAGGTTTTTGGCATTGAACGATCAATTTTTATTCCGGCCAAAGTAATATTTCAAAAAATTTGAATCTCTGTAAACTTTACCCTTATAATAGTAGCTATCCTTCAGAGTTTTTTCAGATTTTTAGTTATTATAATTTTGGAGTTACAGCTAGATAAAATACAGCCATATCTTAGTGTTAGTAAGTTATAGACTCCAAAATTATAATAGCTACAAATCTGTAAAAATTCTGAAGGGTAGCTACTATTATAAGGATAAAATCTATTGAGTTTCAAATTTTTTAAACCATTGCTTTTGCCCGAATAAAAAATTGATCGTTCAATGCCAAAAACCCCATGTTATTTAGATGGGAAACTTGCATCGCTCTGAGTCACAGGTTAAAATTGAGATAGGGACTAGAAACTTGGGGGATATATTTTTTTTTTATTTCGAACCTCATATGAGCCTCTGCAAGCGTAAAAATTCGAAAATACCCAAAATAAGGACCACCCTAATATGTATATGAATTAAAAAACCTGAATATATATTTAAAACCTTTATTAAATAAATAAATATATCAAAAGTAGCTTCAATAGACATATTTATTACATGGCATTTTAATATCGTGTTATCAAATGAACTTTGACATGTTTCCACAAAACATAAGGCTGAAGTAGGTGTCCCAATTGTTAGATTTTTGTCTAGAGCACCTTCATTTTCTAAAGGTTGATAAGGAAGTTGAACGAATCCTCGATAATCTGGTCCTTTGTCTTTCACTCTTACCGAATAAACCTAAAATATAAAAAGAAATATAATTGTTAAAATAAAATATGAGTTGAGTTTAAAAAGGATCATTCAAATTTTAGCAGAGGGTTTAAAAACAATTAATAAAAAGGTTTGTCTGAAGAACAAATGAGCAAAGATACAGGAGAATATCAAGAGAAGATAACATAGAACGTTTAAGAAATTTTGCTATCAGCAAATTAAATTAATTAGAAGTCAAAAATAATTGCTCAAATTAAGTTAAATCTTATCGACGCCCCCTCTAGAGGCTGAGACCCAAGATTACAGAGCACTGTCCAGTCGATGCCATTGCATGAAATCATATCCAATAATATCCTTGATATACTTTTAGGCCTTTAGATAGATTTATTATTATTATTAAATAATTATTGTTGAAAATAGGAATAAACATTAATGTAGAAAAATTAAATGTCTCCAACTATCTCGATATTCAAGAGTAAGATTGCCATTATCATCATCATTGAGTATACAGTCCTAAAACTGGTTTGATGCAACCACCCGTCTCCACTCGGTTCTGTCCCCCGCCAGCTGTTTGACCTCTAAATGTCTCGCATCCCATATCCCCAATTATTTGGTTGAAATATTCTAATCTGGGCCTTCCCCTTTTCTTTCCCACCTCCACCTCCAAGATATCCCTAAGCAGTCCCCCATGTCTCAGTGTGTGCCCCATCATCTGACCTCTTCTCTTCTTCAGACTCTTCCACAAGGTTCTTCTTTCTCCGATTCTTCCAAGAACTTCTTCATTTGTAATTTTATCCATCCATTTGATATTCATCATTCTTCTGTAGCACCACATTTCGAAAGCCTCTAATCTCTTTCTTTCCGCTACTCCATAATTGTCCAGGTTTCACACCCGGACATGTCTATGCTCCATACATACGTCTTCAATAGCATCTTCCTGTTTTCTAAGTTGATTGAGGAGGAGCATAGTAGTTTTTGTTTTGAATTAAACCCCATTTTTGGTTGGGCAATTCTTGATTTAATTTCGCTTTCGCTCGTCCCATCCCATGTTATTTTACTTCCTAGGTAGCGGAATTCCTTAACTCCTTCTAGATTTTCTTGGTTAATTTTGATGCATTCCTGAATCGTTTTTTTCTCTCCCTTCCTGGCTTTTGGTCTGAACCATTTAGCCAATCACTTTCTTTGTATTATTTTATCTAGTTAAGTATGTATACATTTTCATTAGAACTTAAGGTTAATTAATTATAAATATAATGTAGATTTAGTACATGAGTATATAGAATTTTAAATATTTACACTAGCCCTTAGTACAAATCTCTGAAGAGCCATAACAATTTTTTCACTGCACTCACACAAGCACAAAAGATAATCACTATTTATTGGGAATTTCACACTTTCGTTGATTTCACAGTATAGCATTTGTGTCCACTTTTTGTTTAGATCACATTCAAGAAGCACATGATTGATCGTTTTTTTTTTTTTTTTTGTAAAAACTAGGATTTTTTTTTTTTTTTGTATAAACTAGGACCTTGGTTTTATTCTTGTTTATTTTCATTTTGATTTCTTCTATTAGGATTTGGTTAATTCCATTCAGGGCGTCCTCTAATTCTTTTTTGTTGCTTCCTAGAAGGGCAATGTCATGGGCAAATCTTAACATAAGATTGCCAACTAAAATTAATATGGATTCTTCTATTTTTGAAAGAGCTCATGAATTTAAATAGCTCGGGGTCTTGATTACCGTTGATAATGAGATGAGGAAGGAGATACTTAAATATGCTTATATGTAACGAATGGAAGAGCATCTATTCCTTATATAGCCTTCTTAGATCCAAGCTTCTCAGTTGCGGATTAAAAATCCAGCTCTACCAATCCGTCCTACAACCAGTCGCCATGTATCTATAGAGGGCTTGTTTGCACCCCGTTTGGCCAAAATATCTGTTGCCTCGTTACCAACATTTCCCCTATGTCCTAGCACCCACAAAAAAAGACTTTCAAACTCCGATCGCTCTCCAAACAGAGACTGGATCCTCTGCACCAAGGGATGCGAAGAATTGAATCCCTCCAGTGCATGAAGGGCACTTAGCGAGTCACTAATTATGATGCTTTTTCTCAGCCCACGGTTTTTAATATAAGTAAGACCTAATTCGATAGCTTTTAGTTCTGCGGTGAAGATGCTGGAAATGGCGGGAAGTCTAAAATTAAATTCAAAATTATTGTGTTTGAAGGCGCAACCTACTTTTGTTTCGAATTTTGAGCCATCGGTGAAAACAAGTGCATAATTCGGATATTTCTTTATAATGTCCTGAAACATTGTGTTAAAGATAGTGCCGTTTGTGTCCCTTTTATTGAATTTATTGAGGTCCCAGATAACTGCAGGTTTTTTAAGAAGCCAGGGAGGGTTAGGTGAAAAAATGGTTGCGACCTGGCTATTGCAATTAGCCTCAAAGGTCTCAATATGATTTTTCATCCTTGTATCTAAAGGTTTAGAGGATCTGGGTTTTGAGAAATTATTCGAGTTTATAGTATTAAATAAAATTTTATACGACGAGTGGGTTCGAAGAGAGTAAATTTTTAATAAATAATTCAAAGATAACATTTCTCTCCTTTATCTTAGAGGAGGTTCATCTGCTTCCACAAGAAGACTAACAATAGGACTAGTTGGAAAAGCTCCCAATGATATTCTAATGCCCATGTTATGGACAGCATCAAGTCTTTTAAGGACACTCTCTGAAGCCGATGCATAGATGGGGGAAGCATAGTCTAATTTACTTCTAATTATAGCTCTGTAGACTCTCAGAAGTGCCATAGAATCCGCTCCCCAATGAGAGCCAGACAGAACCTTCAGAAGATTCATAGACTGTAAGAATAAAGAACGAGAAAACCCTTTTATAAAGGTTTTATTTATCAGAAAACGCCTATTACAGAATGAATAAATATAAACATAATCGAACAATAAACAAACAAACAATACAAACGGCCTTCTAGATTTTATCACATTCAACCCCCCCCCCCTTTTTTTTTATTTAGAGATATAGTCCTTTAAATATGCTGGTGGTCTTCGGGATCTTTCACTTCTTCTTGGAGTGGCCTCCTGGAGCCGAGTATCTTCATCTTCTTGAAAAGAAACCTCCTCGTTGATGTTTTCAGTATCTCCATCCTCTCGGATTATCTCTTCAGTTTCCTTTTCTTTTACACCTTCATTTTCTTCCGAAAATTCGGCAGACGGGGCAAGATGCCTCGAAGAAACAGTGGTTTCGCGGCCATCTGGTAGCCGCACATAGGCATAATCACCATTCCCTTCTAAAATGGTTGCTTCTTCTACTAATGGGTCATATCACATAGACTTAAGACATTTCGTTTTTAGTTGGTTAATATGTGTCTTCCAGTTTAATTTTCTATCAAGAGTTAGTCCTAAGAATTTGACATTATCCTGATAAACGAGTTGATTTCGGTCAAGCATACAATACAATACAGGATCATCATGGAGGGATCGAAATCGACAAAAATGCATACACGATGTTTTAGTTTTTGAGATTTTGAATCCGTGCATGTATTTGATGTATATTCGATTTCCATGTTCTAATCCTAAAGATTTACCATTTTTAATTATAAATGAAATGAGTTCCAATTTTACCTGGGTTTGATTTCCTGTATTAAGTTTACATGCTTCTGTCGAAAGCTTTCTTTTTTCGCCGGCTTCTTTAAATACAACATCACAAGCTTTATTTTTGCAAATAAGGCCACGGGTTCCATTATATGTTCCACATTTTGGACATTTCCGAACACCTCTTAATGTAGCCCGTCCAAGATCCGATAATAAGGATTTTAATTTGTCTTCTGTCATTGGTAATTGTATTTATTTATTTTTGGCACTAGGCAATGCAAATCTCAATCGATTTGTATTATCATTATAAAATTTGAGTTATTAAATGTCTATTAAAAATTTAAATAGAGAAAAAAATATTAGATTATATTATTTATATTCACATAGGTTATTTTGTTGACAGTTGTCACAAAAGTATACAAGTAGAATTGCTCACGAAGGTGCCACAAAAACAAAGAAAAATATCCTAAGATTCAAATGCAGAGAGGAAAATTCAAATTATATAGGAATGGTTTATAAGAAATTGGGGACAGTCATGATTTTCAAATATTATTTGAAAGTGTTCTTTATACTGCCCATATTTAGAGAAAAATATTTTATAATTGATTTTTTATTGTCCTAATGGGGTAAAAAATAAACTGCAACGATCGTTGCTAAACTTTATCCAAATTCATTTTGAAATGTTGATATTTGAATTCCTTTATTATTAATCAGATATCACTTGCTATTTGCAGTCCATGTTGACTTAAATTCAAAAATAGTGATCGATTCTCATCTAATACTCGAGGAATAACCATTCTACATTGGATTTTTGACGTTTCGGTTATTATTGGTAACCATTGCTCAAGACATGTAGGAATCGAATTAAAATCAAAAATAGCGATTGTTTCTCATCTATTACTTGAGGAATAGCAATTCTACATTGGATTTTTGACGTTTCGGTTATTATTGCGGTAACCATTTCTCAAGATGTAGGAATCGACTTAAAATCAAAAATAGCGATTGTTTCTCATCTATTACTTGAGGAATAGCAATTTTACATTGGATTTTTGACGTTTCGGTTATTATTGGTAACCATTGCTGAAGACATGGAGGAATTGACTTAAAATCAAAAATAACAATCGATTATTCTTATCTAATACTATAGAGGAATCACCTTATTTTGATATTTTGACTATTAATGGCAACCCCTACTGAAAACGTGGAAGAATCGTCTTAAAATCATCATCATCATTGAGTATACAGTCCTAAGACTGGTTTGATGCAACAATCCGTCTCCACTCTGACTCTGTCCCCCGCCAGCTGTTTGACCTCTCTAAATGTCTGGCATCCCATATCCCCAATTATTTGGTTGAAATATTCTAATCTGGGTCTTCCCCCTTCCCCTTTTCTTTCCCACCTCCCCCTCCAAGATATCCCTAAGCAGTCCCCCATGTCTCAGTGTGTGCCCCATCATCTGACCTCTTCTCTTCTTCAGACTCTTCCACAAGGTTCTTCTTCTCTCCGATTCTTCCAAGAACTTCTTCATTTATTGTTGTAATTTTATCCATCCATTTTGATATTCATCATTCTTCTGTAGCACCACATTTTCGAAAGCCTCTAATCTCTTTCTCTCCGCTTTTCTAATTGTCCAGGTTTCACACCCGTACATGGCTATGCTCCATACTATATGTCTTCAATAGCAACTTCCTGTTTTCTAAGCTGATTGAGGAGGAGCATAGTAGTTTTTGTTTTGAATTAAACCCCATTTTTGCTTGGGCAATTCTTGATTTAATTTCAGTTTTCGCTCCTCCCATCCCATATGTTATTTTACTTCCTAGGTAGCGGAATTCCTTAACTCCTTCTAGGTTTTCTTGGTTAATTTTGATGCATTCCTGTTTCGTTTGTTCTTTTTTTGTACATACTAGGACCTTGGTTTTATTCTTGCTTATTTTCATTTTGATTTCCTTCTATTAGGATTTGGTTAATTCCATTCAAGGCATCCTCAATTCTTTTTTATTGCTTCCTAGAAGGGCACAGTCATCGGCAAATCTACCTCAGGAACTCATTTCTGATGAGTATCGCGGATTGCGGCCACGGGGTTGTCCGAGCTACAGTGCGACACGAGCTTCCACTTGTGTCATGCTTCTCCTTTTCTCTCTACCTATGCAGCCTCCGCCCGGCCAACTCTTGTTTTTTTTTATCCGACCCCGACGCTGTTGGGTTTTCGAGGGCTAGGAGTTGATTTCCTTTTTCATTTTTCTTCTCTTCAACATGTGGAAGGCAACGGGAAACCACCACATTACAAATCCCGAGAATATGCATCATGACGATTTCTCTTCGAGTAAAGAATTCCGGAGGTAAACTAGCCCCTCGTTCGGATCTCCGGGAAGGGGCTACCCGAGGAGAGACCATCATAAAGGGAAAAATAAATAATTGCGTTCTACGAGTCGGAGCGTGGAATGTTCAGACGCTAATGAGAGTAGATAAACTAGTGAATTTAAAGCGGGAAATGGATAGACACAAATTGGACATTATTGGGATTAGTGAAATGAGATATCCAGAAGAGGGAGATTTTTGGTTCGAAAACAGCCATAGAATCATTCACACGGGGGGGGGCAGAATGGGATGGCAGGAGTGGGCATTATTATGAATAAAAAAACTAGGGCAAAGGGTAAAGAATTATCTACAGGTAAGCGAAAGGATTGTTAAGATCACAGTGGATTCTTAAAATCAAAAAAGGAGACTAAATTCTTTTATGGTAAACAACTCAAGCTTGAGGCCGATATGTACCAAAAACTAATCAGCGCTTCATTTTGTTAAAATAATGGTAGGTTTTCAATTTCATTTCGTGCAACGGTGTGGAAAAAATTGTGGACGGAAAAAACGATAACATCCATCCATCCATCCATACATCCGCACGCACTAAATGAAAAAATCGCACTTTTGGCCTCTCGGCGAGACCCCATGTAATTTTTGGCAAAACAGTCATGTGCTAAAATTCAACCTAATTGAATACTACAATTTGTGACTTTAATTGAGTTCATGCGGGTTCTGTAGTCTTTTCCTGAGGGTCTTTTGAACTCTCGCTTGCCGCAGAGACCGATTACAATACTTTACCCATGCTTCGCATTGGATAAAGTAAAAATATTTTAAGGTAGTTGTTTAGCGACAATAGGGGACATTCATGATTTTCAAATATTTTTTTATAATATTCTTTAAGCTGCCTATATACACCGAAAAATATTTAAAAATTAATTTGATGGCCCCAAACGTATAAAAAAATTATTTAAAATGATAGTTTCAAATAACGCGCTCAAACGAGCGAAATCGTGTCTCCATGCCCCGTGACGTCAATGGCTGCTATTGAATATATTCAGTGTATTCAGTGAGCTTACATGTCTATAATGGATAATCCAGGGCCAAGTAAAATCAGTTATAAATATTGTTTGGTACCACGTTGTACGAATACTACAATCAAAACTCCAGGAAAAATATTTATTACCATCCCTAAACAGTTAAAAAGAAGAAAATTATGGTTAAAAGCTATGAGACGTAATCCTGATGATATTTCTCTAGAAACACATGGTTATGTTTGTGAAGATCATTTTAATGTAAAAGTGTATTTATCGTAAATGACTATTTGATTATTTTTATTTAACTTTTATATTTCTCTATTAATATTTATTTACAGTTAGAAGAAGATATGGTTAATTATTTAAAATGGAAACTGATGGGCGGTTATATTTATTTGAAAAAAAACATTGTTCCTCACTTTTTTAAATGTCAAGAAGATAGAAAAAGATCTTTACCCTCAACAGGTAGAGTTCGTCGTAAAGTAACTAGTGATTTATTGCAAAAAGGAAAAAATACTGTCGCTTCGAGTAAGCCAACCAGGTCTAAGGTAAAATAATCACTGGGAGATCATTGTAAAAAGCTCTTGTGATTTTCTTAGAGCTTCAAGAGTTGATCTAAGTATAGGCTTAATCGAGGGGTGAACCGCAACCTAATATCGTGTACCTACACCCAGTGGCGGATTAAGACAATATAAGGCCCTATATATATATATAATATGGGCGCAAATTTTTGTTTGAACAATTTATAATACTATATATTATAATATAATAATTATTAATACAATAACATCTATCCGAATTGAAAATAATTAGTATATAGGTACCTATAAATAAATTGAATGTTTTTGTGCCGAGAGTAGCAGAATTTTTATATATTGAAGGAGACAATAAAAAGAGTGTGTCTTCTGCTGGAATTAGAAATTTTATTTATTTATAACGAGACTATAGTTTCGTTATAAATAAATAAAATTTATAATTCCAGCAGATAGATCACACTCATTTATTGTCTCCTTCAAAAGTAGGTACCTATACTTAACCTTTTGAATTATATATAACACTATATAAAATAAATATAAACAACTTTTTATAATTTGCATACTTTTCTATTACTAATATAAGCTAAAATATTATAATATTGTTTATAGAAATTTTTAAATGATGAAGACTTAAAATATGATTATTTTAAACTAAATCTAAAGAAAGTCTTTGCTAGACTTAATATAGACTATAGGAAAGCGATGATATCACGTTAACCAGTTTACTTTAAAAACTAGCTTAGAGCTCTATTTAAAATATCTTGAAGTTTTTTTTTAAATTTATTAAAAAAATATAAAAAAATTTTTAAAAGATTTTTTAATGGAAATAAGTGATTAACAAAGTATTAATCTTAAAAGACTTCTCAATAGATATTTAATTTTTCCTTTCTTATAAGGAAAAGTGGAGGGTTCACCAAGACGAGGCAGGTCACCGGCCAGATGGACCGATCAGATAGGTGTAGGTGTTGGCGCTGGTCTCCGGAAGGCTACTGTGGAGGCTCGCGATCGCTCTAGAGTGGAGAAGGGTGCTCCACAAAATAAAAATTGTGGGAGCATGGAGTTAATTAAGTCCACGCAACTTCTGATAAGAAGAAGGCGACTACGAAGAAGAAGAAGAAGGTCTTTTTTTATATAAATATTTAAATTAATACTTTGTTGTAAATTATCGTTGAAAAATAATATCTAATAATATTTGGAACAAAATTGACTATTGAATTATGTTATTTGTCTTTTTATATAAAATTAATAGCTACACCTAATATGAGAGGAAATATAATGTTACAGGAAACATTAAAATAATGATTGAATCCCATAAGTCAATTGATAATTTTTTTATAAAAATGAAATGAAATTTTATATCACGATCAAAATTAATATGATAATCAATTTTGGGGAGCCCCATATTCGACGGGGCCCTAGGCGCGCGCCTTTTTTTTTTTTTTTTTAATGATATTGATGGGAGAAGGAAATACACCAGAAGGTCCATCCCCTAAAGGCCTGTATGGGCTGGCCCCTACATCGTGAAAAGAACAGAGTAGAAGGAAAAGAAGCCGGGATCACGAGCCAAATCTCAGAAAGTTAGATATAGTCCAATTTACTAAGTTTTTAGGGGCCTCGAGCAGTGGTAAATTCTCCGCGCGATAAATTAGGTTAAATTTATCTCCCACTTAATAGTGCGCCTTGCTTATGATCCGCCACTGTGTACACCTACTTCCACTTTCACTTTCATTTCCAACTAGAAGACAATAGATGAAGGGGCATTATCTAATGAATTCCACTTAATTCCAAAGACTTGTACACTAATTCCAATCGCGGTTCACCCCTCGACCATAGTCCACCCATAAATGTTAAAAAATTAATTCAACAATTTGTTTTTTAGCGTCAACCTGTTAAAGCTTCAAATTCAAAGGTTTCTTCTATAAATGCTCCGTCCATTAGAGTACAAAATCTTCAAATACTTAAACGTAAATCATCATCAAATAAAAAAATTCAGCAGAACAGAAGTACGGATTATGTGGATGATGAATTTGATATATTTGCCAAACATATTGCATTCCAATTAAGAGAGCTGCCTAATTATAATACAGTTCAATGTCAAGAAAAAATCAAGAGGATAATTAATCAGGAACGTTTTATTGCGCAACAATCCCGTCATCAAGAATTAGATACGATAATAATAAAGCGAGAACCAGGCTTAAGTGAAAATCGTTCATATGATTAAAACAAATGAACATTTTACTATGATTCTAAAACTTACATTTCTTTTTATTAAAAAATTTTAGTTAAACAATCTTACATTTATTAAATGTTCTTTACAGAAAGTATTTGTTGAACTAGACATTTTAATTGTTGCATAATTGTTTTAAAGTCCTTCTAAAATTTATTTTGACTTTTTTGGAAAATGATTATTTATGTAAATTGTAATTCTTAAAATAAAATAATATTTTGTTTATATTTTTATTTAGTACCTGACCACTGAGTGATGCTCAGTAACTTTTTGCTTCAGTTAAAAGTTATATATTAATTATATTCAACGCCTCCCAATCGATCACAAACCCAAAAAGGACGAAAATAATTTTTTCTTTACCCCGGAGCGCATTTCGACCTTTGGGTTTGTGATCGATTGGGACGCGTTTGAATATAGAGTTTAATAATAGTCCGGCAACTACAGAGCTGCAAAAATGAACGAAGAAGAGATTAAAAGATTAAATAAAAATGAAATTTCAAATTCAAATAGACATTAGGTATTAGCTTGAGTTCGGGGATCAGTGGCCAAAAGGATAAGAGCTAAGGCTCTTATGAAGGCATCGCAGCGCACATGCGAAGATCCCGGGTTCGAATCCCGGCTGATCCTTTTCTCTATAATAAAATATTTTCTTCGTTCCCTGATTTAATTTAAGTTATAAGTATATATTATAAGGTGTACAAATAAGTTTCCGCCGCCGCCGTTTGACAAAGCTGGTCCACCAGTAAGTTATGATTAAAATTGTCAAAATTAAAACTTAATTATCGTAAGGTTGTATATTTGTTAACAAAATAACCTTGAAATCTTAGTGAATTTTCATCAGTATAATATATTTTTTTGTGTGCGAAAATTGAGCCGAATATGCGTCATTTGCGGGTGCTTTTGATTTACTTCTTCCAATTTGAAAAAATCTACAACTGAGGCGCATCGATTGCTTGGAGAAGCATATGGTGTAATATTTCAAAATTTCGTAACATAAATATATATTTAACAATCCCAAAAAATAATTCAAAGTTTATTTAAAAAGTTGATACAATTTTGATGGCTGTATATGTATATAATTAAGTAATGGAGAGGCATTCAGTTTATTTAAAAAATTTATTATTATAAAAATATATAAATTTTAATCATTTTAGAATATTAGAATTATAAATGCCATATAAGTTATCACTTCTGTCGTGTGGCACAATAAGCACACACCCAAATTTTTTTTTATTCTTTAAAACTCATCACTCATCTGTTCTGACGAGATAAAATATATAATTCCCCCAAAACAATAACTTTTAAAAACGGAAAAACAAAAATATATACTATAATAATGAAAGATTAATTGGTATCGGAATAAGGGAAAATTTGTACAAAATTAAATTTCAATTAAATAATAAAGAATGTCAACTAAGGCTGATATATTCACTAAGGGATTAGTAAAATATGTAAATTTGAATATTTATGTTCAAAATTAGGTCTATGTAAACTTTCTCCTTAAAAGCGTGTATGTTTATTTGCATCAAGCAGAGGACAACCTCTTTGTTTCTCTTTGTCCAATAGCTTCAAGCAGCATTAGTCTCATGATATATATCTTGTTTAAAAAGCGCGATCAAAACAATTCTCGTTAATATGTTAACTATTCCTTGATATATTAATGAGAAAATTATAAATATATAATTCAATTGGTTTGAAATAAGCGTGGTATTGTGCCCAACCCTCTTTCATCTGATTGGCCGGCCGGTCGGTGATTACCAAGTTTTCCTGTTCTTTACTATTAAATGTACTTACGTACTTATACATTGCTCTCTACTTAAAAACTTGAAATACTATCTATCTATTAATTCCTATCCTTTATCTATTGACTAACCAATCAATTAAAAGTTTTAAACTCATCATTTTAATGTCATATCATATTTAAAGTTTGACAAGTTGTTTAATTGTTCGTTTTTTTAAAAGAGTATGATTCTATAGTAATGTCATCAAATTGGATTTAAACAGGTAATTGGGATTCCCTTATTATTTTTATTAGAAATAATTATTATTATATTTTATACCTATATAAGGACTTTTGTTATACAAGTTCACTCACATATTTTTGCTTTAAATACAGTTGTTTTATTTAAAAATATTATAAATCTCATCTCATTTATATTTAAAGTTATATAGGTATGTATATTATAAAGAAAATCTAAAATGGTCGAACTCAATGGAAACCTTGTTTTCATCAGAATATCTATACTTGATAAGATTGGAGTAATTTTTGGAGACGGACTGATAAATGAAATTGAGTGGATATTGATGAGGAAGTCCAAAAAAAGAAGATAATTTATTCTATCTTTTTATTCCTAAACCGACGTTTCGGAGGCTATTCCTTCCTCCTTTTTCAGGGTTTTGAAAAGTCAGTGAAGGAAGTCCAATGCGACATTTCCCTCTCTCTCCTCTTTATTTATTTTTTTATTTATTTATATTTAAATGTATTTTTCATACATATATATTACAATATTACAAATTTTAATACTAAAGTTATAATATTTCTCACTAGAAATGTTCAACTTGCCCTCTTAAGATATATCCTCACTTGGTTCTTAAATTGAATCAGACTTGATGCATTTCTTACTTCAGCTGGTAAAGAATTAAATTCCTCAAGTCCTCTAAAATATAATGAATTTCTTGTGCCCTCTTTCCTCGCCCTCTCAATATATATATATTGTCTCTAATTCGCGTCTCATGATCTCGTTGACCAATGTGAAATTTGGATAGGCTGCCTATGATATAATTTATATACAAAACACATTGTCTGTAAAAATAAGAATTACTTCACATTCATAAGTCCTAAACATTCCAGCATACTACTTATTGATGTATATCTGTCACATTTTAATATAAATCTCATGCATCTATTTTGTAAGAGTTGCAGCTTATCAATTCTCCTGAGTGCCAAAATATAATATTGTAGGACAGTAAGAGAAACTAGGACTAATTATAGTTCTATACACCTTAATTCTAGTGTTCATATTCAAATTTATACTAGCTCTACCAAAGTATTACACTTTTCTGTTTACATTCTTCAAGAGCTCACTATGACTCTTAAAGTTCAATTTCGAGTCAACCACTACTCCGAGATATTTAAATGAATCCACATATTCCAAATTTACACCATTCAAATAGATTGGACTTAACCTTTCTCCACCCACCACCAAATGCATTACTTTAGATTTCGTAGAATTTATAAACAGTTTATTCATATTTAGCCAATCTTCCAACTTCCTAAGGGTTCCATTCATTTTCTGACAAGCCCTCTCAACATCACAATCCTCCACTGATATTAGTGTATCATCGGCAAACAGATTTATAAAAACATCATCATTAATACAGTTTCAGTGGCAGTAACAATAATATATTGTATTTCATTCTATAATCTACATCTATAATTCTACTGAGAATGAAATACAATATATTATTGTTACTGCCACTGAAAGAGGAGACAGAGGGGAATGTCTCATTGGATTTCCTTCACTGACTTTTCAAAAAGCTGAAGAAGGAGGGAATAGCTTCCGAAACGTCGGTTTATGAATAAAAAGATAGTATAAATTAACTTCTTTTTTTGGACTGCCTCATCAATATCCACTCAATTTATACTTGATTTTTTTACAATACTGTTTTTTTAATTTATGTTTAATGATTCAAAAGTTGTTTTTTTAGAAAATCTATCTGTGGTATGTTTTAACCATTATTCAGTCAGACTTTTGAAATGATAATTATACAATCTAAAGGTTTCATCTTTAAGGAAAAAAGCGAACAAGGCGATTTTTAAATTTATTTTTCAAGAATTCTTTCTTCTATAACCTTTTAGTTTTTCAAAATTTCATAAAAACGTTGTTAACAAATTTAGTACAAATAAAAAAATAAAATAAAATAAGCTCTGCCATCTATGATATACGATAAACTTATATAAGGATAAGAGTAAATAAATATTATATTTAATATTGATTTACTATGAGTTATATTTACTCTTATCTTTATTAAAGATGTTTCACCTTGCACCAACACCACAATCTCTACTAAATTATCGATAAACTTATTTTTTCCAAGATATTGTTAAAAACAGTAATTCCCAAAGGGGGGGGGGGGGGGGCAAAACAGGAATGTCAAAATAAAATGATAAAGCTTATTAAGATATTTATATTTTCGTCTTTTGCAAGGCAAATATAGATATACCAGAAAATACTAATGCCTTAATTACAGTCAGAGGCGTAGCCACGGGGAGGGGGGGTCAGAACCCTCCCCCCAAGGGCAGGGCTCATGGGATGAGTAACAGACAAACCTTTTCTTATGGCAAACTAACTGTAATTAAATATATTTCATATGTTTAATCAAGAATTATGTTCTTTTTTAATTTCTTGAAGTATCTATTTGTTTTCTGGCTACGCCACTGATTATAGTATTGAATATTTACTTAAAGAAATAAAATAATTTCTCTACTTTTACAAGAGTCTTATGAGAGGAGGAGGGTCAAAAAAGGGGGTCCCGCTTTGGAAAAGTTTGGGAACTACTGGCTTAAAATTTCAAGGTTGAGTTTTTTTACGATTATCCAAGAAAATATAAAGAAAAACATTATTTATTCGGACAAAAACCTGATACCTTCTCAACGTCTTCTTAACTTCTACGATCGATTCATAGCTTCAAACAATTATTGCTAAGTTACATCTTTCCTATCATGAAAAAAGTAGGACTCGAATTCCTAAGGATCACTAACTAGTTTATTTATATTAGTAGCAGAATGGCCTGTCATTCCTAATCCTTTGTCCAGCGGCTGCAGGCAGCAGAAAAATTGATTATATCTTCAAAAATACTTGAGATATCAACAAATTCTTATTTGTCCTAGATAAGGACAGAAAGAGTGGATTTGAGGAATTTTTAAATAATTTTAGACTAAGTCATTTCTAAACGCCAACAGGTATAAAAACCACTAAAATATGACCAATTTGGAGCTCTTTCACACCTTCATTTTAAATCGAAATAAATTAAAAAAAAAAATAATCTCAATGCACCAAAACTAAGTAAGAAATTTGGTTTTGATATTCCCATTAGTTTTTGAGCTAGCTCGTCCACAAAAATTTGGTAACGCACAGACTAACAGACAGACATATTAACAGACATTTTGACAAAACAATTAACATTGAAAAAATATAATTTTTTCGATGTTCACTTATTAGGGCTTTTTTGTAGACCGAAATGCCATGGTTTCGCCTAACTTTTTTAATCAAAATAGTTTCAGCCGTTTTTTATATATTTCGAAAAAAAAGAAGCAAAAAAAAAACACTTATTTCAGGGACGATTACAATAGATACTTGACTATACCCTGTATGTTAAAGTAAAAAACTAATTCTATTTAAAGACATCTTTACAGGGACACCTCACTCTATAATAAAAAATATTTTTTATTTTTGAACCGACATAAAATTATACTTTCCTTAAAATAATCTTTAGATTATTAAAATTGTAAAAATTTTATTTAAAAAAATCCATTGCTTATATATAAAAACCTTCATTTCGATTTTTTTTCTAAGGAAATAAAATAATATGAAAAAATCATTTAAAATGCTTAATCTACTTATAGCACTGCACTCAGGAATACTGAGCTCGACAATTCTGGTTGTAAATTTCAGAGTTCAATACACCCGAGATCGGTGCGAGTCCATTAAGCCAAATACTCTATAATTTATTAAACATTTTATTTAATCTCATACTTGTAACTATTTTTAACCGACTTCAAAAAAGGAGGAGGTTATCAATCGACTGAATTTTTTGTGTCTATGTTACCTGATTTCTTCGCCAATTATGAACAGATTTCGATGATTTTTTTGCATTGGGTTCAGTCTAGTACCCGATTGGTCCCGTTTTTTTCATTGATATTGGACCTTTTTTGTTATGTATGTTCACGCATAACTTCTTTCGATGATTCTTTTTTTATTGGAAAGGGGCTACCATAGGGGTGGTTCCGTATTAATTTGGTCAAGTTCTGATGATATGATCAATGACGAAATAACGTAAATCTCCAATTCTTATGAGCATATAATCGAAATTATAATAAATAAAATATTTTATAAAAAAAAACAATCTTAAAACGTTCATTTAAAACCCGCTAACTTTTCGAGATAATTTATCTATTTATGAATTGAATTTTATTATCAATTACTGATTTTTTAGCCCGAATCTTTCTCTTACGAGATGCATGCAAGGTATTATATTAAGTCACTATTAATAACTTCACTAAAAAAGAGAAAAATTATTTAAATCTATAATCAGTTTAAATATATTTTTCTTGTGAGTATATTATTATATTATACACTCACGAGCAATGAATCACTCTCTTTTCATTAATTTAATGATACATTGTATATTTTTTTCTAATTTATTAGAAATTTAAAAAAAATTCTAAAAAAAGGGGGGGGGGGCATACTAAATATTAAAAAAATGCTTAAATAAAGTTTTTATTATTATTTTTTTTTTTAATGAATTTGAATAATATCCAACCTCTAAAATTTTCATTTTTCTCCTAATTGTTCATTCCAAGTCAAATAATTAAAAATTAACTGGATGACTTTTGATGTAAAACATATTGATTTAATCTTTAATCTTTGGCTTTAATACGGTACAATTAATATTAATATAACATTATTTATATTTGAGAATCAAAATTATATTTAACAACTCTGCAAGGAGGTGATTCCATTTCTTTGCACATTAGTGTTTATTATCCCAGACAGAAGGGAATATTGCAGCAATATTACATTGCAATATTAAACCTTGCAGGGAGATTGCAGGAACATTGCAGCAATATTCCTATGTCCGCCTCTTTTACATTGCGGCAATATTGTCAATGTTGCAGAAACATTGTAGCAATATTGCCAATGTTGCAGAACCATTGTAGCAATATTGCCAATGTTGCGGAAACATTGTAGCAATATTGCCAATGTTGCGGAAACATTGTAGCAATATTGCCAATGTTGCAGAAACATTGTAGCAATATTGCCACTTCAGTGTTGCCACTGCAATATTGCCACTGCAATATTGCCAATATTGTTCAAGGTTCGCAATATTGCTCGAATATTCCAGTCTGTCTGGGATAGTTAGTTTCCTTGAAGGTAAACTGGAGGCATTCTGTGACATAATTATTACTAGTGGGAAATTTGCGATTAAATATTAGATAGCTTTTTTTTATTCAGTGACAAAAAGATATTTACATTTTTACAATTTTTATATAAAATTTCTATTTTATTTTTATTGAAACAATTCAGAGAAATTCAGATGATTATAAACGTTGGAGAATATTTGAAGAAATGCCGCACTTACTAAATTATTTACAATGGGCTTAAGCACATTTAAACCTATTGGCCAGAAATAATTTACTATTCTGTGAATAAATCCATCTGAAAAATATCAAATACTATATATTGGTCTTTTATCATTAATACTTTTATTCACTACTTAATGGGTTTTTAATTCCCAATTTAAAAAGAGGGTTGTTATGTCTTTAACAATCATGCTTGTGTATATATCTGTGATCTAAAATTCCAATTTTGATGTAGATGTTTGATTGATACAAAATTTAGTCGAGAATATTCTTAGAAAATTACTCAGTACTAAGCGCGCTGAAGAGTTGAATTCACCCGGAATTTTTGTTTGTTTTTGTATTTAGAATGGTCTTTTTTTTTTTATTTATTTATTGTCACCGGGAACAAAGCCCATTTAGACAGCACATCAGTAATGTGTTAGTAGGGTTAGTGAGGGAGCCGAGTTTTAGCCGGTAGAAATTTTATATGCTAGCCAGGATCGAACCCCGGCCTCCCGCTCCAACATCGTCATCATCGATGCCGAAACGGGGCCAGCTCGGCTAACCCGATTCTCCTAAAAATGTCTTAAACGTGGAGAAAAATCATTTTCAAGCATGTCCTTTTTCAGTCCGTTTGTCTGGCTGGATGCATATCATAGGAAAGTCGTAGAAAGTTATCTGGTGCCAAAATACTTGTATTTTCAAAACGAATAATAGCTTCAGAACTATCAGCTAAAAAATGAATAAAATAGAAAAATTCCAATTGTCATAATGGAAAAAAAAACTATAAGGAGAGTAATCCAAGGATTATGTTATAACTAGAGACCGGATTTTTATGCAGAAAAAACTGCCAAAATATGCAGTTAAAAAAGCTGAAATGTGCAAGTAATATGCAGAATACGTTGAAATATTTCTCATTTGGCTCGAAATAGGCAATATTTGACAAAAAATCCTTCAAATATGCAATTTTATGCAATATTTCAAATATGCAATTTTATGCAATATTACTCAAATATGCAAAAATATGCAGTATAAAATTTAACCCACCGTATCCTAGATGCATAATTCCGATAGATAATTGATCCCCTGGGTCGTACGTGGCGGCAAACAAAATATGCAATTGCATAGGAATCCGGTCTCTAGTTATAACTAATGAGCACACTTGTTTTATTAACAAACAAACTTCTGTGCCAAGTTCCAGCCAAAGAAAGCTGTGTATTCTTGGCTAGAAGTACAACCAAAAACCTTTTTTTTTTTTAGTAAAATAATCGACCGTGTACCCCTGTCTAAGCTAGCTAGAGCCATAACTAAGGATCGAATCACGTTTCAGCCAGAACAATTTTCATCGCTGACAAAAAATTTACTGTTATTATTGAAACACACTCCTATCAAAATTGAATATAACTCACATTTTTTTTTTTTTTTACCTATTAAAGGGAATTGTTCTCCGATCAATCCATTTATATTTACTTTAAGATTCCCAATATCTTGTAATTCCACTTTAACTTGAAGTTGACCCTTACGTTCGGTTATAGTTGTTATTTGATATAAATGATCTGAAAATAAATCATAATACTTTGAATTATTAATTATAAAAAAAATAATTTTCAGTAATTCATTTTTTTCTATTAATACTCACGCATTATTAATTCAAACTGCCCTGCATTATATATACTATTTCTAAAAAATGTTCCTTCAATATTAAAGTCACCATTAACTACTTTTCTATGTGGAAAATATTGTCCATAAATAATTGTATTATTTTCTCGGTAGTATCTATAATATTTCAAATGATATCATGTTTTTTATTATTAATGTTAAATCATTTTTCCTCTATTGACTTTAAAAGCAACAATGATGCCCATGAAGACAGTGAGGAAATGTATGGACATTGCCAGGGAGAAATCAAGCAATTTTTGGATTGAATATCCTTTAAATATAAATGAAAAAACATATTTATTCTATGTATATTAAGGTAGTTCTTTCACAAATGCAAAAATTCAAGAAGTTTTTGAAACTTGGAATATAAGTCATTAAAAGCATAATACACCTACTGTTAAAATTTGAAGATTATTTACCACACCAAACATGAAATAATTGCAATTAAAAATGACATTTTAACATAGGGTAGATAGGGAAAGGCTGGGGATATGATCATTATTTTATTTTTTTTCATTGAAGGACTTTCACCATCTTGATGAAAAACTTATATTTGTTAGAATAATATATTCGGAGTAACTTAAAAAAATTGAAATTATTTACCACGTAGTTTCGATAAAAAAAAAAAAAAACATATTTGGGCGATTATTTTAAGTGGAGGGGATATAAGCACAATGGCTTGGAAACGATCCGGCTAGTATGTGTGTATCCATATAGAGATTTCGTAGTGTGAGTGGACAGTCACGTTAAAAAAAAATAACCTAAAATTTTAGTTCCGTTCATATTTTTATATATAGAATGGTTACGAGGCTAAAACTTTTTGTGTGGATTGTCGCGAAAGAACCTCCTTAATAAGATAGATGATTTTCTTTTTTTCTCATATCTTTTATCAATTTACGCAGAATAATGATTAATGATAATTATTTGTACTTATCAGAGATTTAACTACACAACTTTATTTGCCTTTTTCTTTAATGAAAAATTAAATTTTAATTTAGGCGTTTACATATTTTGAATATAAAAAACACATTTCTCTATTTTTTCGCCTTATATCTAACTAGCATCTAACACCCCACTAAACCTACGCATGACCCCCCTCCGATCACCCTTCACCCCACCTAATATATCCCCACCCCCTGAATCCTCTCCCCCACCAACTTTCTCCTCCCTTAGTTGGGGTAGAATTTTAAAAAAAGCTTCCAAACTGTTTTTTAGTCATTTGAAAAAGACACTTATATCCCAAATATGAACTCAACTTAAAAAACATAGGAGCTACGAAGCCTTTTGTATTAAAGTCCTCAAAACCAAAAATCGCCCATTTTTCGAATCGGAGGTCAAATTTGAAAAAATGAAAAAACACTTTCGAGATATTTCAACAATAATTCTATATACCAAGATTAAATGGTAAAACTTTAAAAACCCAGAATATAGAGCACTTTAAAAATTTCAAAAATTTACCCCAAAATGACTATATCATCTTTGCAAGGGAAAATAGAGCAAAATACTCATTTTTTATTTTGTATTTTAATACATCACCTTTCTAAACTAAAACCATATCGATATCTTTTCGGGTTTAATAGTTCTTGAAAAAAAGAAAACACATTTTGGGACCCCATTTTAGATGTGAGAGGAAGTACCCATTTATAATTGATTTTGTACACGTGGCTTAACTTAAAATTGTAAAAAAAAATCCACAAATAACTCATTTTTTTTCAACAACAAATAAAAAGAAATTTGATATCTTAAGTATTTTGGAAGATATAAGTTAAGAAACCCTCGGTATGTGGTCCGACTCGCGCTTGACCTGCTTTTTTTTTAAGGCGTCCATTCATATTGTCAAAAATTGTCATTTTACATCTTTGATGCTAAAATTTAATTTAATTAATGATTTGAAAGCCTTATCTTTAAGTTCATGCCATTATATAACACCTGACACAAATTTCTCCACATTTCTTTCGCTTTGTCATTTTAATGTTTTTACGGAAGTTTTTCAAAATAAATCAAAGTATTTTGCATAAATATATACAAGAGAATAGACTTAACACTTTCTTTACTTAACATTTCATATAACATATTTGGCAATCATTCAATTATTTTATAATTTATTTGTTAAATTAAAAATTCATTTTTAATAAAATAATTCCTTATTTTCGCAAATATATCTTATTTTTATGGGTTTGCTCAAACGTAATACGGAACCCTATGATTATTGTCGTTACAATGCTGTCTTTCAGTATGTCAGAGCATTCATTATAACTCGTAACTCGTAAACTAAATATGATCAAACTTGAAATATACTGGTTACATATATTAGCCAAAATTAAAAATTGTATTAGTTAGGGTCGAATTTTTGGTAGGCTAAAAATAAAATAGATCTATTTATCATAGTAGGTGAGGCATAACTATAAATATTTTTACTTTCACATTTATATTCTATAGAATATAATGGGAGGGTATTGCTATGGCCAGTCTGGGTCCTGAGTCTTTGAGAGCTTGTATCTCAGAGATGAAAAAAGTTAATTTCATTTTGTAACTTCTAGGTGGAAGGAATCGTTGCCCTTAATAGTTGGAAACCGGATTTAGGACATAAAACCGGAAATTGTGGTCCCCAGAGGCCAAAAAGGGGTCCAAAATCCATTGGTCAGTGCGTATGTATGGACCCACCCCTGCGTTTCGCAACCATAAGTCTCAGAGCTACAAAATTCGAAACTTAAGCTCGATATAGGCTAGAAGGAGTACAGCAAGCTTTTGGTTGAAATCAGAAAACCGGAAGTGGACATTTACATGAAAGATTTTTCGTTTTTTTTGATTTTCTCAAAAACGGCTCTAACGATTTTTTTTTAAATTAGTACATTTATCAAATGTCATGAGTTATTAGATGTGTCAAATTTTCAATCCGATTACAAAAGAGGAAGGTGTTGTAAAATAGGAGTCTCGTAAAATAAATATTTTAATTGTTCATATCTCGTCTTCGGAAAGTCGCAGAGCCTTGAAATTTAAAACTTGAGCTATCTAGAGGCTACAAAAAGTATAACAAGATTTTGGCTAAAATAGAAAAACCGGAAGTTGATGTTTGCGTACGTAAGAATGTACCCCCCTGCGTTTTGCAACCATAAGTCTCAGAGATACAAAATTCGAAACTTACACTTGATATACGGTAGAAGTAGTACATCAAGCTTTTGGTTGGAATCGGAAGACCGGAAGTGGACATTTACATGAAAGATTTTTCGTTTTTTTTTGATTTTTCTTAAAAACGGCTCCAAAGATTTTTTTAAAAATTAGTGTATTTATCAAGTATCATTAGTTATTAGTTGTGTCAAATTTTTAAAAAATCGTTGGAGCCGTTTTTGAGAAAATCAAAAAAACGAAAATTGGTAGTGACGCGCTGACTTCAAATAAATGAAAATGTGAAATTTGTGTGGTGAACACACCAGTTTTTGGTAGAATTAGGGCTAATTTCTTTTAATTTTTTTCGCTTTAAAATGACGGCAGAGAGCCCTAAATTTGTAAATGATATTTGTACTTGCGTTTGGAAATGGATTAACTTAAAACTATCACAAAATTCTCCTATTCAACGACAAATAAGAAATAATTTGATATCTCACGTATTTGGGAAAATATAATGATTTTTCTGGTGCCTGCCGGGCGGGCCGAAGTATTAAATTCACGGTACAATGGGTCATTCATCTAGTAATATAAGTATATATTTGTTAGGTAACCCTCTAAATGCGAGTCCGACTTGGACTTGTTATTATTTGGTAATAAAAATGTACTTACTTAAAAAATGTTACTTCACTTTTTGTCCATCCGATTTCAGTAATATTGATTAATTTCAGATTAAAATTAGCAATTCCCGGTATCAAAATTTGATGTGTTAATAAAGCACAAAAATGTGGGTCAAAAGGTGGAATTCCTAACTCAGGCACTCCTAGAAGAAATTCAGATAATTCTTAAAAAAAAAACTTTCAATAATAATAAAAATCAGATCAAAATATTGGAATCTGTTGACCATACTCTTTATTAAAAAGAGGATTCAAATTATTTAAAGCATTCTTAATGCAATTATCAAAATAAATATTTTCTTGATCGAGATGGCATAATTCAAAATAATCAGCTGAAATATTATTATAAAAAAATAATATAATTTGAAAGTTTATATATTAATATTTATAAGGAGGTGATTTGAAGCCCAATGAACTGGTTATATAAAAAAAATTCCTGAACCGAAAACCATTTCATTGGGCTTCAAATCGCCTCGTAATAAGGTATTAATATATTGATTGCCATTCAAACATTGAAATTGAATTGGAAGTTTATATTAGGAAAATAAGGACAAGTTTTTATGTGTGACTTTTTTATTTATCAACCAACGTTTCGTCGACTTCTTCAGGGCTTCAAATTATTTTCCTAATATAAACTTTCAAATTAATACAAATTATGGACGAAAATGATAATAATAATAATATAAGTTGATTCTAAATAAAACATAAAAATTATTTAAAAAATGAAAAACAGGGTGGCGGATAATATTGCCCGGAACTGGGATTCCCTGGGACACGAACATCATCAAGTTTTGTCATTGTTATTATATTATTATCTATAATCTTAATATATATAAAAAGCGAAGGTGTTGTTTCATCTATCAACGCACATAGGCTGCCTAAACCGCTTGACCTAGAAAGATTAAATTTGGAGTGTATATTCTTGCAACGATTTATGGGTGTGCTAAGAAGGATTTATTGAAATTCGAACCCTAAAGGGGAGTAAAGGGCCCCAAAATGTATTTTCAGAGTTTTTCAAGTTCTCTTAAACCAGAAAAGATATCGATATGGGTTTAGTTTAGAAAGGTGAAACATTGAAATAGAAAAAAAAAACATATTTGAGTATTTTGCTCTATTTGTCCCCGAAAGGGAGATCTAGTCATTTTGGGGTAAATTTTTGAAATATTTAAAGTGCTCTATCTCCTCGAGTTTTTAAGTTTTAGCATTCAAATTTGGTACATAGGTTTATTAATGCTATATCTCGGGAAGAATTTTTTATTTTTTTGAAATTTGACCCCTGAACTGAAAAATAAGGGATTTTTGATTTTGTGGTGTAAAAGACAAAAGGCTTCGTATCTTTCTTGCCCTCGGTCCAAACTCAATTGTAGTAGCCACTAGAAGGCTAGAAATTCAAAAACTAGCCACCCAAAATGGGAGGAGGGTCAAAAATAGAAAATTCTTGCCCTTGGACCAAACTCAACCAAATTGTGTATTCCTAGCCACTAGAAGGCTAGAAATGCAAAAACTAACCACCCAAAATGGGAGGAGGGTCAAAAATTGAAAATTCTTGCCCTGGACCAAACTCAACCAAATTTTGTATACATAATCTGTGGGCCTCTAGTGAGCTAGAAATGCAAAAACTGGGTGCAGGGGTGGGGTGTAAGGGGCCAGGGGTGGGGGGGTGGAATGGGTGCGTAGTGGGGTTCAGGATGGGTGCTGAAGTGGAATGGGGTTGGGGTGCGGGTTGGGGGGGGGGGGGGGGCGGACAAGGGGAAGCCCATAGCTAGCAAGAGGGCCGCCGAAGGCGGGCGTCGCAGCTAGTAATAAATAACATTTTACAATTACATACCAAGCTTTCGGTTTTGTGCATGCATATTCCTTATAGATAGAAATAATATAAGTAACCAAAGGGTATGTTTAGATTCGAACGTCATGGTAGAAAGAGAGTCGATTTTGAACTGGGGAGATCTTGAGTGACTTTTAGAGAGTGCTAAAATCGATTATGCAACAAATTTATTTCTTCTTTATAAAATTCTAACCACTCATCCCACCTTTTTTTGCACTTTCCATTTTTTTATTATTTTATTTCTCTTTCAACGATAAGCTAATACGCCAATTGCCAATAAATGATGTTAAGGTTTTAAAGGTATATATACTAACTTTTAAGGAGTTAGGCGTTGATTCAAGGTGAAACATTTTTACTTTATTCAATACGAAGCATGGGGAAAGTATTTTTAATATTCTATAATTGTATATATACTACTTGGTAGTCAGGGAGGCAGACCTAAGGCTCTAACATTAGTTTCATACACACACACACAAAGATATTTGATCAATGAGCTTAAATATCTCTGAAATGTGGAGAAAATCATTTTCAACCTTGTAACGTCCCAGCCAGAAAATTAAATTTAGTTTTAAAATCAAGAATTTCAAGAAAATATTATTTAAATTTATTTTCGATAAAATATGAATATAAGCCAGAGAGCCCTTTAATCAAAGAGAAAGTTGTCTGGAATTTTGATGGGACAAATTATTCCATTGTAGGTATATGTGGGGTAAAGGGCGGCGAACTTTATTGTCCGCAAATCCAGGTCCAAAACCGTTTGGGGAAAGGGTCGAAAAGTCCCAAAATTTTAAATTAGGCTTCAAATAAAATTCGACCTTTTTAACTGAATTCAAAGAATAAAATAATATTAATATATTGCTTTTAACTAAATCCACGTACTACGTAAAGAATAGTCTAAGAATGCTGCCCGCCTATATCTATGCAACCAATTGGACGCCTCTGGTTCGGACTAACCTACCCTACAGGCGTCCTTATTAAATGAATATTTTTCATAAATGTTTAAAATTTGACGGCCATGAACTCATTTCCTATTTTTCTAATTAGCAGTGGTGGCGCCAGGGGTGGGCGCGGTTGGGCGAGCGCCCAATCCGAATTTACACAAAAATCTGAAATAACTCACAACCCTCAACCACAGGCCCTGGTTATAGATTATTTATTCATACAAATATCTTGACAAATACATTATTGTATATATATGCAACTCATTTTGATGAGGTTAATAGTATTTAAGATATTGCATTTAGTAAAATTTAACTTGTTAGATTACAATATTTAATTTTTTTTTCATTATTGGGTTAGGGAGAGGAGCAAGTTGGATACTTGCCACAGGCGCTTCATACCCTCGTTACGGCCCTGGTGGGCAGGACCCATTTGCGTTATTTTTTAGTATTTTTGTAAGGGCGGCAAATCCTAACTTGCACCAGGGCGCACAATGGGTTAGAAACGGTCCTTATTATAATAGTCGAATTATACAAGTGGCGAAACAACACATTTTCGCCCCCTTCAGAAAAATATATTTCTTCGGAAAAATATATTTTTGGGCCCCCAGAAAAAACAACTTATATTTAATTATATTTTTATTACAATATAATAGTAATTCCATAAGTATAATAAAAAAAAATAATCACACAAAATATCTCCTAAAAACAATAATTAATATTAACTATATTTTTTAAGTGTCATGATTATTGCTCTATTAGCAAATAAATTTTCAAATATTTATTAACATTTATATAATTTTATTATAGTAAAATTAATAAGCTGATGTGTTTTGATGTGGCCATCCACTTGACTTTACCATACAACCTGGGCCCCCTTAATTTTGGGTCGATATGCACCAAAATCTAATCAGCTCTTAATCCCAATGGACCAAAACTACGTGTGAAATTTGGTTTCGATATTCACACTAGTTTTTGATCTAGCTCGTCCACAAAAATTTGGTAACGCACAGACTAAGTAACAGACATTTTGACAAAACAATTATTATCTCGAAAAATACAATTTTTTCGATGTTCACTTATTAGGGCTTTTTTGTAGAGCGAAATGCCATGGTTTCGCTCAATTTTTTTAATCAAAATAGTTTCAGTCGTTTTTGAGATATTTCTAAAAAAAGAAGGAAAAACCCACTTTTTTCATGCACGATTACAATACTTGACCATACCCTGTATGGTAAAGTAAAAAATAATTAATCCAAAAAATTTGGACTTCTTCTGATTTCAGGTCTCTCCGATATTGCTTTTAATTAATAAACATTTTTACTTTTGTTTCAGAAGCAATATGGAAAACTCGGAACTAGAATTACTTAATAATATTACGGAATTCTCTGATCTATTGGAGAATTTAAATGATAAATCACTTACCGCCGAAGCTCTATCCAAACTAACAGAGTAATTATTGATTATATTATATAATTATATCTAATATCCAATAAATTAAACATTCTCTATTATTGGTTGAAAAGTATCAACAGAAACTGTCTTGACAGTTTATTAGGAATTTCGTCTCCTTCTGAAACCCGAATCTTAAATATTTTCTTCACAACTATTTCGACATTTTTAACCGACTTCAAAAAAGGAGGAGGTTCTCAACTGAATTTTTTTTTGTGTCTATGTATCATTCATTTAAAACCCGCTAACGTTTCGAGATAATTTCTCTATTTATGAATTGAATTTTATTATCATTTTCTGATTCATTCGCCCGACGCTTACTCTTACGAGATGCATGCAAGATATTATATTAAGTCACTATTAATAACATCACTAAAAAGAGAAAAATAAAAATAATTTTTAGAAAAAAAAATAAATAAAAGCGAATTCAAAAAAAGTAAATGCAACAAAAAAATAATAAGAACTCAAAAATCAAATAAAATACACTAAAAGGTATAAAATAATTATCTAATTTAGTTACAACTAAACGACAAAATATTAACATGAAATCACTTTTTGAAGTCGGTGCTAAACAAACTATATAAGCGGATACCCGCCAAACGTACTAAGTAAGATCCGTCAAGTTCGATTCATAAAATGTATGTTTGGCACCGACTTCAAAAAGTGATTTCATGTTAATATTTCGTCGTTTAGTTGAAACTAAATTAGATAATTATTATATACCTTTTACTGCATTTTATTTGATTTTTGAGTTCTTATTATTTTATTTGTTGCATTTACTTATTTTGAAATTGGTTTTATTTTTTTTTATAAAAATTATTATTATTATTATAATGATGAAAACATTACAAGTTAAAAAATTACAAATTTTTCATGAAAAATACATATACTTATTATTATTTTATATTTATTTTATAATAAATATCCTCAATAAATCACAATTTCTAATAATGATTTACTTTTTTCTTCTTCAAATCTATTTAATATCTATTTTCCCTAAAACTTATAATATCAAAATCTATTTTAAATTACAGCTTTTCAAATAGAATAAATTATTTCTTAAATAATGTACATCAATCTGACGAAGAAACTACAAATCTTTCTCAAAAAATAATAAATGAAGACAGAACTATTCATAAGACACCATATACTGAAATGGCTTCTTTTTTGGACTCATGGACCGAAGAAAGTCTAAATTCTTATCCATTAATAAAGGATGCAAATGAAGCTATAAGTACACTTAGCATAACAAACAATGAGATATTGTCTTTTCCGCAAAGATCGAATATAAAAAGTACAAATGTTCTTCAAGAAGTAAATGAAGTTAAGAGTCTTAGGACAACAAACAATAAAAGAACGTCTCTTCTAGATACTCCAATTACAAATCCTATTCAAGTAAATGAAGTTAAGAGTCTTCATAGGACATCAAACAATAAAAGAACGTCTCTTTTAGATACTCCAACTACAAATCCTATTCAAGAAATAACTACAGCTAAGCCCAAATATATGACCCGTAGAGCTTCGAGTCTTATGGACCTATATTATAACACAGTAATTTTTAATTCTTTACTCGTTTATTCAAAAAATAAATGATTTTTGAATCGAATTTTTTTTCCATTTTTTTTAGTTAAATGATTATGCAAGATTATTTGCCGTCATACTTGCTAATGATCCAGAGAGTTTCTTTTTTTTAAGCATAAGAGAAAGTAACACCGGCATGAGTCTATTTTGTTGTACAGTTTGCTCTTTAACATTTAATACCCCAAAAGAAATTGCAAATCATATTACTCAGGTAAATATAAAAATATTCATTTTTAATATTTCATTATTCGTGTCCATGATTAATAATTAAAAGAATCGTAGGGAGTTGGACATGACTTTAAATTAAATATAAAGTTTTTTTATTTAAATACGCCAAACGTTTCGTTGCTGGTTTGCAACTTCTTCAGTGGCTCATTTATTAAAGTTATTTGTCTGGAGTTTTAACTAAGAGAAAAACCATTTTCAAACAGTATCCTTACAAATCACTCAATTTTATCAAAATATATAAAACATAAACTTTTTAAAACAATGTAATTGTTTTAAAAAGTTATTTTCTATCTATCTATCTACTCTTATTAAACGAGCAAAGAAGTTTATGTTTTATATTATTTGATAAAATTGAGTGATTTGTAAGGATACTGTTTGAAAATGGTTTTTCTCTTAGTTAAAACTCCAGACAAATAAGTTTAATAAATGAGCTACTGAAGAAGTTGCAAACCAGCAACGAAACGTTTAAAAACTTTGTATTTAATTTAAAGTCATGTCCTACTCCCTACGATTCCTTTAACTCATTTTTAACTTTCAAAGTAAGAAATTATTTTTATTATTACTTGGTGTTTTTTGTGTTCTACTTTCTCCTGGGAAATGGTTTTTTGTTATTTCATTTTTTAAATAAATATAACAAATATAAAACAAATTAAATTTTTAGGAGTGAAATTTTTTTATTTTTTTGTTATTTTTCGGGTAAACTCCTTCTTTGTTGAGAGCCACTTTATCAACAAAATGTACCCAACAACACCTTAAACCAGCGGTTCTCAAACTTTTTTGGTGACGGAACCCTTTTGGAAAGCGAATTACTTGACGGAACCCTACAATAAAACAATAATTATTAAAAGTGTATTCTTTATTAATAAGCATAATAAAAGTATAATGTAACAGTTACTTATTACTTACACAACAAGTATAATAATAGAAGATATTGAAAAAGAAAAAAATCTAACTAATGGGAGATATGAAACTGTTTTTTATTTTTCATCAATTGGTTGATATCAGGTTTGATACAAGACAGTTGAAGTCTCATATCAGGTTCGGCGTCCAGTCTATTGCGGTATTTTGTTTTCGTGGCTGCATAGGTTGAGAATCCTGTTTCGCACAAATATGTTGTTGGGAACGGGAGAAGAATATTCAGAGCCATTTTGGCAAGCATTGGATATTCATCACGGATTCTGCACCAAAAATCGTTGAGAGGCGTCGTTTTAAACAGTGTCTCCATACTTGTGTCTGATGACATTTCTAAAAGAGATTCATATATGTCCTTTGACATACTTTCGGGCTTTTGCAAGTTAGGTAAAAAAGGATTATGAATCCATGAATTCAGTTTCATTTTTGTATTCTGTTCTTCGGGAAAATAATTCTCAAATGATGCGCGCATCGAAGTGAGATATTGTACCAATTCTTCAAATACATCATCTTGAAACATTTCTGAGTCGTTATCGCTAACAAACTCACTGAGTGACGTAAAGCTTTCTATTTCTCTCTTACCAACGCAAATAATCCAAAAATCTAATTTTCTTTTGAAGGCAGTTATTTTGTTACAGGCCTGGAACACTGTTGTCTGTTTACCTTGCAATGATAAATTTAATTCGTTCAGTTTTTGAAAGATATCTGCCATAAAAGACAGTCGGAACAACCAAGTTTTATCATACAAACGGTCTTTCAAATTAAAAGAAGTATCTGAAAGAAACATTTGTAACTCGGCTCTAAGTTCAAATAGCCTTGTTAAAGTTTTACCCCGAGACAGCCATCGCACTTCTGTATGGAGCAGCAGTGTTTTATGTTTGCTGCCATAATCTTCATACAATAATGAAAACAATCGGGATTTTAGTGGTCGTGATTTGATCAAATTAATTATTTTTACCGCTTCATCCATAACTAATTTTAGATTTGACGGCATTTGCTTCATCGCAAGTGCTTGTCTATGCAGGATACAATGACTGGTACTACAATTAGGCGCTTTATTTTTTATTCGTGACACTACTCCTGCTGTCTTACTCGTCATCGCCTTGGCCCCATCTGTACAAATGTCAATGCAATCATTCCAACTCAGCTCGGCCCTCCGGGCTGGTGCCCTGGCGGGCAGCGTCTCGGTCCAAAAATTTTATTCCTCTTAAAAAACCACACTCCAAATGTATACCCGTAAACTACCGAAAATACATCGTCTCTTAAAAGTTTCGCCTCTTTAATTTTTGAGTGGCGGGGGGGGGGGGGAAGGAATAATTATGAATATATTTAAATTTAAAATTAAAATTAAAATTTCATTTTTCCTTTTCAAAAACAAAAATAATGAAATGATTTATGAACTGCAAAAATTCGCAGGCTGAATCATGGAAATTATTCAAATTTACGCGGTTCAATTAATTTAATTAATTACAAAAAATATATTTAATGTTTCTTAATTTAAAGTCTTTTAGAGTCTTTCATTTCAAAATTCGAGTGCAAATTAAAATTATATTTCAAATTTGCCTCGTTAATTAATATATATTCAATGTTTTTTAATTTAAAATCAATTGGTGTTTTTTCATTTTCATTAGAGTTCAAATGAATACAATATTATCTCGACACAAAGTCTAAATCAAAAATTTATAGTTTTAGTAATAGAAATCATGGTATAAATAATAATCTTACATTGGTCGAGTGGTTAAAGCAGATGACCTTAGTTCAAGAGTTCGTAGGTTCGATTCTAGTCAAGAGGGAAATTTTTTTAGAGAAATTTCTCTTAGCGTTGTTACAAATTAATCTAGATCAATATATATATATAGTATTATTATCTCAGAAACTGTGTTGTAACTATGAATCAAAATTGTCTTAAAATATGTATTGGTTATTGTTTAATGTTGGTTTAGTTTTCTATAAAAATGGTAAGAAGGGTTTCTTAATTATAATTAAATATGTATGTAAACTTTCCGATATTCCTTATAGTGCAATGTATAAGAGTCTGAAAAAGTCTATTTTTGAAATTTAATATCTCCGGAACTATATTGTTCATAAATTTCGTTTTGCCACCAATCGATGCAGAAGTATTTAAATAATAATCTGTCTACATTTCTAAAAAATCCTAAGAAAACCCATTTGGCGGAACAACTACCTTGATTATTTTTATAGAAAAAAATTTGCTGACAGAATGAAATGTATTTATTATTTTTAAATAATTTCATTTAAATTGAGTAGGTAAACAATTATTTTTATAGAGAAATGTTTTCGGAATTTATCAGAACAAAAGTCACATTGATACATAGATAAATATACATATACATACATACAGGTGAAGCTAATATAAAGCGTGTAAAAAAAGAATGATTTCTCATCATGTCCAGCATGACCTGGACTGCAAAGTAAAAACTTATTTGATTTAATTCACTGATTTTTCAGGCTCAACATAAATATCAAGTTAAAAAAATATCAATTCTTATCAAATGTCACAAAAAGGCAATTCCAGAAGAAGATAATTATGTTTTATTAAATAACACATGTGAATTCTGTAAAATATCATTACCTACTCTACTAGAAGAAAATAATCATAAGAATACTGCTCTACATATTACATATGTCACCAATTGGAGTCTATTAACTAATGAAGTGAGTACTTTTAGAAAAATATATTAAACAAAAATTTAAACTAACTTACTCTTTCATTTAAAATGCATAGAAAAATTAATTAACTAAAAAGAAAAATAATTTATCTTATAGTTTATTTAATAAGTAGTAAGTAATCAAGTACGAACTGCTCAATATAAATTCTTTAAAAAAAATTCATAGCTTTCGGCTTACGATTATTATTAGTATTATAAAACCTTGATAAGTACAATGTTTCAGGATTTTAAAATTTTATTTTGTCCAAATAAAACTATATGAGATGTAATTCTTTAAACTTGATTCTTTTCATATAATAATAAAACTTGAGCAAGATGCGATTATTTTTAGTGAAGAGGATATAAGCACAATGGCTTGGAAACGATCCGGCTAGTATGTGTGTATCCATATAGAGATTTCGTAGTGTGAGTGGACAGTCACGTTAAAAAAACATAACCTAAAATTTTATTTACAGAGTGGTTACGAGGCTAAAATTTTTGTGTGGATTGTCGCGAAAGAACCTCCTTAAATAAGAATTGAAAAATGATAGTTTTTTTTTTACTTCAAAATTTATAAAACACTCCAAACAAATTCAGATCCGAACCTCCGAATACAACATGTATTTAAGATATCTAAAAGATTACTTAGTGCTATCTGGGATAGCTAACATAAACAAATTTATTTTGTATTAAGCCCTTTAGTTTTAAGTTTAATTTTACGTTCCTGATCAAATATTATTATTAACTCTTCTATTTCTACATTTTAGTTGTGTCGAAGGGGTTCTAACCTTATGCTTGAGGTTCCTCTAGCTTATCTCACACTTGGTCCAAATCGCTATAAATGCATTTATTGTATTGAAGATATTTCTTTAGGGGACGTGATTTCACATCTCTCTGAACACAAAGATGTTCTAA
>JALMQS010000118.1:11899262-12093831 GCA_024734495.1 Forficula auricularia
CAATGCACTTGGTCCAGTGAGCCACAAGCTTCCGGATGCCTTCCTGGTAGAAGGTTTTCGGTTGGTCATGAAGCCACTTTTGCACCACATCCCGAACGTCCATGCCTGAGGCAAATCGACGACCTGCGGTAATGCAAGGGTCTTTTGAGATCCATAGGGGCTGCATTTTTACTGGTGCGCCCCTTCTTGCATTCCATTGCATTAAAAAAAAACCCTCTCAAAGCTTCCTTGAGCGATCCAAAGAGATGAAAGTCTGAGGGAGCGAGATCTGGGCTGTAGGGAGGGTGTTCCAGGTCTCAAAGCCTAACCTGTTTATTGTTTCTATGGTGTGATGGGCCGTGTGTTGTCTTGCAACAACAAAACTTTTTTTGAGAGTAGAGCACGGCGTTTGTTTCGAATCGCTGGCTTCAGCTTTTTGGCCAACAAATCACTGTACCTCGCACTATTTACGGTAGTCCCCCTGTCCAAGAAGTCGTCCAGTATAGGGCCTTTTTCGTCTCAAAACAGGTCCAAGTTGAAGGTCGCCCAGCTCCCTCTTTTTGTGTTAAGCTCATTCGGCCACTTTTAAACATTTCAATACATAAAAAAACGCTTTTACGAGATAAAGCACTTTCCCTGTATTGTGGCAAAAGTCTCCGGTGAATTTCAGCACCTTTCACACCCTCTGACCACTCATCGTTGCTCCTCTTTGGTGCAATCTGATAGCGGAGCTGACAACTGACGCGATCGTGATTAAATTCCGCCCACGTGACCCAACTCAACTCAACGCATGCGGCTGCCTCCTATCTTAGTATAATAATGTTGTAGAACGAAAAGTGTAGGTAATTTTTGACTTATCCTAGTAGATGGTTCATCACCTTATTTGTTCCTTCTGTTTGTTACCCAAAATTTGTCTGTAATTTAAATTGACCCAAACATTGGCAAAACTGGTAAAAATAAACATTTGTACACAAAACATAAAATGTATTAAATTTTATTTATCTATATTTTCTTTTGATATACGAAGGAGTTAAACAAAAAAACAACCTTATAAATCAACGGCTTTTTTGTGTCAAACTTAAATTTGTCAAAAAAAACTGGTTCGGATTTGAAAGGTTTTACTGTACAACGAAAGATTGGCAAGGTGTATTTTTTTTTTATTTTTCTTTATCGGACTAGATCTTTGATATAACAAAATAATGTTGAGTGTTTCTGTTCCTACGAAAAATAAATGTTATTTTAAAAATGCTAAATGCCATTTGTGGAAATTGAAGGGTGATATTGCAACATCCAAACTGGACAATACTTTTAATCAACTTTACAAATGATATGAGGCTTATTAGTGTTGCATTGCTCCAGGGTAAGACCAGACGTAAGCGTGTTCTGTAAATGAATATAGTTTATAGTGAGATAAAATAGAATATAATTCTTACATCTCTAGGAGGCGGCGAAGTAAAAGAACGGTCTGATATCATATTCACTGCAAGTTTCACATCATCTAATTCAATAATCTTCTTTTGAGCATGGGTTGCAAATACTCGAGCATCATCCAATATACAAGTGACATATCCTTCAAAAAAAAGAATTATTGGTATAAAATGGCAATAAGAAATTGATATTTTAAAATAAATTCTTGATTGTTTTTTCATTGTATAGATAAATGATAGTCAGAAGTGAAACATTTGTTGACTCTTCAATTATTTTTTCCTAAAAAACTAATTTTTTTCATTGATAAAGAAAGGTACGTTTTCCTCTGTGCAACTATTACGATTGATTCTCATCTATTACTTGAGGAATAACCATTCTACATTGGATTTTTGATGTTTCGATTATTATTGGTAACCTGTGCTGAAGACATGGAGAAATCGAGTTAAAATCAAAAATAGGCATCGATTCTTATGCTAAACTTTATCCAAAGTCATTTGAAATATTAATATGTTTATTCCTTTATTATTAATCTGATATCACTTGCTATTTGCAGTCCATGTTGACTTAAATTCAAACATAGTGATCGATTCTCATTTAATACTCGAGGAAAACCCATTCTACATTGGATTTTAAACGTTTCGGTAACCATTGCTGAAGACATGGAGGAATCGACTTAAAATAAAAAATAGCCATCGATTCTCATTTAGATATACTTGAGGAATAACAATTCTACATTCGATTTTTGACGTTTCGATTATTATTGCTAACCTTTGCTGAAGACATGGAGGAATCAGCTTGAGTTGTTTATCATAAAATAATTTAGTCTTTTTGATTTTAAGTCGATTCTTTTCTCTTTTTCAGTAGAGGTTACCATTAATAGTCAAAACATCAAAAATGGAATGCAATAAGGTTATTTTTATTTAGGGAAAGTGGTGTAGGTTTTAGATGAAACATGATATTAATTAATAAAGTAAAGGGAGTGTAGTTTCACAGTGAATGAAATAGAACTCAAAGAGGTTTATACAAACTCAATATATTTCGGATTATTAATCCATCATCAGGAGTTTATAGATTTAAAACTAAAAACTGGTTAGTTTTTAATCTGTAAACTCCTGATGATGGACTAATAATCCGAAATATATTGAGTTTATATAAACCTTTTTGAGTTTTATTTCATTCACTGTGAAACTACACTCCCTTTACTTTATTAATTAAGCAATAAGGTTAAGTATTAAATAAGAATCGATTGTTATTTTTTACTTTAAGTCGATTCCTCCATGTCTTCAGCTTCAATGAATACCAATAATAATCGAAACGTCAAATTGATGATTAATAATAAAGGAATAAAGATATTAATATTTCAAATGACTTTGGATAAAGTTTAGCAATGATCCGTTGCAGTTTATTTTTTTTAAATCAATCATCACTTTTCAAAATTTCTAAATAAGTTATATTCTTTGTCATATTAAAAATTCATTTATATAGCTTCAATTAAACAATTTTTTAAGAAAGTACATTACAATCAAGAATATAGATTTTTTATATAAATACAAGAATACAAGTTATTATACAAGTGACATATCTGTAAGTAAACTCCAAAAGTTGATTGATCACTTTTGGTTCATAATCATTAATCCCGACATCCTTCAAGATAGACATAATCACTTGTGCGTCTTTCGGGACATGTTTGTGTTGTTGATGAGCCATTTGTACATTTAATTGATAACTCAACTATAATAATAGTCAATAGATCAGCATTTATTGTAATAGAAAATCAATTCTAGTTAATGTAAGCATAACAAATATCTGTCTGAAATAGAGGACGCTGTTGTTTTCAAATGAAAGTACAGTAGTTCAGTAGTGCCAACTTACTGATATATAATCGCGCAAACTTTTAAATTTTAAAAAGTTTTTGAATAAATAATAAAAATATTGAATGTAAAAATTCAATTTATGTAATAAAGATTTTAGAATAACAATAATGTATAATATTAACAATCTCAATGGATTTATTGTGTATTAATAGTGTTTGATACATTTCACTGGATGCCAGGATTTTTCCTAATCATAAGTTTGACAGCTTGATAATAAAACACTCTGCTTTATTTGAATCGATATTTAAATATTTTACGATAAAAGAAAAATGAAATTGGAAACATTTCTTTTTAATGATTCTAAACATAATGATGTAGCAACTTGTATTTCTTGGAACACCTCGAATGAAGTTTATTCATGCGGGTAAATAAATTAAATATTTTTCCATTAATATTATTAATTAATTGAATAAGAGATTAGTTATTATTAAGATTAAAAAAAATCATATTTAATAATTATCACTTATTTATTTAAGGGATGATCATATTTTAATGCGATGGGATTTAACCAGCAAGCAAACTTCAAAGGCTGTCGAATTATCCAACGAAATTTATCCAACGGATATGGATTGGTTTCCTATAAACGCATCAAGTTCAAACAAACAAACTTCAGATTTAATTTTAATAGCAGCAGCTGATGGTATTTATTTATTTAAAAAAGTAAAGAATATGGAAATATGCCCTCTTCGTTTGTTTATGATTGAGAAGAAAAAACCTAAATCAAAACATTCTGTGAAAAAGTAGTGAAATCTAGTGTGCAGCCAAGTTAAATTCGCCAAGAATAATTAAGTTCAGAGATCTCCTATTTTCTCAACTTAATTATTCTTGGCGAATTTAACTTGGCTGCACACTATAGATTTCACTACTTTTTCGAACTTGGCCAGTTTTTTCACAGAATGTTTCGGTTTAGATTTCTCTGCTTTTTGTAAGCTATGAGGAAACCCGTTGGTTCAAAGGGCTAGAATTTTTATTTTTAACCCCCCCCCCCATTTTGGGTGGTTAGTTTTTGTTTTTCTAGTCTTCTGAGGACCTACAGAATATGCAAACAAAATTTGGTTGAGTTTGGCCCAATGGGCTAGAATTTTCATTTTTGACCCTCCCCTCCCATTTTGGGTGGTTAGTTTTTGCATTTCTAGCCTTTTTGGGACCCACAGAATATGTATACAAAATTTGATTGAGTTTGGTTTAAAGGGCTAGAATTTTCAGACATAGGTGTGTGTTTAGATAAAAGAAAAGTTAGAAAATTCATTGACTTGTGTCTCCACGCTGGGAATAAATTTTTGGCTTAGTTATTAATAGGTCAATTATTATATTTAGTTTTAAATCAAGTTGATTATTGATAATATTTTCATCGTTCGACAAGGCATATTTTATTTCCGTGGATTCAAGAAGATCCAATCTTAATCCTTTTCTTTCGAAATGAATAGGGGTGGGATTAGTAGGTGAAGGTGAGTGATCTAAAGAATATAGATGATTAGCAAATGCGGAAGTGGAATCTGGATTTGTGGGTTGGTTTCTTATTAATTGTCTGTGGAAAGCTACATGTTCTTTATGCCGTTTTTTGAAAGATCGTCCAATTTGTCCAATATAAATTGCATCGCAATCGTTGCAATTTAATTTGTATTCACCAGATCTATTTATTTTATCAATTTTGTCAAGTTTATTATTTATTAATTGAGAGGATAAATTATTTATATTATAAAGGGCTGGAGTGATTTCATGCTTCAGGAGAATATTTGTTATTGGATAGGTTATATGTTTAGAAATAAAGGGGATTCTTTTATAGATTTTTTCAGATTCGATTGTGAGTGAATGTAATTGCGAAAGCGTGTGTTTTTGATTAATTTTGATAAATATTTTTTTTAATAATTTCCTTACTATATCCATTATTATATGCTATATTATAAATGGTATCTAGTTCATTATTAAAGTTTGTATTGCTAAGAGGGGTTAAGATTAATCTATTGATCATTGAATAAAAAGCTGAAAATTTAGTATTTGTCGAATGGTTAGAAGAAAAGGGGATAATCGTGTCAGTAAAGGTGGGTTTTCTAAAAATATTAAATTCTAATTTTTGGTTGGTGATGGTTATTGTTAAATCTAAAAATGAAATAGTTTTATTGCCTATTTCTGATGTGAATTTAATATTTTTGTGGATTTGGTTTAGATAATTACTAAGTAACTGAATCCCTCTGGTGGTACCCCTCTGGTGGTACCCGACCAAACAACGAAAATATCATCAACATATCTTCTCCCGAATTTGATATAATTATATGAGGGGTTAAAAGATTGATGAGGGTTTAAAAATTGTTTTTATATGCTGTTTGCTTCATTGAGATTACACTCAAGGCATGATGAAAAAATTATTTCTCAGCTTAATCTGCTGTGATTAATTGAGAGGTGTTTAACTAAGTTCAATAGTCAGGCGAGTAGAGCTTTAGAAATAAAAAAAGAATCAAAATGTAATGAAATACCATCTTCATATAGACATCTAGGATTAATTTGGGTTCGGGGACTTGTAGTTTATTTGGTTAGATCGGAATCGTGAGGTCTCGGTTTCGTGCCCCCACTGGTCCATTTTTCTTTATTTTTTAATTTTTTCCATTTAAGATTTATTCCCCACTTAAGTTATATAAATAAATATATAATTTTTTAGGAAAATTTCACCTTTTAAATAAACATGGAAGATTAGAAAAATCTTACGAAGCTCACAAGGGAGCTATTCTATGTTGTCGTTGGAATAATGATGGTTCTGGATTTTTAACGGGTATGCCCTTTTTATTTCATTGTTTTTTTGTTTTTGTTTTTTTAATTTGTTAAACAATTATGAAATAGCTGGAGAAGATGGTCAAATTAAAATTTGGTCAAGGACGGGGATGCTACGAACGACACTTGTAACAGCAACGGTCCCTCTTTATTGTGCATCTTTTAATCCTGATGGAAGCCATGTGGCTTATCCTGTTGGATCTCAATTAATAATCAAACCACTTGCTCCTCATTCAAGGCCAATTCGATGGAAGGTATTTAATTTCATCCTTAATGAAATACAATTTATTTGATATCTAGAGGGTGGGCCATCTACATGTGACGCATTTGTTTCTGAAATAAAAATTTAAAGAAAAACAAATCGATTTTTTTTCCATTAGGCATTTTTTTTGGTGCAAGGAAATACATGTCAGCTACTTTTCGAATATGCTTTCGTTCAGATGATCGCCTTTTGCTCTGACGACATAATGGGCTCGATTTTTTCGGCATTTTCAAGGAGCGGTAAACAAACAAAATTGCCGCTACTACTCCATTGAAAACCCACAATTAATCCACGAAAAGCCTTCCTATGATCCAAAAGTGACCGCCTGGTGTGGAATTTCTGCGAAGTGTATGATTGGGCCGTAGGACGAGCGGTTGAAGCCTGTTACCGTCAACGGTGAGCGTTATCGAGCCATGATAACCGATTTTTTTATTTTAATTGTGGGTAGGAAGCGCATGCACAACTTCTGGTTCCAACAAGATGGTGCGCCTTGCCACACTGCGTACGACACGATCAATTTATTGAAGTCATTTTTCCCTGGTCGCTTAATTTCGAAAAAAGGTGATTATGACTGACCACCGCGTTCGCCTAATTTAACGGCGTTAGACTTTTATTTGTGGGGATATTTGAAATCAAAAGTCTACATCGACAAGCCACGGACTCTGGCTAAACTTAAGACCAACATCGAACATGAAATAGCGGCTATACCAAGAGCAACTCTCGAGAAAGTGATTGAAAATGCAGAAAAACGAGCCCATTATGTCGTCAGAGCAAAAGGCGATCATCTGAACGAAATCATATTCGAAAAGTAGCTGACATGTATTTCCTTGGACCAAAATAAATGCCTAATGCAAAGAAAAAATCGATTCGTTTTTCTTTAAATTTTTATTTCAGAAATAAATGGGTCACATGTAGTTGGCCCACACTGTATATAGAAAAGCTTTATAAGAAAAATAAATAATCATCTAACAATATATTAATAATGATTTCTATCCTTATTTAGGCTCACGATGGTCTTATTTTATGTTTGGCTTGGTCTGCCGTAAATGATATTATTATTTCTGGTGCCGAGGATTGTCATTTTTGTGTTTGGGACCGGCATGGACGGATTATATCTAAAAGTCCTCCATATGAATATCCTATTACTTGCCTCGCTTGGGCGCCAAGTGGGGATTTATTTGCTGTTGGATGTTTCGAATCAATCACTATCTGTGATAAAAACGGGGTAAGAATTTTATCCTTAAAAATTAACATCTTTACTGATTTTTATTTTACAGAATGATACAAAAATTATAAAAGTGAGGATTGTCTAGAAAAAAACAAAGGTGAAATTTTACTTAAAACATAGGACACGCCGGCCTCCCGGAAACTTGATTTTCTATTCTAGTCTTAGGGTTATTTTACTTCCCACCTAGATACAATAGTTTAGAACAGGGATGTCCAAACTTTTAGCTTCCCTGGGCCACATTGGAAGAAAATATGAGAAAATATGCTTTGGACCACACATAAAATACACTAATGCTAATAATAGCTGATGAGAAAAAAAACGTAGAATATGTACTTAATATACTTAAGAAATTAAGCTTTGTTACTTTATAAATTTTTTTATTATAAAAGTAAGAGATAAATCAGCAACATGTGAGAAGTTTGTCATTGTTTTTGGGATATAAATCCATCGATATTTGGCTCAAAGAAATTTTCAGTGAATTCTCAAAATTCTCATCAAATATTTTGGATCCAGCTTCATTCTTTGTGCGCTGACATACTTGAAAATAAATAGATGCTTGAATAAATAAAATTATTTAAGAATCACCTTATGAATATCTCAGAAGTTCCAGGATTAGGTCTGTTCGACCTTTAGAATTTTACATGATATGAGTTCAGACCGGCGTGAGCCAGGTCGGTTTCTATCTTTAAAATTAAAACAACAACTTAGTACGAAAGGACCGGTTGATAAAAAAATGTTTTTTTAGATAGGAGAAGTTAATGGATATAAGGTGACCTTGGCAGAATAGAAATTCAAAAATTCATTACTCATAAATTAATAGCAAGTTAAAATTATTGTATTTCTAGTAATATCACTGTGATTTTTAGTCGCAATCTCATAAAATTTCTAAGTTTGAGATTTTTTCTTGGGCCACATTGATAGCCATCTTGGGCCGCATGCAGCCCGCGGTTAGGAGAAACCAGGTTTAGAAAATAAGGTCATCCTTTGCAAAATTGTTCGCTCAACCCTCATATAGGAAACTAAACATTCACACATTACACTCCTTAAGGGGTCCTTTTAATTAGAAATTAAAGGAAAGAGGGAACAGGTCGTGAAAATTTTTCCAAGTCTAGAATAAAAATTATTAATGACTACTCGGATTTAGTAGATGACCCTTTTTCTTGTTTTGTTCCTAATTTGATTAACCAATTTTTTGTTTTTTTTTCAGCCTCGAGGATGAATTGTAATTTTATTAAATTAAAGCAATTATTATCATTATTTAATTCTTAACAGATTAATTTGAATTTATTTTAGTTTGCTTGGTCATCCGAACGTCGCACTGGATTAGGCTCTCTTTTATCTTTGACATTTTCTCCCGATGGTTCTCAACTTGCTGGGGCTTGTTTCTCAGGAAATGTTGTATTTTCCCCTATTCATGGACAAAGTGTTGAATGGCGAAATCTTGAAGCAACTACTCTTTCAGACCGAGTAATTACTGTAACCCAAATTGACAATGAGGTAAATTTTTCTAACAAAAGGAAAATTAAAAAAAAAAAAATAATTCACAATTAAATTAGGGAACGAAGAAAAGATTTTTATACTATTATAGACAAAAGGATCAGCCGGGATTCGAACCCGGGATCTTCGCATGTGCACTGCGATGCTTTTATAAGAGCCTTACCCCTTATCCTCTCGGCCTCCGATCCCTGAACCCAGGCTGATACTTAATGTCTATATGAATTTGGAATTTCATTTTTATTTAATCTTTTAAACTCTCCCTCGTTTATTTTTCGCAGCTCTGTAGTTGGCTTGACTAACTAAACTATATCCAAACGCCTCCCACTCGATCGCCCAAAGGTCATTTTTCGCAGCTGATCCTTTTGTCTATAATATAAAAATCTTTTCTTCGTTCCCTAATTTAATTTAATTTATAATTGTCTTTCGACGCTGCCTCATTATGGTTGCACCCTGGAGTGAAGAAGAAAATTATTTTCGACCTTTGGGTTCGCGATCTAGTGGGAGGCCTTTGGATATAATAATTCACAATGTTTTGTATTTTTTTTCATAGACCGACGATATAATAGAGCTACCAGATCGTGTTGTCCGAATCGCATTAGGATATAACCGGCTAGCTGTTGCAACACCATCTCGGCTCTATTTATACACTCCACCTGGGTGGAACACTCCAATTTCCGTAGATCTCATTGACTCTCCCATTATGGGCTTAAAATTAGTCCGAAATCAACTTGCCATTATTACTAGAAATGGTTTGGTTTCATTGTATACTTGGGAAGGTCGCCCAATTTCAACACCGAAACCTGCACCAGGTGCTATTGAAGCGCATGTTGGCCTTGCTCCAGATTTTTTAGCTATCCGAGGAGCGGATACTAAAACAATAAATGTAATTATATTTTAATAATCATAAAAAATCAATTATTATTTTATAGTATCATACATTAAATTCTAATACAGGAAATATAATTATTTTTACATAATTAAGTAATATTTAAAAGTATTTTTTCAAGAGTAGCAAATTTGTTTAATTTATCAGTAATAATTCAAAAAGTCCTTCTCCTGCTTGATGTAAATAAGTATACCTACATATATATATAAACAGTGTTAAGTAACTTGATTAAATTATTTAGATTTTAGATAAAGCATCTAAGGGCCAGTTGTATGTCGGTTGGTAAAGCCTTTGTAAAGTTGACAAAGGGTAAAACCTTAAAATTCACCTTGTGCTCGACGGGACGGCCAATCAGATGAATGTGAGTGCCATCTGATTGGACATCCGGTCGGGCACAAGGTGAATTCTCAGGTTTTATCCTTTGTCGACTTTTACAAAGACTTTACCAACCGACATACAACTGGCCCTAAGTTAGATACAACTGAGTATATATCGTAATTGTGTATCTAGATATTTAGAAAAATTAGCATCTTTATATTTGTCTAGGTACAATTTTCCTCGGTATCTATTTATAAAAAGATACAAGGTACATCTTCAGATTCAAATTTTTTAAAATTGTAATTTTTCTTTTAAGTCGACCATTTTTTCCGTTAGATACTGCCTGGTTTGTCACATACCCGGATTTCTCTCAAGTAAACTAAGGTCCAAACTAGATGTTAGAATATTTTTTTAAATCGATCAGCTAAACCAAAAAAAAATTTCTTCCCAAAACTTTTATTATTCGGTAATCACCCTGTATATTTAAATTCTATTATATATTTATTAGATAGTTTTGTTTAATTATGAATAAAATCGGTTAATAGTAAAAAATCCTAAAGTTATTTTTTTGCAAACATCCAACTATAGATACTAGTTTGTTTGTATCTGCATATCTATCTTGTTTATCTAGACATTTTCAAAAAAACTGTATCTGTATTTATATCTAAATTAAAGTGTGTTTGAGGGATGTGGGGTGAAATATGGATGTGGGGAGTATGATTGGTGGGGACTCGGATAAGTTTGGAAATTTTCTCTTTTTATGAATTCTTTTTTTTTATAATTTTATTTTTGCATTCTATATTTTTATTGCTTTCCAATAAAAGTTCAATTTTCCGAGAGAAGTAAACCGAGCTATTATGGCTATTATTTTACATGTCAGAAGTGTTGTATTCCTAAGGGTGATGGAGAGGATCTTCATCTAATAAAAATTATCCATAACAGCTTGGATACAGTAGAAGATAGGTACTCCCTTGATTTTTTCCCTGTTCACCATAATCAATATTTTATTTTATATGTATATGTACTTATTTACATCAAGCCGAAGATGCACTCTTTGATTTGTTTCTTATAAATTAAGTAATTTCAGAATTGAACATATTTCTTAATAGATTTTCACTTTTTTTTATTTTAGTTGTGGCCTACTTCCGGTGGTCCTGAAAATAATCCCGTTAAACATAAAATAGATATTATTGAAATTGGATTAAGCCAAGGAGGCCCAACTAATCAACAGAGATACCTTGCATTTATTGATAGAAATAAAGAATTATGGTTACTTTATTTATCCACGCCCTCCGAACGAACGCCGTTAAAGTTAGCTTCACAGGTAATTTTTATTAAAATATTTTCTTCATTTTTATTAAGTATAAAACTTGCCATACGAGCTTTCAAGATCTGGCACTTTCGATGGAAATTCTACTTTCCTCATTTTTGCATTGGTAAATCGCTTACTATGGCTTTATAGCCTTAGTAGTGGCTTTCAACCTTTTTTGTTTCACGTACCACGTACCTCCTGGAAATGGATATGAAACTGGTTTTTGTTGTTGCCTTTGACTAGATTGATCAAACTGTAGTTAGAGAATATCAATGGAAATAAAATCAGACATATCAATGCTAAAGCGCACACAACGTGTTAAGTACAATTTCTTAACTTTTACACGAGAGGTTTGTTTCTTAATTTTAGTATTCTTATATTAAAAAAATAACAACAATCAGACTAGTCAGATGCTATATAATTGACCTCTCAAACTCTGGCAATTACCACCACTTCAGCTAGATAAAGCTCGAATTGATTGATAAATCAATTTAGTCTATTGAACTGATTTTTGAAAAAGCTCTACTATTAGCACTATATCATCGATATACACTCAGCGGCAGAATTAAAGGCCACCTAAGTTTTATTAAATACTAGCTGCAAGGCCCGCCTTCGGCGGCCCTCTTACTAGCCAAGGGGCACGCCCCATGGACCCCCAACCCACGAACCCCACCCTCACACTCCACTCCCACCCACCACACCCCCCGGCACCCGTGCCCAACCCCCGCTCCCACCTCACCACCGCAACACTCCATCCCGTACCTCAACCACCTCGGACTCCCCCCCCCCCCCCCCCGAAACCCACCCAGCACACCAACCCCCGCACCATGCACCCGTGCCGAACCCCCGCCCCCACACCACTACCCCAACACTCCATCCTGCACCCCACCCACCGCGGACCCCCACCCCCGTACCATCCCACTACGCCACTGGCCTCTCACCTGAACCCCCCACTCCACCAACCCTGCACCCCCATGCCCTCCACTCCCGTCTAGCCCCCTGGACTCCACCCCCCTTTTTTTTTGGGTGGATTTTTGGGGGAATTTTTTTAAACAAAAGTTGTCAGAAATCACACCCCCTACAACTTTGCTCATTATAAAATTTGCCGTAGAGTTAATAGTTTAGGAGTTATTTGATAATTTTCATTCGTGCGCCCCCCTAAACGCCCTTTTGGGGTCAAAATATCAAAACGTTATATAGCTAAAAACGTAAGTTAGAAGACATTTGACACAAATATGAAATTCCATAATAATCCCTTCAGCCGTTTTGACGTGAATCGTGAGCAACTTTTCGCGGAAACCACTGAAACAGACAGACTGACATACACACACACAGAGAGACAGACAGGAATTTTGTTGAGGGTGTTTTCGTTCATAACTTTGCTTGAAACTTGTGCAACCAAAATTTGGCGTGATTTGGACCAATGTACAGACAAAACCTTAATTTTATAAATATCTATATATATAAAATTAAGGTTTTGTCTGTACATTAGTCCAAATCACGCCAAATTTTGGTTGCACACGTTTCAAGCAAAGTTATGAACCAAAACACCCTCAACAAAAATTCTATATTATAGATTTTACAATTAAACAAATGTACACTTAATTTATTTATTACATTCAATTTCTAGAATTATAAGAGATTAAAAAATCGTAATTTTAACAAGAATATTTATTTTTATTAAAAAAAAAACATGAAATTAAAAAAAATGTCATTTTTGCATGAAAGCCATTTTTACATCCGAACTTAATTTTTCAAATTTATTTATTGAAATTAACATTTTAATAACATGTGTTGCCTCCTCTGGCTTTAATGACCTTCTGTAAGCGATTGGGAATACTATCGATAATGTTTTTGATATAGGCTTGTGGTATGTTATTCCACTCCTCCAAAACCGCATCTTTCAGTTCAGGGATAGTGGTTGGTGGGATTTTCGACTCCAAATACGTCTTTTTAAGTTGTCCCATATTTGTTCGATAGGGTTAAGGCCGAAAAAGGTGCTACAGCTTCGTTTTATGGTGAGCAACATTTTACGAAATAGCTTTATATCAGCTTCTGAGATACGTAGTCAATTAAAAAAAGTAAGAAATGTAACAGAGAGCTTAAGAACAGTTAAAAGAAGGCTGGCAGAAAGAAATTTAAAAGCTTTCAAGCCTGTTCGAGCCCCACAACTTCTCTCTCAACACAGAAGAGAACGGCTTCGTTTCGCGCGCGAACATGCCGATTGGACAATGCATCAATGGAGTAATGTTCTCTTCTCAGATGAAACCAGAATATCATTAATTGGTCCAAATGGTCGTCACCGAGTGTATCGACATCGAACAAAAGGTTTTCACCATGTACCATAGTGGAAACGTGCTGTGGGGTGGCATTTCTGCATGAAGCCCGCACGGACTTGGTGATATTAGAAAGAGGTGCATTCAATGCGCTAAGGTTCTTGGAAGCTGTCCTGGAACCACATGTTATCCTGTAAAAATGACATTTTTTTAATTTCATGTTTTTTTTAAATAATAATAAATATTCTTGTTTAAATTATGATTTTTTAATCTTTTATGATCCTAGAAATTGAATGTAATAAATTGAGCGAACATTTGTTTAATTGTAAAATATTTAATAAAACTTAGGTGGGCGGTTAATTGTGCCACTGAGTGTATTATTAAATTAGTTAAAAAAATGAGAGGAGATTAGGGCATAAATTATACTAATAAACCTGGGTTTTAAATTTATTGATACGTATTGATATGTAAAGAAATAAAACTTGGAGCATATATTGTTTTATTTCTAGGGTTAAGGTAACTACCAGAAATGTAAGTTTGATACATGGTTTCGTCTCTAGAGAGGGCGATTCCTCCTGACATAGATACAAGCATATTTAATAAGATTTTTGATAGACCTTTAAATTCTTTATTGTATAATAAATTAACACTATTTTTTTAGGTTCATTCTATTGTTTGGCATAGCGAAGATAACATGCTGGCTTCAGCTGTAGATAACGCAATCGTTGTCTGGACTCAACCTCAGGCATTATGGCTTGAACGTTCTCTTGTTAAATTAACAACGATCGCTCAAACAATGCCCGAACTAGGACGAGCTCCAAGGTATTCTATTATACAAAATAATAAAGAATATTTTTTCCTATTGTGTAAGTCCATTTATCTTATATTTGAATTGTTTTCCCAGAGTTATAAGTTTCACGAGTGCTGAAGTTCGTGCTCGACGCAGTGATGGTGCAGCCATCTCGCTTGCTGCTCTTTCTCCTTATCACTCGGTCCTTCATGGATATGCAACATCTAGGAGGTGGTCTGATGCTCTACGCCTTTGTAGACTTGTAAATGAAACTGCTCTTTGGGCTGGCCTTGCAGTTCAAGCTACACGAGCTTCCGAGTTGACAGTTGCGGAGGAAGCCTATGCTATTATTAATATGCCTGACAAAGTATGAGTTCCTCAATTCTATCTATTATCACATTACCATTCTGTCTGTCTGTCTGTCTGACATAATAACTCAATTAGACAAATTTATATTTATATATTTGTTAACTTAAGGCAGGGGTTCCCAACCTTTTTTATAGTACCGCATCTGTAGGTTGTAAACAATTTTATGACGTACCAGTAGACCAAAAAATTTTAAATGGGGAATAAAATGCAATGGAGAACATTTGTAATAAAGATAAGTAACTTGTATTTTGATTGCTAAACATATACATAAAAATATAATAATCACTTTAAAAATATATCATTAGTCAGAAGGTTGGGCCTGTTTATCATTAACTAAAGAAGTTATATCGTGCTCAATGTTTCTCAGTTATTTAATCCGATTCAATGTCCAGCAAACCTCTATATTTGGTTTTCATTGAAGTCATTGCACATAAATATGTGGTCGCAAATGGCATTAAAAATTTTACTGCTTGGCAAGAATCTTCTGGGTATTCTTTACGAATAGATGGCCAAAAAGTGAATAGGTTGGAGCTCTGAAAGCTTAATTTCAATCCACTGTCACTGCTAAGGTCTATAAAAGACTCTTTTGCAATCACATATCGTCTGGAACCCCCGTTGTGAATGCGAAAGGATTTCGAATCCAATTTTGAGCTGTGAGATCTTCACGAAAATAATTTTGGAAACATTCAAAAGTTGATGTTAGATGTTTTCTAATGTCGCTCATCACATCGTCTTTTATTGACAAATTATTTTCTTTGATAAAGTTACAGAGGGAAGGAAACATGTTAACATTTTGTTTTTCAATTTGCTGTTGCATGAATTGCAATTTTCTCTTGAACGCACTTATTTTGTCATACAAGTCAAACACAGAATTGTTAACTCCTTGCAAACTCAAATTTAGTTCATTTAATCTTGTAAAAAAGTCTGAAAGGTATGCAGGTCTGCACAACCATTGCTCATCAATCAAATTATCTCCATTCAAATATTTTGAATTGGTCAAAAACATATAAATTTCATCGCACAAACAATAGATAAGAAATTCCAAACAAAAATATTAAAATGTATATGGATTATTAGTTATTATATACATTTCTTTTCTTTTTTCGTAATACAGATTTTTAATAGATTTTTGTTTTAAATATTAAAATCATTCGTGTACCGGTAGCTGCTTGTGCTCGTACCAGTACTGGTACGCGTGACGCAAGATTCGGAACCACTGGCTTAGAGTATTAAACCATACTCTTTGTAGAGTCGTTGTTCTAGTGATCTAGTGTTTGTTTCTATTTGGCTAGCTATAAAAAATAGTTCTTAATTGCTTTACACTTGCAACTTTCGTGGTCAAATTGTTTATTTTGAAGGTTTTCATGAGTGCATTCAATGTCTAATTAATAGAAATTTCCCATTAAATGTAATACATACACACGCCGTTAGCAAGTTTTTTATCCACAAAATAAAGACCGAAATGTTGTATAATTGGATTAATGTTTTATTTAAACTAAAAACGAATAACTCTTTAAAAATCATTTAACTAAATACCAAAGTTCTAACATAAAGATTCATTTTTTGGAGATTATATATATTATGTCGTTATATTTGGTCATTCTCAAACCTAAATAAACCTGTTTGTTAAAACACTTCTATATTATTATTTACAGGTTGGCTTTATACAGAGAGCAAAGGCGAAAAATAATCCTGTAGCTTTACAGGCGGATGCAGCTCTGCTAGCTGGCCGGGTTCAAGATGCAGAAGCTATATGGCTTCAACATGGAAAAGTATACCAGGCTATTGCTGTGAATCTACTAATTGATAGGTAATATATATATATATGTATTTTTTATTATTATTAAGAAAGAATATTAATTTGTTTTGCAAAAAATTAATTTTTAAAATGGTCAAAATATCGAAGAGTGGCTCAACCTGTTTTCTATGATAAACAATAAACTAATAGAGATATGGACATGTTTTATTTTTAATGCTAGGTACTATTTCTCGGCCGATTAACAAAAAAAAAAAATAGCATTTTTAATGTTTTTTAAATTTTTTTAGCTATTTTAAATTTATTCATTCAACTTTTATCTATTATTAATGTTATGGTATGTGTTCACTACAAATCATCTATTTGGTTTGGATAGATCTAGTTCGGTTAGGTTCTTTTTATGTACGGTAAACCTAAAAGTAAGCAAATGAAAAAAAGTTGCCCTTAATTTTTCCGTTAATCCACCGAAAAATACTATCACTATTATAACAGGACGATATCTCTATTATTATAGTTTATTTTAAAAACATGAAAAGTTATTGAAAATAATTATTTTTGATTATTAGGCTATTTTTTTCTTTAATTAGCTGAAAAATATTATCCTTTGAAAAAAACATAACAATTCGATATCTCTATTATTTTATTTTTTATTATATAAAATAGATGCAGCCGCCAATCCTCGATACCTTTACCTTAAAAATATAAAAATATAAAAATGTTAATAATTTTTATTTATTTCAGATGGGATCGAGCTTTAGAGCTGGCCACTCGTCATCAATCGCATATCGATACTGTTTTATGGCAGCGCTCGAAATATCTTGAATCTTTAGGGCTTGAAGAGACAAGTAAAAAATATCTCGAGCTTAAAGATCAAGTCGATATAAATGAACATCATGTTTTAGAAAAAATTGAAATTGAAGAGGAAAAAATGAAAGTACATTAAGCACATTTAAAATATTTAATAATTCTGAATCCGTCCACACTTTCTAGTCAATTAAAAAATTTATTTATTGAACTATTTGATACTATTTATAAAAATATAAAAAAATCATATATAAATTAAATTAATTTATTTTAATATAATTCTTAGAAAAATTTGATATTTTTCATATAATCATATTTATTGATAATAAAGAAGACAAAAATGGCTTCTTTTACTAAAATGATCATAATATATTTAATATTTAATAAAGTTTGAAAAATTTCAAGCGAGTTTTATTTACAAATATACAAAATAACATGTTATATTAATTCAGAGGGCAACATCTAGAGGTGGTCTTGAAGTTTTGGGTCTTCTTTTCAAAGTGCCAAGAATATTTAACATTTCTTGCACTGCAGGCGCAGGTTCTTGTTTTTTCTCTTCTTTTTGTTGTTTCTGAAAATATCATTAGCGGTTAATTTTAGAGATTAAACGAAAATAAGATATCAATATTTGTTTCTCAGTCGCCTTCAACATAAATCTTCCTCCCTTTATTTGATTAATGATATCATCAATCGCGCCTGCAAATAAGCAACGATAATTAATTAAATAAATACACTTAAAATAGAAATACAACGATTAGGGATTTGACATTTATATCTTTAGTTGAAGATGAAAAAAAATGTTGATTAATTTCAATAACATATAATTTGTACAATCAACCTATTAGAAATTTTATTAAAAATTTAAATAAAACTACAGTTAAAAATATTAGAAGTATTTTCTTGGAAGGATTGGTAGATATTAAGGTAGTTGTTTCACCATATGCGTTTTCTTATGATTTTTTTGAAATTTAGATTATTATTTAAATACTTCTGCATCGATTGGTGGTAAAAAGAAATTTATGAACAATATAGTTCCGGAGATATTAAATTCCAAAGATAGAGTTTTTCAGACTCTTATACATTGGACTATACGGGATATCGGAAAGTTTACATACATATTTAATTATAATTAAGAAACTCTTCTTAGCATTGTTATAAAAAACTAAACCAACATTAAACAATAACTAATAAATTTTTTAAGAAAATTTTAATTCATAGTTACAACACACTTTCTGAGATAATAATGAATAAATAATGAAAAATGTACAATGAAAAATTTACACTAAAAACAAGCTGGAAACAACGCATTTATTTAACCTAAAAAGTGGGTTAACTTTAGTACATTTTTTGACGTTTTTTTGCTTCAGCCATTGTCGCAACAGCTTTCAATCGCTTATTAAGAACTTTTTGTTTTATAAATCTTCCTTTATAATGTACTTTATCTTACATTTCTATGATAAAATATATATATGCTCGGACAGCATTGCCAGATTTGTCAAACCAGCCCGGGATTGGCTAGTAGTGGTACAAAAACAGCAAAAAGTTTTGGGCTTATGAATTATGAATCCTTATTGTCGGTTCTATCTACTCTAGCATTAACTTTTTGCTAGTAAAATGTCGCGAAACAACTACCTTAATAAAGATTTGATCGAAAGGCAGCCCAAAAATAATAAACAAATTAAATTCTGAATAAAATAATTTAGTGAAATGTAATTTTTATTCTTTCAAAAACCGACATATAAGCTACCTTCGTGGATCTTTTTAAACCCTGAAGAACTCTGAGGGGAAAATACTCCGAAACATCGGGTTTTAAAAGAGCGAAAAAGACGTTCTAATAAATTATTTGATTAGGAATATTTTCTTTTCATTGTTCTTGGGCTGCCTCTCCATCAAATTTCGTAAAAATAATCTTCTAAAGCAGGGCTTAATTTCGACGGAAACGGTCCGGACAGTATTCTGTTTTTTTTTTTAACTCAATCAATAAGGAGTGCTAAACAATTAACGGTAATTTTCCCAAGACCTTCGGTTTTTTTTTTGAAATTAAGCCCTGTTCTAACGAACTATACAATTAATTTGTTATACTGAAACATTTTTATTCACATATAATTTTGACACTACTGTTAAGTAAATTAGTTAAACTGAAAGTATGTTATTTTATTAATCGTTATAGTGGAATTTGACTGTACATGTGTACATCATTATAATTCAAATGCTACAATGTTAAAGACGAAATATTAATAAAAAGAAATTATCTGTTAAAAAATATGCAATTATATTTATATCTCAAATCAAACTTAACTATTAGGTATATTTCATTTGATATATTTAATTAAATTGTAATTTTTTTTTAAAAAAGCTGAAGAATAAAACCTTATATTTTTAATTATTAAAGTTGTTATAGGGAAATAAGGACTATATTTTTTATGCAGATAATTTATATTTTATTGCCAACGTTTCGTCAACTTTGTTGAGTTCTTCAGGGCTCAAATAGTTAACATCCCTGCATATTTGTCATTTTTATAAGTCGTTTTTATAAGCAGTTAACTATTTGAGCCCTGAAGAAGTCAACAAAGTTGACGAAACGTTGGCAATAAAATATAAATTATCTGCATAAAAAATATAGTCCTTATTTCCCTATTACAACTTTAATAATTTAATCGATGGACATAACTAATCAAAATACTTGTATTTTTCTTGTCTCTAATCGGTGCATAAAACATTTCGAATTAAGTTAATTAATATTGTTTCGATAGTTATTAGGTAGTGTTTTAGTTGAGTATTAAAATAAGTTTGACGAATTCAAAACAATTTCAAAAAATCCTTAGAAAAATGGTCATCTTATGTTGAATATTTACTGATTTGAACTAAGAGTACCGATCTTAACATAAATCAACAAAGGCATACCTATTCACCTAAGTAAATGAGATATTAGCTATGTGATTCGTGCCCATCCTTTTTAAATTCTAAATATGGATCCGCATATATTTGGACAACAACTCTTACTCTCAATTAGAAATTATCTTCAAAACAAAATTATTAAAATTGCGTTTTATGATTGTTTTGATTCCATCAACTGTATATTTGATCAGATAAACGTGAAACAATTAATTTAAGAGCTTGAAAAATTCTCAAAAAAGACGAAAAGTCGCAATTAAATTAATTTTATTTTGATATAACTTAACTACATAATACTATGTAAAATTTATTGTGAAATATTCTAATTATATAATGATCAAAATGACTTAGAGAACAAAACATATTTTTTTTTGTCAATATTTCTTGTTATTGTCTATTTTAAAAATTGAAAACTCATTTTGTTAGCTAGAATTATGTAAAAGAAAAATAATTTTAAGAAAGACGACAGGTTAAGTGTCCCGAATTAAAAAAAAAACTCATCTATTCGATGTCATGCAAAACTCAAGACAAACATTGCGACCAGGTCACACCGCAAGATTTTTTTTTAAAACTTTCGGTTCGGAAATTAAAAAAAAAATCGAATTGTTATATACGGTTAAAGCTAATGAGCTAATTTGGAAAACAAGATATAGGATCCTACAAACCGAGTTTTGGTCGATAATTTTTTGTATCTATTGTATTTAAGTAAAGACAATTTTTTTTTATCAATCGTTATATTAAAATTTTACATAATATCTGGTTCGTCTGTTAGAACGGTGTTTAACTCATCTTTCAAAAAAATTACTTAGTTAAGGGAGTTACAAGCAATTTTTACATGCAATTTATTAATATTATTTTTAATTATTGTTTTTTTATTTTTATCCAGTCACCTGGTTTATTTTGACTCATCCACCTGTTAATAATTTAGTAATTAAAAAAAAAACTAACAAAATGATTTTTTCCACATTGGATCGTTTTCTATTTCTTGAAAATGGTTAATAAAGTTTCTTTCCTCAAAATTGTTTGAACCATAAAATGCACTTCTGTGCCAATTTTCTAGCTCAAACAGTTAGGTGAAGAAAAATTGCCAAATCACAAAATCACTAAAATTTGTGAAAAGCATAATGAATTTTTAAAAAGTTTTCACTTTTTCCCCCATTTTTTTTCTTTGAGTTTATAGTCAGTTCCTATGATAATTTACTTTTCTATTTATGTATGTGTGTGTATTAGGGTGGTCCTTATTTTGGGTATTTTCGAATTTTTACGCGGACAAGGGCTCATACGGTTCGAAATAAATAAAAAAAATATCCCCCAAGTTTCAAGTCTCTATCTCAATTATAACCTGTGTTTGCCTCCAACAATGTAAGTTTCTCATCTAAATAACATGGGGTTTTTGCCAGTGAAAGATCAATTTTTTATTCCGGCCAAAGTAATGTTTCAAAAAACTCTGTAGACTTTATCCTTATAATAGTAGCTATTCCTCATAATTTGTACAGATTTTTAGCTATTATAATTTTGGAGTCTATAACTTATTAACACTAAGATATTGCAGTATTTTATCTAGCTGTATCTCCAAAATAATAATAGCTAAAAATTTGTAATAATTATGTTGGGTAGCTAGTATTATAAGGATAAAGTCTAAATAGTTTCAAATTTTTTGAACCATTACTTTGGCCGGAACAAAAAATTGATATTTTAATGCCAAAAACCCCATGTTATTTAGATGAGAAACTTACATCGCTGGGGGCTCAGGTTTATAATTGAGATAGAGACTTGAAACTTAGGGGATATTTTTATTTATTTATTTCCAACCATATGAGCCCTTGTCCGCGTAAAAATTCGAAAATACCCAAAATAAGGACCACCCTAGTGTGCATACTAGTTTGCAGCGAACTGGGCTTGAACTCGGGTCTCCTACTCAGAAGGCTAGCACCCACTCGAACAGTCTGACTCCCTGCATTATTCCAGAATATTCACCGAATAAAATTAGTGCTCATTTTTTAAATGAGTCAACAATAACTAGAGCAATTGACAAAAATGTTTTGTTCCCTAGACTTTGACCGATGGAAGTATGTTATTTGTTTGGAGAGAATGTTCACCTCCAGGAACTGCTTCAGGTATGGGCTTCTTTGGAACCCCTCGAAGCATATTTGCCATATCTAGCACCGGATTGTTAACGCAGTCTGTCCTGATGGTCGGTTGATTATAAGATATAGCACAAGGCAGAGTGCTTGAGCTCTGAGACATCATATTCGTGGACGGCGGCGGAGGCGGTGGAGGCGGAGGTGGAGGAGGAGGAGGAGGAGCGCACTTCTGGGCCAATTCAGTTTCAAGTTGGCTCACTGGAACATGCCACATGCACAGTTCTTGTTAAGAAAAATAAAAAATTATTAAAATTATTTAATTATATTTATTATAAGTTAGTTTTTTATAAGAATAAATCAGAGTGTCTGTCTCTCCTCTACTTAACATACCATATACCATATTGGTTGCGGCACGTGCCCCAATTGAACACGTTATAAAATAAATAACGTCCCACATTTCATCTTTCATTCTATCTGTTCAACGAATATATGTACCTATATCTATTTTATTATGTATACAGGGTGTTTCAGTAAGAATAGTAAATATTTTAGGAGGTGGTAGTATAGACGAATTGCAATAAAAAATGTCATATAACATGTGTCCATTTTTTATTGAGTACAAAGATACAGCTGAGTTCAATGCATTTTCTTTTCATGTCTTGGTACACCGGTTGCTATGGGTTGCTATGGGTTGCTATGGCCGTATTTATCGAATCTCAGCAGTAGGTGTTGATTTTCAAGTTGTGAAGTTATGCTTTAATTTACATTGAAGTTTTCATTGTGATTTGTTGGCCAAGTTTACTGTACTGTACCGTGAAAACATTTCGCACGTATTTACACATGCTGAGTATGCCGATATTGGGTTACATACTAACAGCTGTATCTCTGTACTCAATAAAAATTGGACACATATTATATGGCTTTTTTATTGCAATTCGTCTATACTACAACCTCCAAAAATATTTACTATTTTTCCTGAAACACCCTGTATATTTATTCATATTAATCAAAGACAAAGTCTGTGATTTATTCTTATAAATTTAACAACTCAGATACTCTCAGCAAAATAACTTTTCAAGTTAGTTTTCAATTACTCATGATATGATGAACCCAAAAATACCAACTCTCCTTGTTAAGTGAATTAAAAAATAAATTCAGTCACATGTTAAAAGAATTCATTCCTCATAATTCTTAATTAAATTACTATACATAATTATCATAATAAAGATTTAAAAAAAAAAAAAAAAAACAATCCTCTATAATGTTTTTAGCAAAATTAATTGATTTTTAAAAATAATACATTTGTTTTTATCTTTATCATTGCCGAAAAATCGATCACTTCAATCTCATAATGAAATTTTGAGAAAGTTATTCATTTACAATATATCTGTAACCACTGTGAATAAGTGTGTAAGTCCCTTTTAACAAACTTTACAGGAGAGCGATTTAAAAGTTTAGATAGGTAGTAAAAATCAATGTGGGTACAATAATTCAAATCTCTCTTCCTCGATACTTATTCACAATGTGGCCAACACCAGGACCTTTCTTCCTGTGGAGATACTCTATTTTTCACAAAAATCGACTTATACACTTATTCACAGTTGTTACAGATATATTCTATAAGGGAACGTAGACGATGAGAATTTTGGGATATTTTTAATTCATCTGACAAAGAAAGAAAAATCAAAATCAAATTATAATCTTTCGAAAGACAAAAATGTTAAATGAATGTTTTATTAGTGAATTTTAGTATAATGAAACTTTTTTCTCCCCTTATAAACTTGATACATTATCAATTTCACATGAAACGAATCTCAGCAACAACACGGAAGGTATTTCTTAGTGAGATTTTCGTATTCATAAAACAAATATTTAATTAAATAATAGATCAATTATGGAAAAAAGTTGAAATAGGCAGTCAGCTAGAAATACAATTTAAAAAATTTAATTAAAAAAAGAAAATACTATTTTTAATTCTTTCATAGTCGACGTTTCGATAAATGATTCTAGGTCTTCCTTCCCCTTCCCTTTTTCTTTGCCCACTTCGGTTTCCAAAATATCCTCCATGTCTCAAAATCTGCCCTATTATCTGAGAACTTCTTCAGATTCTTTCACAGTTTTCTCTTTTCTCAACTTCTTCGTTTGTAATTCTTCTTCAAGTCCCATACTCGATTCCGAGCGTCGGCGATTACAAGTATTCTCTCCATTGTAATTTTTCCTGGGGAAATTTTTCATAGGGGTGGTTTCCCATTACCTTCCCCTGAAGGAATCAGATTATAGATGATCAAATATTTGAAGTGCGTCGGGCTTGAACCCGCGCTAACTTGATTAAAAGGCCTGCTCTTTGACCACTCGACCAACCTGACTCCTTGTAATTCTATCTACCCATTAATCTTCAACATTCTTCTGTAGCTCCACATTTCGAAGACCTCTAGTCTCTTTTCTCTCTGCCTCTCCAATCGTTTTACACCATACATATGTCTTGAGTAGCAACTTTCTATTTTATAAGCTGATTGAAGAGAAGCATAATCGATTTTGCTTTAAGTTAAATCCCATTTTAGCTGGAGCAATTCTGGATTTATTTATTTATTAGTTTTTTTGAGGCTTCTTCCTTCACTTGTGATTTTGCTTCCCAAATAACGAAATTCCTTATAAATATAAAACTTAATATTTTTAATATTGATATCAAATTCGAATATGAATTGCCTACGTTTTTATCTATTTTTTCAAGTTTTACTTTAATGTTGATTTTAATGTTCTCTTTCTACCCATTTTTTAGATCAACAAATTTGCCGCTCTGGGCAGTTGGCCTGCTTATCCCCCCTAGATTTAAGGATAAGAAGGTATCGAAAAGTTGACTATAAAAGGGTATTTTTTTTTCTAGCTGAATGCAACTTCTTTTCATACAGAGTGGGACATAAAGATCTACCACATTTTGAAGAGGTATAGAAAAATGAAAAAATTTAACTAGAAAAAAACTGAATATATTTTTGAAAACAACATAAAATATATATATTTTTTAATTTGTTTTAAACATTATCAGATGAAAAAAAAGGGAGGGGGGTCAAAAATAAAATTTCTAGCCCTTCTGACCAAACTATATATACAAATTTGGTTAGTTTTTGCATTTCTAGCCTTCTGGGTGTTCAAAGAATATGTATACAAAATTTGGTTGAGTTTGGTCAAAAGTGCTAGAATTTTAATTTTTGACCCTCCCTTCCATTTTGGGTAGTTAGTTTTTGCATTTCTAGCCTTTTTGGAGCTCACAGAAAGGTATACACAATTTGGTTGAGTTTGGTCGAAAGGACTAAAATTTTCATTTTTGACACTCTCTCCTTTTGTCTTTTAATGTTAAAAAACACATTAAAAAAAAAAATATTATTTTATGTTCTTTTCAAAAATATATTCAGTTTTTATACCTCTTCAAAATGTGGTAGATCTTTATGGCCCACCCTGTATAATATAAGTACAACAAACATTGAATTCAAAAATAAATTAATTCCTTAATCATTTTTATAATAGATCTATAATATTCTTATCGCATTGTGGAATTGTAATATTATGGTAGGTATTTTATTTTTACGATACATAAGTTTCACGCAAAACTTTAAATATTTGACTGGTTTAAACACATCGTCATTATAAATAACTTATGGGACCAAAATGTCACGAAATTTTTTCTCACCATCTACCAGCTCCGATTGTATAAATAATATTAATCTATAAATATATTTTTCTGTCTTTTTATTATACTATAATTTATCACTTACCTTGATTTTGTAATTGTTTTGATTCTAATTCCGAACGTTGTGCGCGTTGTAAAGCACACTCTAATTCAGCCTCTGCTAATTTCAATTTCTCTTCCATTAATTCAAGACTCGCTTCCGCTTCATGTTCTTCTAATTTATTTTGCATTTCACGAATTTCTAATTCGGCAGCCTGTGTAACAAATTTAATTTTGTTGTTTTAATATGTCATTAATCTTTTGAATAAATAATTAATATAAATATAAAAAAAACAATAATTTCTTACCGCTTTCTGATCTTCTAATTGTCTTTTAAGTGTATCTATTTCTTCTAGTAACATCATACTTCTATCATCATCCATTATATCAGCCATCAATAGAGCACTTTGGTGAGCCAATACATTCCTCTCTTTTTGTGCCTAAAGAATAAAATTATTATTTAAGATATAATATATTTATATAAGATGGAGTAATTTTTGGAGACGGACTGATAAGTGAAATTGAGTGGATATCGATGAGGCAGTCCAAAAAAAAGAAGATAATTTACATTATCTTTTTATTCATAAAACCGACGTTTCGGAGGCTATTCCCTCCTTCTTCAAAACCCTGAAGAAAGAGGGAATAGCCTCCGAAACGTCGGTTTTATGAATAAATAAGCTGATGTGGCCATCTACTTGACTTTACCATACAACCTGGCCCCCTCACTTATATTTAATAAAATTATTTATAATCATGTAGGGGAAGGGGGTTAGTTTTTGCATTTTTTAGACTCCTGGAGGCCCACTGATTATGTATACAAAATTTGGTTGAGTTTGCTCAAATGGCCTAGATTTTTAATTTTTGACCCACCCCTCCACCCCTCTTAATTTTGGGTCGATATGCACCAAAATCTAATCAGGTCTTAATCTCATTGGACCAAAACTACTTGTTAAATTTGGTTTTGATATTCACACTGGTTTTTGAGCTAGCTCGTTCACAAAAATTTGGGAACGCACAGACTAACAGACTAACAGACATTTTAACAAAACAATTATTATCTCAAAAAATATATAAAATTTTGATTGATTTCAATGTTTTGCTTGACCACGCGTAGCGATTAATATTTTTTCAGTAAAAGAAATAAGGGGTATTTAGGGTTCGAGTACCACTTTTCAAAAATTCTCAACATTAAAAGCTCCGATAAATACTTAAAAGTCAATTTAAATTCTTCATTTAGATAATATCTTATAAATATTAATAAATTGACACGTTCTGATGTGGCCACATCCACTTGACTTTACCATATACTTCTGGTTGAGTTTAGTACAAGGGCCTAGATTTCCAGACCCCCCCCAATTTTGGGGTTTGTTTTTACATTTTTAGTGTTCTATGGGCTCACTGATTATGTATACAAAATTTGGTTGAGTTTGCTCAAATGGCCTAGTTTTTATTTTTCCCCCCCCCCCCTAATTTTGGCGCCAGAAAAAAATATTTTCGTTATTTTAATTTCATTTTATAGTATATTCCATTTTTCTTGTTTTTTTTAGTTTGAAAATATTATAATTTTAAATTTTAACCCACCTCCCCTCCTTAATTTTGGGTCGATATGCACCAGAATCTAATCAGCTCTTAATCTCAATGCACCAAAACTACCTGTGAAATTTGGTTTTGATATTCACACTAGATTCGAGCTAGCTCGTCCACAAAATTTGCTAATGCACAGACTAACAGCCATTTTGATAAAACAGTTATTATTTCAAAAAATATAATTTTTTCGATGTTCACTTATTAGGGCTTTTTTGTAGACCGAAATGTCATGGTTCCTCCCAATTTCTTTTATCAAAATAGTTTCAGCCGTTTTTGAGATATTACAAAAAAAAAGAAGCAAAAAACCACTTTTTTCATGCACGATTACAATACTTGATAATACCCTGTATGGTACAGTAAAAATAGAGTGTACCTTCGAAGCTTGTAGGTTTGTAGTTCGTGCTTCCAAAACCAGGGACATAAGGAACCTCCGCGAGAGCTACCCGCGTGGAAGGAGACCCCCAGGCAGACCAAGACAAAGATGGCTAAATAATGTCGTCAGAGATCTACCGGAGCTTGACATGGGGGTGTAATGGAAGTGATTGGCCCAGAATAAAAGGATGTGGAGAGGAATCACGCGAGAGGCTCGTGCTCTACAAGGGCGATTTGGCTATGGTAAGTAAGTAAGTAAGTAAATACCTTCGAAGCCTCTTTGCGCATCCGAGTAGCTACTTCACGTTCTGCAGTGCATTGGTCTCGAAGCGATGTCATTTCTACAGCAACCATTCGAGAGACTTGATCAAGGGAATTCTGCATTGCTCTCAATTTCATCAATTCATCCTCCAGGCGTTGTGTTCGTTCTCTTTCTGCCTCAAGTGCTGTTGATAAATGAGCGGCTGCTTCTTGGGCCTCGAATTCTTGCAATTTTGCAGCACTTAATTCGGTTTGTAGTCGTGCAATTTGTTCCGAGAGTTCTTGAAAATTGAATTTAATATAAATGTTAGTGTAAGAAAGGCATTATTAATAGAAAACATAGGATATTCCATGAGCCAGGATTCCCCAAACCCCAACTAGATAAGATTTTTTGCAGGTAAGTCAAGTCGTAGCCTATGGCTATCATTGATTAGGTAAAAAACTTAATTAATCTATAACTATTTACTGATAATTAAAAAGCAAGAGTCCTGTAAAAATGTAGGGCGATAAATATCTCTCTCACACCCACATTCAAAGGTAAACCATCTACTTTATTCTTTTTTCGTCTATGAATAACGAGCTACTTTTAGTATAAATTGTTATTGGTGACGAAATGTAGATTCTTTAGAACAATATTATAAACCATTAAATAAGCTTGAAGGAGACAATAATAGAGTTTTCTTCTGCTGGAAAAATAAATTTTAAATTGATTTATAACGAGACTATAGTTTCGAGAGCTTAGCAGAAGTGCACTCTTTTATAGTCTCCTTTAATTTATAAAAATTCTGCTACTCTTGGCAAAAAGAAAGTTTCAATTTAAGATAAAGAAGCTTCTTTATCAATTGACAAACTAACTATGGACCTCTCTAAAGTGTTGAATGCTATACATATATAGATAATAGATAGATTGATATATGAATAGATTATTACCATCTACAGAATTTGTCTATCTAATTCTAATCTATCTCTGCAAAATAATTCAGTTATGCTTTATAAAATTTTAATATTTTTGTCGGCTAGATTACATAGGCACAACTAGACCACTAGGACAATTTTTTTCAAGCTTGAAATTATAAATTTATTTTTTAATAAGTCTATAAAATTTTACTTTTAATAAAAAGTTAAATTTTATTAATAATTCAAACGAATAAATATAAAATATCTTAATAAAGCGAACAGAAATTCCGTTTTTTTCTTGAATAGATAAAGTAGGTATACCTCTAAAGATCAATATTAATGTAATTTTTGTTTTTCAGAGGATGAGGAACAAAATAAGTGTTTATTTACGACTTATCAATTGCAAACATTTCGCTACTTTATTGCAGCTTCTTCAGGCTCTTGATAAATGAGCTCTCAAACTTTGTCAATTTTAAGCTCTGCCATTACTACACATAGTATACTCGAATACATTTCTGTTCATCATCAACAATCTCAAAATATCACAAATATACATTGTATAACTTTTATAATTTCACTGGTAAAATTTAGAAACTTTTCAAAAATCGACAATATATTATAAACTATTTACAATATACATATAAAAATATCTATCAAAATATTTAAAATATATACAAGCGACGGAAATTTTTTTTGAATTTGACCAGCCAGAGTAATAACGATAAATTAATTTATAAAAAAAAATTCCGTCGCTTGTATATATATTTTTTAAGATATTTTGACCGATTTTTGTATATAGTTGTATATTGTAAATAGTTTTATAATATGTTGACGATTTTTGAAACATTTTAAATTTTACCAATGAAATTATAAAAGTTATAATTGTATATTTGTTGATATTGGTGTTTTTGAGTTGTTGATGATGAAATAGAAATGTATTCGAGTGTCTATATGTGTAATAATGGCAGAGCTTAAAAAATTGACAAAGTGTTTAGAGCTTTATTTATCAAGAGCCTGAAGAAGCTGCAATAAAAGTGGCGAAACGTTGCAATTGATAAGTCGTAAATAAACACTTATTTTGTTCCTCATCCTCTGAAAAACAAAAATTACATTAATAAGTTGCTGGAGACTGAATCCCAATGATGATCAATATTAATTTTATTTAATTTTTTTATTAAAAGGTTTATAAAAATAAATTTAGTCCAAGTGCTGAAAGTTGAAAGAAGAAACTAATACCTTTCTAACAGTGCCTGTGGGGTCTTCCATATCCGTGGGTGAGGTTCCTCCCGTGTCAACGTCATCTATGTCGATATTACCACCAGGGGATACTTCTAGGTATTTTTGTACAAGAACAGCACTACGACGTTTCAAAGCTTTGTTTTCATTATACCACTAAAAACATACAAAAGGAAAAATTAATTTATTTATTCAAGCAAATGTGAGTTTACTAAATTAGATTATTTGATATTTAATCTGCTTTAGAGCACAGTTTTTTTATTATTAGAATCAAGTTTCTCTAATTTTTAAATGTTAAACAGAGAAAATAGGGAAGAAAATTTCAATCAATTTTCTAATTTTAACATTGATCTAATCTTAAAAATGCCCCAAACGAAAAAAATCAAAGTAAATGAATTCAATCGTTCAGACATGTTGGGATTTGGATAAAGTAAAAGAAATTTTTGAAAATTTTCTTTACTTTAGTTTAAATGTTTCACCAAGAATTAATTAATAAAGTAAACCCATACAAATTCTCCCTTAACAAAATTGGCATTTGGAGACTAATCAAAACGGTACCGCGACATTTCAGCCCCCGACAAAATATCCCCCGACATATACAAAGGACAAAATATCCCCCGGCATAATATCTTCTGACAAAATAATCCCCAGTATAAGGGAGAATACAAAAGAGACACCCTGCTCGACGATTGGCTGTTCGGTTTTCAATGTGTGTTTGATTAGGAAAAAATGGGAGCCCGAAACACACCCCGCCCGGACTAAACTTTCGGAGGTTCGGTTAATATATATTCAGTTCGGCTCGGTTGGGTTAGTATAGCTCCTTTTCGGGCTGGTTTTTATACGGTTCGGTTGGCGTCAGAACTGAATAGGTATATTAACCGAACCGGAGTCGATTTGCATTACTCATAATATTCACGCGGGGAAGGGTTATTTTGTCATGAGATATTTTGTCTGAAGGATATTTTGCAACAGATGCCTAAGCTGGGAGTGAGCTGAAACGGGGATATTTTGTCGGGGGATGAAATGTCATGGAATCAATCAAAAATGTTCGTTCTAGAGACATGAATATCTATCATTTACAAAATCTTGCGATCTAAAATTTAGAGGAAATAACAGTTTTTTTCAAAGAAAAAATTATTTATTGATTGTTTAACAAATATTAAAAAAAAAACAAATCTTTTAAAAACAATTAAGAACACGTTTATTCGAAACCAAACGTTTCGGAGAATTTCTCCCTTTTTCAATGGTAAATGTTTGTAAAAATGAAAAAAAAGTTGCTTCCTCTAAAATTTATAGTGTTGCTTTCTAAATTTTAGAGGAAGCAACTTTTTCTTTTTTACAAAAATTTACCATTGAAAAAGGGAGAAATTCTCCCGAAACTTTTGGTTTCGAATAAACGTGTTCTTGATTGTTTTTTTAAAGATTTGTATTTTTTAATAGTTATTGTTTCTATATATTTTCAGGTGGTAAAAAAGTTGAGTCAAGTTAAACTAGAGATTGCATTTGAAAAAATTAATAATTTCACATGAATTGAAACAATGACTTCTGATCAAAGGGTTTTATCAATGGCTACATTGAATTTATTAAATGCTTAAAAGTATAGTTTCAACATGTAAGTATCTTTTACCTGAGATGCTGATTTCATTGCTTTGTGCATCGCCCCTGTTTCCACTTCATATTTGTTTTTAAGTTGATCATATTCTTTATATAAATCTTTAGAGACTGCTCGAAGAAAATCAGAAATTAATCAAAATTAAAATTATTTATTAAAAATCAATATCAAAGTGAAAATATTCAGTTAAAATTGACTTTTTTTTTAAGTATTCCGCTAAGTATCTTATAAAAATAATATTTCAAAAATTACCTTTTTCAATTGTAGCCAGGCTACTCTCTGAGGACGTAAATTCATTTTCTAATTTTTTATAAGATTCTTGTAGTAGATTGTATTTTTTCTCTACATCCGCTAATTTACGAGCATCTGGAAAAAATCAATTACAATAATTAGTCTTATTAGAAAGATACAGTGTTTTTAGTTGTTCTTCATGAAAGAAAGAAATTACTTGTTAAACTTGGATGGGAATAATTTACGTACATTTGTTGGAAGTATATCACTTATAAAATTTTAAAAGGTGACTCTCAGATGTGGATTATACTAATGATCTAATTTTTTTTTTTACTTTACCATACAGTCAAGTAGTGTGATCGTGCATGAAAAATGTGTTTTTTCCTTCTTTTTTTCGAAATATCTCAAAAACGACCGAAACTATTTTGATTAAAAAAATTGAGCGAAACCATGGTATTTCGGTCTACAAAAAAGCTCTAATAAGTGAACATCGAAAAAAATTATATTTTCCGAGATAATAATTATTTTGTCAAAATGTATGTTAGTCTGTTAGTCTGTGCGTTACCAAATTTTTGTGGACGAGCCAGCTCAAAAACTAGTGTGAATATCAAAACCATTTTTTTTTAAATTAGCAATACTATTTAGTATTACAAAGTCGATTCTAATAAAATAGTTTCACAGCCTCTAAAAAGGTCGCAAGATGCAATCAAAGGCCAACCTACCTATCGAACAGCTAAAATGGACTACTCAGGGCCGTATTTAGGATCTATGGGCCTCTAGGCTGAACCTGTGGCGCGGGCCATGCCGGAGAAAATTTTTTTTAAATTAACATAAAAACCTCATTTTCAGCAATTATCTCAATTAAAAACTTAAAAATAAACCTGTATGAATCTTAATTGAAATCTTGTTAAATATATTTATAAAAAGTAGACGCTTTGTGGTGGGGGCCCATAGGCTGCAGCCTTGCGTAGCCTGTGTTTAAATCCGGGCCCGCTTCTACTACCTGGGCACTGAATATAACCAAATAAATAATTTCATTTTGACTGAGGATGGAATTTAAGAGTACCTATTCAAAAAGATTCATACGGAGAAAAATAACTTGGCAAGTGAGCTTTACTAATACTAATGTTTTATAGAAAAACTCAAAAATACAAATTCTCAATGCTGCATCTACGTACAGATGCCATAGATCAGCAATTCTCGACTACTGGTACAGACATAGATGTCCACCAAAAAGAGCATCCCTCATAAAAATGGCAACCTGGAAGATCATTTAAAGGATAGCGCTATAGAGCATGATGTCATCCTTTAAAACTGCACTCGGAAAACATCAGGTCATCGACCTGATGGAAGAAGAAAAAAGTCGGTGCAATTTGTAGCGAATTCAATTCCTTACAATTCCAATGAACATTTTATTTATAATGTATATAATATTAAATTTATGAAGAATTTTAATCTCAAGTTAGTTTTAAAATCTCATATAAGCTGTAAAATGACCATTTTACGTATAAGTTAATTTAATTAGTAATTTTGAAGAAGTTGATATTAACGCTATAACACACAGTGTTTCCCAAAGTGGGGCCCACGCACCACAGGGGGCAATTCGATTGCTAAAGGGGTAATTCGAAAATAGACTCCTAGTGGTAAGTATTTATGTTTTATTTTTATTTATTTCAGTTTTAGAAGCATATAACACATTTTCCAGAAAAAAATTTCGAATGGCAAAAATACAATATGTTATTTTGCGATAAGGAAAACATGTCTATACATTTAAATATGCATTTACCTTTTTTTGATTACAAGTAGAATGAATACATGTTTCATGTAACGTAAATTAAAGATTTGTATCTTATTCAGCTTACGATTTACAATGCTTTGAGAGCGACACTAATTGGGTCCCGAATAACTTTTTGAACTATTACAAATTAAATTGTTAAATATATTTGCCAAGACACAAATCTATTTGCCAATGACATTTAAATACTTATATGTAAAATAAATTGATTAAAAAAAAAGTTTAAGATTTTTTACAAATTTTAGTATTTTCTGACACTGTTCTTTGTGAACTCCTGAGGATGGGCTTATATAATACCCCGAAATATATATAGAGTCGTGCTAAACAAGCTTCTGATCTTTTATTTATGTGAAACCTTCCTAGTATCTTATATTTTAAATTTTAAAAAGTTTCTAAAAAAATTTTCAAAAATTTTCTTTAGTTTATTTAAAATTAGTAGAGTGAAGGGTGTGTAGTTTCACAGCGAATGAAATAAAAGTTTGTATAAAACCTTCTTTGAGTTTTATTTCATTCACTGTGAAACTACACACCCTTTACTCTATTAACTAACATCATGTTTCACCTAAAACCTACACCACTTTCCATAAGTAAAATTTATTTAAAATGTTTCACCACACCATTCTCCCTTAACAAAATTTTGGCAATTTGTTTTTTATCAGCAAACAATTTATTCTAGAAAGCTTAAACTTTGCGGATTTAGGCAATTTATTAATACATCTGTGCTAAATCAAAAGGCAGACAAAAAAAATACAACCACAGATTCAAGATTAGTGTGATGAGGAAATATAGAAATCATTGTGTGCCTGATGCAAAAAAAGAAACCCTATCGATGTGACATATAGCCTTAAAACACAATATTGTTTTGTATTCAGCTCAAAAGAGCATTTATTTTCATTTCTACTGTAGCATTCACAAGTAAAATGGAACCCTATTATTATCTGAACAATATCTGTATGTCTGTCCGTCTGTCAGAGCAATGTAGCTCCTACAAATCGATCAAAGGGTCTAGGTCTTATATTATAAATTCTTTTTTTAACCCCGCATACAATTTTGCCCCCTACCCCAAAAAATTATAATGGCCATTTTATTAAAGGTGTCTTTTATAGTAAATTTCATTTTTCTTGTTTTTTTCTTTTTATATGACATCAAGATATATGGGTAGTGAATATTGTAATCTAATAAAATTTTATTATAAATAAATCTTAATGCTTGACATCTTATTATTTTCATAATTAATAATGAGAATATTTTCACACACTTAATTAATAATCTAATCAGATTATTGAAGGTCTAAATTAATCTTGTTTCTAAAACAGCACTTTCTCTTGGGAAGGGTTTTCATGTTATTTTTATCCAGACTAATACATAGACTATATTGAAAGTTTCTTTTTGCCGGGAGTAGCAGAATTTGTATATATTGAAGGAGACAATAAAAGAGTGTGTCTTCTGCTGGAATTATAAATTTTTAATTTATTTATAACGAGACTGTAGTTTCGATGTATACATTAAGTTCCTGTGAATCAATTGTAATAGACTGATGAAGAGGGTAAAGCTCTCGAAATTATAGTCTCGTTATAAATAAATTAAAAATTTATAATTCCAGCAGAAGACACACTCTTTTATTGTCTCCTTCAACATACACTATAGTTTGATCTAATTTCTCTACTTACTTCAACCCACTCCTTGAAATTTCTTTCTTTTCACTTTCTTATCATTTGCTGATGCAAGAGATGGTCCACCCCGGACTAGAAAAGTTGGACATTCTTGCATCATTATCATTAATTTATTTTTTTCTTTATAGAAAGATTTGACTTATTTAGACTTTTTTAAATTGAATTATTTTCTTTGAGCAATGAAAATGTTTATTATTTATTTTTAAAATTTTGATTTTCAACATAGAAAAGTGTGTCGAAAATATTATAGAGAAAACATTGATTTTTTGTGGGATGTATAGGTACTTAAAAAATTTTAAAATTGATTTTTGGTACTACATTTATAAAAAGATTGAAAACTGCTGATATAAATTTAAATGAATCATACAGGTAAAATTACATAAATATATTTATTAATCATTTCAAACTTGGTGAATTAGTTTCTCCTCAGAAGGATTAAATTATACCGTATACTTAAAAAAATAAATCGACACGTTCTGATGTGGCCATCCAATTGACTTTACCATACACTTCTGGTTGAGTTTGGTCCAAGGGCCTAGATTTTCATTTTATGCCCCCCCCCCATTTTGAGCGGTTTGTTTTTGAATTTTTAGTGTTCTGGGGGCCCACTGATTATGTATACAGAATTTGGTTGAGTTTGCTCAAATGGCCTAGATTTTTATTTTTTGACCCCCCTTCCCCCTAATTTTGGCGCGTTATTATAGGTTCATTTTATAGGATATTTCATTTTTCTTTTTTTTTTAGTTTGAAAATATTATAATTTTAAATTTAACCCCCCCCCCCCCCCTAATTTTCGGTCGATATGCATCAAAATCTAATCAGCTCTTAATCTCAATGCATCAATGAAATTTGTTTTTAATATTCACGCTAATTTTTGACCTAGTTCGCCCACAAAATTTGGTAACGCACAGACTAACAGACATTTTGACAAAACAGTTATTATCTCGAAAAATATTATATTTTCGATGTTCACTATTAGAGCTTTTTTGTAGATCGAAATGCCATGGTTTCGCTCATTTTTTTTAATCAAAATAGTTTCAGCCGTTTTTGAGATATTTCGAAAAAAAGAAGCAAAAAACCTCTTTTATCATGCACGATTACAATACTTGACCATACCCTGTATGGAAAAGTAAAAATTTATAAAAGAAAGTTGTTAATTAAATCATAATTACAAACTAGTGTAATTTTATTTCTTTCCTTCCTTCATAGAGTGTGTGAGCTAACAAAACTCCAATCCAACTGCAGATTAACTGACCTTTCTGATTCTGAGCAAGCAGTGCTTTGCGCCTACGTTCCGCCTCTTCGTATTTGGATTGCCATCTGGATGCGTCAACACCACCGGCGGAACTTGGATTTGCACTTCCTACTAATCGAGTTGTCGCAAGAGGGATTTGAGAGCCGGAATTGGTCCTGACAAAGGTGCATTTCGATTCCAAAGAATCGGGACTTTTTAACACAGTGTCTAAACTGAGGGGCTCCATTGAATTGTTTTGCGCATATAGGGATGGTGGACCACAATAATTATAACTAGTGGGACTTGTCACTGTCAGACTTGTGAATCCATTGTTGTTTAGAGAGGAAGTGTTGTTCGAGACATGGTTGTTGTTGTTGTTGTTGGAAGGGTTGTTGCCATTGGCGTTGAGACGAGCCACCCTTTCTCGAATTCCGGTGCCGTTGCCGGCAGCGAATTTCAAACTGCTTGTATACATATCTGCAAAAGAAAGAGAAGCTTTTATTATAATCTAAATCTCTCAATAAAGATAAAGTTCTTTAAGATTATGTAGTTTAAAAACATATTCATAGTTTCCGTTATTGATACATAACAAATAATCTATAAAAGTAAAATATTATTCAAATGAAAAAACCCATTTATCATCTACCAATGATCAATCATTTGAGGAGATCTACTTTTTAATTCTCAAAAACACATGTGTTTTTTTTCAATTTTCTCACAAAGCAATAAACACTAGCGAATCTCTTCACCTGTAGGGTTGCCACCTGTATTATATTATATAGTATCTTACTATATTTTAGCCAATTGTACTATGTATTATAGAAAAATTATATAGTACGAAATGTATTATATTTTCATCGCTAATTCAATAATAATTTGTATTCGGAAATAATTACGGTAAATGAGATTATTTCGAAAGTAAATAAAGATCAGGTATTTGAATCTAAAAATATTCCTGAAAAATGGCAAATGCTTTTCAAAAGCACAGATACATGTTTAACTAATATATATTTAAAATTATTAGCTTTTTTCTCTCCATTTCTGCAACTTCTGCTTTTACAGAAATACTTTTTTCCGTCATGAATGTGAAATGGCGAGAAGAAATAAATAAAAGATCTATTAATTTAATTAAAAATGAATTGTTAATTTATTTTAATATAGATCTAAGTTGATCGGATTCCTATGATTATTTTAAAAATAATAGAACTTTGCTGGCCAACGCAAAAAGTAATAATAAATAGGCATGGAAAATTAAATAATAAAATAAAATAAAACATGAAAAATAAATGTGTACTATTTCCCCCCCCCCCTAAATTTCCCAAAAGTACTATATTTTTACAACTTAAAAAAAAATACAACCCTACCTATACCCCATCAGGGGCGTCCGCAAGAAAATTTTCAGGAGGCAAAGCTTAGAGACAATTAATTATATTATTAAATTTTTATTTAAAAATTTAATTTTTTGAGTATTTTTCAGAAGAAGAATACAATAATACAGTAGTGCTTAAATACAAAACCGTATACGGTACATTAAACATAGTTTAATGAGACCGGGCAGGAAGTCAGTGTTGTATCATAATTTTTTATTCCATCTCAGGAGGGGGGCATGTGCACCCTCTTACCCCCCCCCAATGCCTTCTGCCAAAGCCATGGGTGTGCCCCCTCCCTCAAAACCCTATTTTTTGAAATATGTATCATGTATTTTAAATGAGTATTTTATATAGAAATGGAAAAATATAGGTACCATAATTTCATGAAAATATCGTATTGCACCCGTCAAGGAAGGCAATTTTACGAATGCCCCCCCCCCCCTTCACTCTCACCTTATGAAATTTTTTCGATTTTGATTAGAAAATAAATATTCATTTCGGCGGAGTGCACGCCACACAAACTCCTAAATTATATTTTTTAGTTTATTCTACGGTTTATGGTCAAGTAATGTAATCTTGCATGTTTTTTTTGCTTCATTTTTCCAAAATATTTAAAAAACGGCTGAAATTATTTTGATAAGAAAATTGAGCAAAGCCATGGCAAAAATGTCTTAAAAAGTCAACATCGAAAAGATAATATTTTTCGAGATATTAATTATTTCTTCAAAATGTTTATTAGAATAGTATGTTAGTATATGTTAGTAATTTACCAAATTTTGTATACGCACTAGCTGAAAAACTAGTGTGAATATTAAAACGAAATTTAATATGTAGATTCATTATATTGAGATTAAGAACTGATTAAATTTTGGTTGAAATCAAACCAATAAATTAAGGGAGAGGGATCCTTAAAAAATTAAAATTATATCATTTCCAAACTAAAAAAAAAATGGAATTTTCTATATAATGAATCTATAAAAAAAGAGTCATTATTTTTTTCGGGAACAAAAATTGAGGGGAAGAGGGTTCAAAAAATAGAATTATCAATATAAGGACAACTAGTGTTATTGACTAATTCATTCGAACAATATTTAATCGGATCACATTACTCTGTATTTGATTTAATTGAGTCACTAAATGCATTTGCAAAGTTCCTCTTAAATTTTTTACTCAAAGAGCTGACTTGTTAAATTCACTTGATTTTTTTAGCTTATTGTGTTTAAAAAGTGGTGAAAAGTAATTTCACATTGTCTGTATGGATAAAAAAATGTAGAAAATTAGAAAGAAATCAAATTGTTAAATGGAGAGCTTGATCTGGAATTTGACCCACATGTTTTCTATCACAAACGGTTCGCTGATTGCTAAATCACCAAACTTTGCTCAGAGCGTACGGAGTCTTATAAATGATTTTTTTTAGCTTTATCTGCAATTTTCATCTCATGAATCTTACATCTTACTGTATATTTATATATACCTAGTTACTTTTTAGTTCGTTCTACTTTGAGATCATATTATCTTCTAATGTTTGCATAAGTAAGTAGGTAGGTATATATTTGATTAGTTTCGTTTCGGATGTTTACAATGTTTCTAAGATATTGCTCCCATTCATGATTATTTTCTGATCCAGCAGAGTAAAGAGAAAAATTTTCAGGGGAGCCAAGCATTGAGACAATCAGAATACATTAATACAGTAGTGCTTAAATACAAAAACACATACGGTACATTAAACATAGTTTAGTGAGGCCGGGCCGGATGGAACATGTTCTGATCGTAGGTATTATTATTATAGCTTAAACAGATGGGAGAATGTCAAAAATATGAATAAATTATTTATTAAGTAAGGAGAAAACGAAAGTATAATATTTGGCTATTGACCCATTCTTAATTTCAGGGTCAGGCTGAAACACTTGTTATTGCCCTGGCTCAATTTGCTATCGCCAAGGATGCGGACGCGTAGGCGAGTCACGACCATTCAGATATATATTCTAATTTGGTCTCAAGTCGAAAGAGAGGAAGCATTCAATGCTTTGTGAAATCCAATCAATTATGTGATTACGTCCGATGATGATCATATCCGATTCAAGAACTACATACCTACACTTTGAATATACATATACACTGTGGTTCAAACAGAAGTGGAACACTTAGAAAAATTTAGTTTTTTCAAATAATTTTCAGAAAAAACATATTTTATTTAAACTTTTAATACATTCTGTGAATGTACAAATATTTTTAAACATTTTTAGAGTTAAAACAATGTATTACTTTAATTTAAACCCTTTAAAATTAAATTTATTTAAACTAGCATAAATTTTTCAGGTTTTAAATCTGATCCCTTTATTGAAAGTGCCTGTCATCTGATTGGCCATCCCAGTTCCTCCATTTACCATCTACCCTTTGTTAGTTGTAAAAAACATTTACTTTGCGACATACAACCGGCCCTTAGAGAGGTCAAACAGCTGGCGGGGGACAGAGTCGAGTGGAGACGGGTGGTTGCATCAAACCAGTCTTAGGACTGTATACTCAATGATGATGACAACGGATCGTTGCTAAACTTTATCCAAAGTCATTTGAAATATTAATATGGTTACCAGATTCCCCCAAAATCCAGGTTGACCCTGGTAGTGAATAAACTAAAAATTTTAACCAATTATTTACATTATTTCATTATGGCTGGTCCAGCCCGCAAAAATTCTCCAAGCCTTAGCAAGTACAACACTTATGTTAACTTAATATTCATGGAACAATAATCCAGAGATGCCTACTAGTAGACATTCTGAAAAAGTCCTGTCTTTAGACTCTGTCATTGTTACAATGAGTTAGCACAAAAATTAGTTAAGCCTCGAGAATTCTCTTTGGAAATTAATAAGGTAGCGGGTTTATTCAAGAAGCTCACACTTATATATGAATAATTGTTATTTAAAATTCTGAATAATTATATAATTTCCTCGGACCTGGTCAGCAGAATCAACTTTCATGTTCCTTCCGAACATACCAGAAGCCATCAACTTTGCAAGTAACAACTACTTAAATCATTCTCCCTTAATTAGACTACACAGAAATGGCAATCTATTGGAACAACAGAACATCGACATATTTAACACCAAAATGAACAACATCAGGAGGTTACAGTTTCTCTATAAATAATCTCAACTTTGTAAAATCTCCTATAAACATAACTTTTATATTAAATCAATAGATAACTTAGTTATAATTTTTATATTCTTTATACCTATGTAATTTTTATATTTTGTTTTATGCTCTTTCTTATTAAACACTTGGTTTTATCCAGATTCCAGTTAAATAATCTTTTTTTATTTTAAATCACAGGATATTATACCTACATTTATAGATATTTTATATATTCTTTATATGTTCTTAATATGTCTAACATTAAGCACCTGGATTTATATTAAAAAAAAATTATTGTATATATGTATCTTTATATTCTTTGTATATAATTTTTATATTTTTTATGCTTTTTCTTGCCAGACACTTGGATTTATCCAGAAAAATAATCTTTTTTAATATAATTTCTTATTTAATAGAGTAAAGGGTGTGTAGTTTCACAGTGAATGAAATAAAACTCAAAGAGGTTTATACAAACTCAATATATTTCGGATTATTAGTCCATCATCAGGAGTTTACAAGACAATACTGATGATGGACTAATAATCCGAAATATATTGAGTTTGTATAAACCTCTTTGAGTTTTATTTCATTCACTGTGAAACTACACACCCTTTACTCTATTAACTAACATCATGTTTCACCTAAAACCTACACCACTTTCCATAAGTAAAAATAATTTCTTATAAATAAGACTTTTATTTTAAAACATAGGAACTTATATATATGTTTTATATATTCTTTATATGTTTTATTTGTCTATTAAGTACCCACTTAGATTTATATTTAAAATGTATGTAATGAGTTTTGTTGGTGTATAATTATAATTTTGTAAATTGAGGTTTTTAGCCGTTGAAAAAATGAATGAATAAATAAATAAATAATTTCTTTAACTCTAATAGACGTTCCGAAAGTAAATAAATACAATGAGTCTGGTTGTTTGTATTTACCAGCTGAACCGACCAGTGGGTGGCGAAGACAGTACGTCAACAGCTCTGGTTTTTCAAAACCTTGACAAATTAATAAGGTTATTTTAGAAAATCCTAGAATCATTTTGGACTTCACGCCCACAGCGGACATAATTTTCTAGTACCATAGTTCTCTAATTTGGCTATTACCGTAGAGTTAACTGGAGGAGCGAATTGCTGCATCCTGCATCTATCAACATTTGAAAAGGACTCTAGTACTAAAAATAATCAGTAGAGATTGTGGTGTTGGTGCAAGGTGAAACATCTTTAATAAAGATAAGAGTAAATAAATATTTTATTCAATATGGATCTACTATGAGTTAAGGATACTGGGTCACTTATTTCACATTAAAATTAAAAAATTAAAAGATATAAAATTTTTTTTTCTTTTTCAATATATATATTTCGGGCCATCGACCCATCTTCAGGAAATACAGAAAGTAACCAATTTAACTTATTGAATAACAGGCCATATATATGTTTATTGAACAGAGAGACAGAATTTATAAAATTATTTTAAAAGGACGCTTTCTCTTAAGCTGTTGTTCAGAAAGAATATCGGGTTGACCTTTATTTACATAGGATATTGGCCAAATTGGACGATCTTTCAAAAAACGGCATAAAGAACATTTAGCTTCCCACAGACAATTAATAAGAAACCAGCCCATAAATCCAGATTCCACTTCCGCATTTGCTAATCATCTATATGCTTTAGATCATGTACCTTCACCTTCTAACCCCTCCCCTATTCATTTCGAAAGAAAAGGATTAAGATTGGACCTTCTTGAATCCATGGAAATAAAATATGCCTTGTCGAATGATGAAAATGTTATCAACAATCAACTAGATGTAAAACCAAATATAATAGTTGATCTTTTAATATCCAAATGAAAAAATCATCCCCAACCCAGAGACATAAGTCAATGAGCTCACAAACTTGCCTTTTACCCAAACAATCCTATGTAAATAAAGGTCAACCCGATATTCTTTCTGAACAACAGCTTAAGAGAAAGCGTCCTTTTAAAATAATTTTATAAATTCTGTCTCTCTGTTCAATAAACATATATATAGCCTGTTATTCAATAAGTTAAATTAGTTACTTTCTGTATTTCCTGAAGATGGGTCGATAGCCCGAAATATATATATTGAAAAAGAAAAAAAATTTTATATCTTTTAATTTTTTAATTTTAATGTGAAATAAGTGACCCAGTATCCTTAACTCATAGTAAATCCATATTAAATAAAATATTTATTTACTCTTATCTTTATCTAGTACTAAAGCTAGAAATAAAATTTTAATTTAATTTTTACTATTTTATGATCATATCATTGAATTATAATTGAATTTAAAGGAAATATTTCATTCAGTTTGTTGAGCATATTTTAAAATGCAATAATTGCATTCTATTGAATTTTTAAATTCTTATTAAATTAATTTTTCAATATAAATCTGAAATTCTCAAACTTGGAATATTGTGTCAGTTATGATAATAAGCTGATAAAAATTAATGTATAATAAATGTAGGTGTGTATGAACATATTTCTCGTGAATTTTAAGAGGAAAGTAAATATTTTATTACACATTTTCTTTTTTTCTTTTGGTATTTCTAGATTGCCTGCTTTTAATATCCACGATAACCCAAGGGCAAAAGATCATAATTATAAAGTCGTTCTGGTTGCAAAAAAAATTGTAAATTTTTAAACACCATCATCTGATATAAATTTATAGCTTTACAATTTTCAGATGAAAAATAAAGAAAAGAAGAAAAAATTGTATTGTTAAATAGGGAGCTATCCTCTGTAGTGTAGTTAATGAGCTTTACTATTCGAGTTTGTACCTTTCTGTGATGTTTCGTCTTTTGAACTTCAACCCTTCACTAAATAAAAAATTGCCAAATCACCAAAATTTCCTGAAAAAGTATTAAGTCTTAAAAGAATTTCATCCAATGTCGTAAATCGGACTTGCAGACAAATAATTGAAATTTAAAAATTATTTATTTATTATTCTAGATGGTTTCTGGATTTGACCATTTAGCCAAATTTAAAATTTAACATCAATTAATTACCGGATACCTGTATTTAAGTATATGCTATTTGGAATGTATCAATTCTCTTGAATTATTATATTAAAATCCTTATAAGCCAATGATAATTGAGAAAAACTACTGAAGCAATTTTTAGAGAATTACATTTGCTACATATAAGATCATGTTCACCAAGATATTTATTATTAATTAATTTTTTTTTCATAATTCTGACTGGGGTTGAACCCGTGTTTCTAGAAAACCTCCCTAAGACATTATATATTTTTTTACTTTATCCAATGCGAAAAGTATTGCATCGGTCTCGCGACAAGCGCGACTTCAAAGGGTCCTCAGGTAAAGACTACGGAACCCATGGTCTTAATTAAAGTCACAAATTGTAGTATTCAATTAGGTTAAATTTTAGCACGTGACGGTTTTGCCAAAAATTACATGGGGTCTCGTCCAGAGGCCAAAAAGTGCGATTTTTTCATTTAGTGGGTGCTGATATATGGATGTATGTTATCGTTTTTTCGTCCACGATTTTTTCCACACCGTTGCACCGATTGAAATGAAATTGAAAGCCTACCATTATTTTAACAAAATAAAGCGCTGATTAGTTTTTGGTACATATCATCTCACAAACATTAGTACTTTAATTTAGTACTTTTTTAGTTTTTTCTAAATATTTTGAAAATGACTAAACCAATTTTGAGTTGTAATTAAGTACCTTGAGGAACACAAAAAAGGTCATGTAAAGTTATTTGTAAAATTATATTTTAAAGTACTTTACCCTAGAATAAGATAGTACATTGGATAAAGTTTTAGCAAAGATCAGATTGCAGTTTATTCTTTGTTCTTTGTGAGCTTAATCAAAAAATATGGAATGCTCGGTTTCTAAACTTCGACTGATTCATTTAGTGATTGGATTAACTACTCTAGGGTATTTTATTTCGACCTCCAAGAAACTGGATTACAGAGGCCGGCTATTGTGCCCAGCCATTGCTTCTTGTCCACAAATTCTTCTTGTTCATCTTTTGCCTTTATGTCATTTTATTCTTAAATGTTAATATATATATATATAATTTACTATTTTAAGATAATTTTAATTTTATAATTATACTATAAATGGTCTAACAGAATTTTTTTTCCAAATCATCAAGCTCCTGACCCTTAACATAGAAATAAATGTTAAAATTCAGGATATTATTTTAATGATGGTTTTGTTTTATAAAATGAAACCATAAATTTCATTAATTATTATGAATTAAATTATCCAATATTAAATTACTGCTTTCAAAAAGAAACACCAATTACTACTCGTATATTAAAAACTTGTATTTATGAATCAAAATTTTCATTCTATTAAATTATGAGATTAAAAAAAATTGTTATTATAAAATTATCGCTAATGAAATAAAATAAATTTAAAAAGCGTCCAAGTTCCGTATGTAGTTTTTTCACCTTCTATAATTATTTCAAAGCAAGAAAAATAGTGATTAATTTTTATTTATTTATTTTTAATTTCATCTGCAGCGCATATTGGGCCATTCGTCGCTGACTAAAGTTTAAAAAACGCTCTTCTACGTGTTGAATACTCAGCATTTCGGCTTTGACTTCAAGAGCCATTATCAAGTGTTGGTGTTGGAGTGTGAATTAAAATTTCACAACACCCTTGACGCATGGACGCAAAAGAAAATCTGGAAATTGAACCCCTTTTTTATTTATAGATATTTAATTCTATTTCCTTTGTTTGTTCTACTCGCGGGAGGATCTTGAGTCGAAAATAAAAGCAAACTTATTAAAATTGTATCCATTGGTTGTTTTCAGAGAATTTCAAAAATAGCCTGGAAAATCATGACGACTGTATCAGTTCAATGAACCTATATAATCAATATAGGAAAATAATCCTTGTTTTTAAGAGTTGAAATGAAAGAATTTCATTTGCATATAACGAAATGTAAATTTAGACAATTAGACACGAAATGCATCTATCAGTGGAAATTAAAAAGATTTTATTTGAGAGGTATAAATAAACACGCGGTGGGTTTCCCGTCGGGGTCAGAAATAAAACCTTCGACCCTCCGACCCGAAAGACTCGGGGAAAAGGAAAGACAGACAGCGAGAGATCGTCTTGAAATGGTAAAAAAACAACTGATGGAAAGAACTGAGAGAGAAAGAGTTATGCAAATGAAAATAAACAAGTGAGAAAAAGTGAAATTTTGCATGACTTAACTTTAATAATATTTACGCCTAATTTCACTAACCAAACTTAATGTAAGATAAATTAAGCTCAAACCAACATTTAAGGTAAATTATTGAATTAAATTCTATTTAGATTAATTAAATTTATGTAAGACTTAGCGATTCCCTAGGTATCATTGGTGGAATATAATAATTAAGTACCTGGAACACCAATCGATGCTCGGTAATTTTTTGCTTCAATTAAAAGCGATATATTAATATTATTTTGTGGTGATCCATCCGAATGTCTAGCGGGCTAAACGCGAAATGACGTTGGATTGTAGCTAAGTGGATCACATCTTTTTCTCTCTTGGTCCAGACTTAAGACTCCGCAGACTTCAATGGCGTAATCCGCAGTAGTCTCGCGATAAATATATTTTTCAAACAAGCGCGGTCAAAAACAATTCTCATTGATATAGCAATTATTCTTTGTTATATTAATTAGAAAAATTAGAAAAATTTATTTAAGATCATTATTTCAAGTTAGAAATATATAAGTTCAAATATTATTTTCACTCAATATTTGATAAAATTTCCCTACATTTGATTCGCGATTGAATCAAATGTTGAAAACATTCGATTAATTTATGGCAAGCATTTAACATACATACTAATAGACCGAGCGCTCTGGACTGGGAGATTAAATATATAACATCTGAGATTTCAAATTCACTTGGTGATCCATCCGAATGTCTAGCGGGCTATACGCGAAATAGAATAGAATAGAATATTTATTTGCAAAAAAATAAGTAAATACATTGTAGGTATATGTAAAAAAATTTGAACTAATTAAAGACAATAAAATAAATCAAATTTAACAATTATTGCAACACCCTTCATTAAGCAAAGCTTGTGTGGAGGGAAATGACGTTGGATTGTAGCTAAGTGGATCACATCTTTTTCTCTCTTGGTCCAGACTTAAGACTTTGCAGACTTCAATAGCGTAATCCGCAGTAGTCTCGCGATAAATATCTTTTTCAAATAAGCGCGGTCAAAAACAATTCTCATTGATATAGCAATTATTCTTTGTTATATTAATTATAAAAATTATAAAAATTTATTTAAATTTTAAATTCAAGTAAAAATGTCGATTTTTATTCACAGCCAAAATAATATAAAATTGAAATAAAACATTTTATTTATATTTTTACCAACGTTATGACCATCATCAAGACATATCATTGGGCACAAAGTTTTGAATGTAATTGCAATTAAAGATAATACTAATATACACGGGAGTTCTTTCGTTGACCCGGTTAAATCCTGAAGAAGGAGGGATGATCCTTCGAATTGTCGGATTTTTTAAGAGAATGAAATTGATATTCTAATAAATTATTTTATAGAAAAATTGGCAAATTCTAATATATAATCATATTTGTAATGATCTATTAGTGGAATTTAAAATAAAAAAACCAATTAATTTTATTGAAAGAAAATTGAAAAAAATGTAATTATGAATTTTTATTCAAACAACAACCTGTGAATAATTATTTGAATTAACAAAAAACCCATCAAAAACAACTTAGCCGAAGATGAGACCGTGACAGATCGAATTGTCAACCCAAAAACATCCTAGCCCTTGAATTTCATACAATTCGTTAGAGCCGTTTTCGAGAAACCGATTCTATCTATCTATCTATATATATATATATATATATATAATAATTGCTCATTTAATATAATAAGATTATAATTAAAAAATTAAAATTATAAAATTTTTAAAAGTAATACAAACCAATAAAAATGAAATATACCATAAAATGAACCTATAATAAAAAGAGCTATTGAATTGGAGAGATGAGGGGAATAATGGAAGTGAAATAATTATCGGAAAAGGGTTTTTTTATCTAATTAGATTTTTCCTCTTATTAAAAACAAGGACTAATATGAATAAGGACACTCGATGGTGGAGAAGCAATCTCCGAAATCGAAGCTAAAATACAAGGTATACATTAATTAATGTAAAATAATTGGTTTAATAAAATTAAAAAAAAAAAAAAAGAGCTATTGATCGATGGATGAAAAATTAATTGGATGGATTAATTTCCGCAATATGGTATTGGAATAATTATCGGAAAAGAGGTTTTTTTTTCTATAATTAGTTTTTTCCTCTTATTAAAAACAAGGACTAAAGATGATCAAGGACACTCGATGGTGGAGAAATAATCTCCGGAGTCGAAGCTAAAATACAATGTATCATTAATTAATGTAAAATAATTGGTTTAATAAAATTTAAAAAAAAAATAAAAAGAGCTATTATTTTTTTCGGGGGCCAAAATTGGGGAAGGGGTCAATATAGTTGTAGACCCTTTAATCGATTTGTACGGACATCGCATATGCACCCTATAGGGTGAACTTACCAGTAGTTGATCAAATAAGGCGAGTTCCTCCAAATTTTATTTTACATCTCACGCACTATGAATGCTGGCACTAAAATTCTATATTCTTCTGAATCCTACATAATTGCTTTATTATTATAATAAGCAGTGAAATTACACTCTTCATCGAAAGTAAAATAAAAATGCGTCTAAAATGTGGCGAGTTTTGTTTTCTCCCAGTAATTGATTGGAACTTTAAGAATCAATTTTAAATTTAATTTAATTTTAATAATTTTAATTTTAAAATTAATATAGTACGACCTTATGAAAATGACTGACTATTCAAAATTGATAATGACCAAAAAGAGGGGTCCGGGGAGGGGTTCAAAAATAATTTAAAATAATAAAATTTTCAAACAAAAGTCAAAGATCAAAAATTGGTGGTTAATAGGAGATTTTATTAATTGCTAATGGACCCAAAATTAAGATGGGGGGCAATTCTTTCGTAAATAATTGTAAATTATTTTATTAAATGTTAAATTTAAGAGAGGGATATTATTATATTTTTGAATTATTTTTAAAACATCTTATTCTCTCAGAAATGAATTTTTGAACTTGATCACATCTCATTTTGTTTTAGAATAAACTATCTAATGGCCCCTTAAAATCTTAAACACTCAATTAGAATACTTACCCTGTATTTATTACAAGATGGGGTAATTTGAATGGAACATTTAAAAATATAGTAATGAAAAATATGAAGTGCAAAACGCTTAAAGCATGAATTAATTATACTATTAATTAAAATGGATTTAATAAAAAAAATATTTTTTTGGTCCATACTATGTAATAATAATAATTACCTAGATAAAAAATTGATATCTAAAAGTTGATGTTAAATTTATTTTCATTTATCTCTTACTGATAATTTTCCATTTTTTAAATGAAAATATTCTTTTATATTTTCTGTTTTAAAGAATCGAGCCCACCTGGAGAAATGCATTTGAGATAATAGGAATTCAAACCGCATTTTATTTATTTGTGAGGCAGAAATCGACCAGGGCAGACGCGGGAGCAATTCTTCCAAGGTAAGAACAAATCAACTAAACTCTAATTAATTTTGATACATCATTAATATATTAATTAGTATAAATCATATTAATATTACTACATCATATACTCAAACCACCCAACTCCCAGCTTGAAAACTTTATCTTTTATCAAAAATAGTTAAATAAAAAATAAAAGGCTAATCTTTTTGTTAATATATCAACAAACTAGTTAATTATATATAATTAATTTCAATGTTTCTCTATCCGATCGGCTATTTGAACACTTGATATAATTATATGTGTCAACCTCATTGATTTATACCTTTATGAATCAATGACTCAGCTACTCTCAGCAAAACAAAATCTTTTCCATTAGAAAACCTTTGGTTGTTTACTTATAAATAAACATCTTTGGTACTCTTAGCGAAAATACCATTTTCTACTCTAAAATAGCTGTGATAATATATGTTCATAACTCAAAAATTTCTAAGATAGTGTCCCATATAGCCTCGGAAGCTGAAAGGGCCATAAATTAGATAAATCAAAAATCAAACCTAGGTAAGTGTAATAGTATATTTCTTATCAGGATGCTGATATTCATTAATAAATATCATATCCGCCTATATCTAGAGATAATTTAAAAAATACTAATTGGTTCCACAAGAGACCCATCTAAGTTTCACTAATAAATGTATCGATTTTCATACTTTAAAAGAGCTAATAAAATAACTACTTTGATTATTTATTGTCGCTCCTTTAGTTTTTCTGCCAAAAAGCATTGAGTCTGCTCATTTTGCTTGAATATAATCACTTCTAAATAAAGCTTATCTTTCACGATTCCACCTAAAACGTAAACACACCCATGCTTTGAACAAGCCTACCCTGCAGGCGTTTACAAATTATTTTTACCGAGGGGTGAACCGCGACCTAATATGCTGTACACCTACTTCCACTTGTACTTCCAAATATTTCCAAGTACTTTCAAATATTTCCAAGTACTTTCAAATATTTCCAAGTGCTTCCAAATATTTCCAAGTAATTCCAAATATTTCCAAGTGCTTCCAAAATACTTCCTACTTCCAATCGCGGATCACCCCTCGATTTTTACCAATTAATATATCATCAAACAAAAAAAATAAAGTAAAAAGTATGTTAATCTTTTATATTATCATTTATTTCACTCGATATCTCTCTATAGAAAATTGTTAAAAAATCCCGACATCGAATATTTTTACGAATACACTATATTCGTTAGTACAGTTAGAAAAGCTCGTTACAATTTGTTTGAGTAGTAATGGAAATAAAATAATATAAATATAGGGGTATAATAAAGTCACACGAGCGAGTGAAGCTAGACTTTAGTCGATAGGCTCAGTGAGCTTCGGGCGACCCGAATAAATTATCAAATTTTGTCTGCTTATTCCTATATAGAATGTCTGTCTAAACGATGGGAAAATGCGAAGGAAATGCTGTGAAAATATAATGACACGCGCAACTGATGAGTATTCACATTAGCAACTGATTTATAGAGACTTAGGACTATATTATCACGTCAAAATATCGACTAGCTGCTAGTCAGTGAGTTCGGTTCAATTCAGGTAAAATTTAATGTTTACTTCTTTCGTGTACTGTCTTTGATGTACACCCATATTAATTATATTTCGAAATTGTTTTTTAAAATATCTCGCTATAAATTTTTATGTTGGAATGGAAGGCCGGGGTTCGATCCTAGCTGGCAAATAAAAATTTCTACCGGCTGAAAACTCAGCTCTCCACTAACCCTACTAACACTTTACTTATGTGCTGTCTAAATGGTCTTTGTTCCCGGTGACATTAAATAAAAAAAAAAAAAAAAAAAATACTTTTTTTCTCTTCTTCCCCCATAAAATTTGTGTATTGGTGAACTCTTTTGCCAAATTTTGTAAAATATTGTTGCTAAATTATTTATAAACACTAGATGGGACCTAAAGTCCTATGTTTGTATACTTTGTTAAATAAATAAATAAATAAAAAAAAATAAAATAAAGAAAAGTAAAAATATTATGAAACAGTTATTTGGCTATACTCAGAGCAGGATCTAGATATTTTGTCAGGGGGGAGGGCAACCGTGAATTACCGCCGCACCCCCAACACCCAATGCTAAATATTTACAAAAAATTTCCGGCTTTCCAAAATGTGTCACTTCTTAAAATTTGCCCAGGGGGGCACGTGCTTGCCTGCCCCCTCCCCTCCCCTATATCCGACCCCGTGTCTACTTATGTGATCTAGATAGTCTGAAGTGAGATATGAAGCTGCATTTTATTTCAGAAGCACGACATTTAGACTTTTTAGTAGTGGATATTATGGAAATTTTGTTTTATGAACAATATTACCCAGAGTAGCTTGGATAAAGTCAGGTTTACCCAGGTAAAGCTAGCTTCATCCGAATTCGGTTTACTCGTAACATATACACGGTAAAATTTTCTTAGTAATAAAATTTAAAAGAAAAATAATCATTTAGCAGAAGAGACAATCTTTAATTGATTCCTTATAAAAACTTAATCAGACTTTACGTCGTCAAATTTTCCGATAATTTTTTCTTTCTGATAAATCAATAGAAGATTATTATCAAAAATTGTAATTAATCTTAATGATATTAAGGTATTTGTTTCACTATATGGGTTTTTTTTAGGATTTTTTTGAAATTTAAATAAATAAATAAATAAATCTTTATTACTCGACCTGCTTAGAGGCACAAGTCCTCGGTGGCTAGGTCAACAAAACATCAATACAAATTAACTACAGAAATTAATAAACATAAATACAAATCAATTAAAAGAAATTAACAATTAACAAACAAGAAAAAGAAAAAAATAGAAATGTATGCTCATTTACAAATAACATGATCATAGATTTCCATCAAAAGACAAAACGTAATTTAAATAATTCCGCGTAAAAACCCGATACCAGGAGGAAACGACGCATTAGCCATCCCGACATTTGACATAAGTTGTTAAGGAAACCTGGCCATAACCTTAACAAGGATAGTATTACCTCTCTCTACCTCAGGTAATCTCTGCTTGTGAGAACTAAATAAAATTTTGCACAACTCTAGGACATTATAACATGACAACATTTATAATTGATTTAATCATAGGGGGCAGAGGACTATAATCCCAAGTAGTAACAGAGAGATTATTATTTAAATACTTCTGCATTGATTGGTGGCAAAACGAAATTTATGAACAATATAGTTCCGGAGATATTAAATTCCAAAGATAAATTTTTTCAGACTCTTATACATTGTACTATATGGGATATCGGAAAATTTACATAAATATTTAATTATAATTAAGAAACTCTTCTTATCATTGTTATAAAAAACTAAACCAACATTAATCAATAACTAATACATTTTTTAAGAAAATTTTCATTCATATTAGTTACAACACAGTTTCTGAGATAATAATGAATAAATAATGAAAAATGTATAATGAAAAATTTACACTAAAAACAAGCTGGCATATTTAACCTACAAAATGGATTAAATTTAGTACTTTTTGACTTTTTTGGCTTCAGCCATTGTCGCAACAGCTTTTAATCGTTTATTAAGAACTTTTTGTTTAATAAATCGATCTTTATAATGTATTTTATTTGTCATTTCTATGATAAAAATATTTAAGCTCGGACAGTGTTGCCAGATTTGTCAAACGAGCACTGGATTGGCTAGTAGTGGTATATAAACAGCAAAAACTTTTGGGCTTATGAATTATGAATCATTATTGTCTGTTCTATATACTCTAGCATTAAATTTTGCTAGTATGGTCGCGAAATAACTACCTTAAAACATCAATTTTAGCATATAAGCTTTATTCCAAAAAGAGTCAACGAACGAAAAGATCAAATTATAAATTATTTCGCCTACGAAAGCACTCTGCACACACACATACACACACACAGAGATACATATGAAAACGTCAAACGCGTTGATTAACTATCTGTCTTTATCTTTGAATCTACTATGAAAAAAGATAAATAGGCCTCTTTGAATGGCCAGTTATTCTTCTAAATTTATATCCGATTCTCCCCTTTATATTTTTCATATATAGGAGTATATATAAATGAGTGTCGCGACTAGAATCTTATTTTTTATTCACTCTTCTAAATATAGTATCTCCCCAAAGAGGTAATATAAACTTAACAAACCGTGATGCCACTTTAGTCCCTTCTCACTCAGCATCCTTTACACTTTATTTTTTTCAAATGCAACTTCTATCTTCGGTTGCCCATCTTGCCTCTTCTCAATGAAAACGAGCTCTTGATGAAATGATTCTTGGTATTGCTAGATGCTTGAGAGTGTCTCAAAGTTTCAAATTCAGATTATTTTATGATGTTATTTATGTCCATCTTTTTCGTCTAGAGTATTTTGTACTTTAAGGTTAATCCAAACAAAATTAATTGCTACGTTTTGTTCCCTTTATTTGAGATAGTTTCAAATTTTAATAGAGAATCTTTAGTCCTGTCAAATTGTGTTTTTATCAGGAAAGTTTTGGGACAGTTCTGATTTTTTGCATTATATGTTTTTTGGGGCGCTGAATCCAAATCTAAGGTTCTCACCAAAATTTCGTGACGCAACATTGTAGAAAATGCAAAAATGGTGAAAATTTTCATTTTTTGGCGGTTTTTCGCTTATAACTCGAAAACTATCAACTTTTCGTAAATAACCTTCCTATTTAGAATGAAAGTTCATAAAACTTCCTACAAATTTTAATATTTAAGGTTTTTTCTCCGGCCAACCGGTCGGGCTCAAGCGCAAAATCCAAGTTTTCGACCTAAGCAGCCCCCCGGTTTACTCCAAAACTCGCACTTTTTTCGATTTTTTACCATTTTGACCATGAAGGAGCATGTTTTCGACAAAGACCACTCTATACATTTTTAAATTAGATTAAATTTGATACAATTCAAACAAAGTTTAATCTTAATTGAATAATGGTAATCCGTGCCGCAAATGAGGTTGAGATTTTGAAAAACTGCAATTTTTTTCAAAAAATCGCAATTTTTCCTTCATAAAATGAAAACCACTCACCCGACAAACTTGAATCTTATCTCATTCTCTAGGAAATTTTGTTGACTTGAACGTTTATTTGAATCACTTTCACTAGATATCCAGCATTTTCCATGACACTTTTGAGGATTCGGATCATATCCTGTCATGCTCGAAAACTTGGATTTTGCGCTTGAGACCGAACGATTAGTCGGAGAAAAAAAACTAAATAATAAAATTTGTAGGAAATTTTAAGGACTTTCATTTTGAATAGGAAGTTCTTTACGAAAAGTTGATAGTTTTTGAGTTATAAACAAAAAACCGCCAAAAAATGAAAATCTTCACAATTTTTTGCATTTTCTACAATGTTGCGTCACGAAATTTTGGTGGGAAACCTCAGATTTGAATTCAGCGCTCCAAAAAACATCCATCTGCAAAAAATCAGAACTACCTCAAAACTTTTCCCCATAGGGGTCCATTTGAGCACAATTTGACTGGACTATTTCAACATTTTTCAAATTCATTCAGTTTTGTTTTTACAATAATGCTTAAGAACGTAAATATCTAATACAAAATGGTCATTTCACAAAATATTGGAAATTCATTGGCAGATATATTTCGAATTCACTAGACTAATTTTTTTTTCAATTAATTTTTGGCAATTGTACATTATAAGTTTTTTCATTGTTTATTGTCATTTTTTCCCTATATTCCGTGACCCCAAAATTAAAATTTAAAAACCATGATATAAGTCACCTTTTTTTATAGCCCAAATTCTAAAATACCTGAAAAATTATTTATCTAAACTCAGTTTCTATATCTTAAGTGCATCGAATACTCTCACTTGAAGTTGCCCGAGTGAAATAACTTTTATAGTTTTGGAAAATTCGAAAATTGAACTTCCCTAAGTGAATGCAATTTTAGCTCTCATGATTCACTCTGTAAGTGAAAGTAATTAAAGAGAAGCAGAATACATGGGAGAGAGAAAAACAAATTTTAGTGTTATGTGTTTTTAAATATTTCCATGTTGTTTTTTGCTTTGTCACAAAAGATGTATTTATCTGACAAAATGGTGACTCAGACATATTTCAGAAAGATTTTCACCAAGATATTTCAAGTATTTTATGTATGCACTATAGCTAGAAGGTAGATCTAAATATTTTCAGGAAATTTCGGATTCCATTTTTAAATGTTTTGTCTGATAAAGATCAGAATGATAAATGGAAGACATTTTTCAAATGTAATCAACAAGTCACAATTGCGTTTTCTCTATTATCAAATATAACGGTAAAATACACTCCAAGTTTCACCAATTAATCTTGATCTGTATCCCTTATAAGAATTGTCTGTCAGTACGAAAAGAATAAGTTCAACAATGAAAAAGAACAGGCGACAATAAAAGAGTGTGTCTTCTGCTGGAATTTCAGCAGAAGACACACTCTTTTATTGTCTCCTTCAATATATAAAAATTCTGCTACTCTCGGCAAAAACTTTCAATTTAAAAAGAACAGGATTAAGATATTTAGAGACCCTAAGATCTTAAAAGATTTTGGTTCTCAAATATAAAAATTAAAATATAACTAAATATTAGTATTAAAAGAATTTATTTTATTTAGTGTGAAATCTAAGATTTTAGTAAAAATATTTTTACATTGCATATCAGAAGGCTTTGTCCCCTCGGGAATTGAACCCAAGGGCTAACTTGCTTGCAGGACAGTTAACCAAACCCTTAAGACAAATCTCTCTCTGATTTGCAACATAAATAAGTGTCCTGAGGGGACGAAGCCTTCTGATATGCAATGTAAAAATATTTCTACTAAAATCTTAGATTTGTCCTAAATAAAATAAATTCTTTTTAAAATTATTATGTTTATAATTTATTTATAACGAGACTATAGTTTCGAGAGCTTTTCCCTCTTCATCAGTCTATTACAATTGATTCACAGGAATTAATTCGTTTAGTTTTTGCCTTCTAGTGGCCCACAGATTATGTATACGAAATTTGGTTGAGTTTGGTCCAAGGGCAAGACTTTTCATTTATTGACCCCCCCTTTGTTTTGGGTGGTTAGTTTTTACATTTCTAGCCTTCTAGTGGCTAAGTATACACAATTTGGTTGAGTTTGGTCCAAGAGCAAGAAAGATACGAAGCCTTTTGTGTTTTAGACCACAAAATCAAAAATCCCATATTTTTCAGTTTAGGAGTCAAATTTTAAAAAAATAAAAAAAACCTTCCTGAGTTTTAGCATTAATAAGCCGATGTACCAAATTTGAATGCTAAAACTTAAAAACTCGAGGTGATAGAGCACTTCAAAAATTTCCAAAATTTACCCCAAAATGACTATATCTCCCTTTCAGGGACAAATAGAGTAAAATACTCAATTTTTTTTTTATCTCAATGTTTCACCTTTCTAAACTAAACCCATATCGATATCTTTTGTGGTTTAAGAGATCTTGAAAAACTCTGAAAACAGATTTTGGGGTCCTTTTCCCGCTTTAGGGTTCGAATTTCAAAAAATCCCTTCTTAGCACACCCAAAAACCGTTGAAAGAATATACACTCCAAATTTCATCTTTCTAGGTCAAGCGGTTTAGGCTGTGCGTTGATAGATGAATGAATGAATGATGAAACATCACTTTCTCTTTTTATATATGGAACATTTTTATTTTTGGTATGAAACAAAACTTAGGATGAGATGAAAAAAAATGTTCATTTTTGTATTGTTATACATACTTACTTCAATTAAATGTGAAAAGTTTCATCCTATATTTTTTAAGTTTATAGTTTGATAAGATCCTCACAATTAATCTTTCGTATCTGCTACTCTATCAAGTATAGAGTTGAGACAGTGGATAGATAGATCCTTGTTCTACCCTCTTAGTCGAACTCGCCCAAGGCGTTTCACTCGGTCGGTGTGATCAGTCCACTTATTCTAGTATTTTTGTATCGATTTCTTCAAAGCACATGGATAAATGGAGTAGTGAAACAACGTTTATCTTTAAGGTAGTTGTTTCGTGACAATACTAGCAAAAAGTTAATGCTAGAGTTTATAGAACAGACAATAAGGATTCATAATTCATAAGCCCAAAACTTTTTGCTGTTTATGTACCACTACTAGCCAATCCCGTGTTCGTTTGACAAATATGGCAACACTGTCCGAGCTTGTATATATTTTATCATAGAAATTTCAGATAAAGTACATTATAAACCGAGATTTATAAAACAAAATGTTCTTATTAAGCGATTGAAAGTTGTTGCGACAATGGCTGAAGCGAAAAAGCGTCAAAAAAAGTACTAAAGTTAGCCCACTTTTTAGGTTAAATAAATGCGTTGTTGCCAGCTTGTTTTTAGTCTAAATTTGTCATTATTTATTCATTATTATCTCAGAAACTGTGTTGTAACTATGAATAAAAATTTTCTTAAAAAATGTATTAATTAGTTATTGTTTAATGCTTGTTTAGTTTTTTTATAAAAATGGTAAGAAGAGTTTCTTAATTATAATTATATATGTATGTAAACTTTCCGATATCCCGTATAGTGCAATGTATAAGTGTTTGAAAAACTCAATCTTTGGAATTTGATATCTCCGGAACTATATTGTTCATAAATTTCGTTTTGCCACCAATCGATACAGAAGTATTTAAATAATAATCTGTATATATTTCAAAAAAATTCTACGAAAAACCATTTGGCGAAACAACTAGCTTAAAAACATTTTTTACCTTTTTAAGAAATTTTAATTGTCTAATGATGATTTGAATTAAGCGTTCGATGTTATAATACATTTCATGCCTTCTTGCTTAATAGATGATAAATAAATAACAAACAGATTCAATTACCATATTACATGTATTGCTATGTAGTCTCGTTTGAAAAGAAGTGGTTTCAAAAAAATCGAATACATGCTTGATGATTCATCATATTAGTTAGGTATGATTCACTAGTTTATTAATGAATCTCGCTTCAAATAAGACTTAGAACAGCTAACTGGACTGCTTACTTTAAAACTTTGATTAATTAATACCTAAAAAACAGTATTTATTTTTTAAAGATTTTACTAACTTCAATTCTGGACGGCGTGAATTTGAAAGCTTTCGGATATACGTTATACAGTGAAACCCCTCAAATCCGAACTAATTGGGGCTGTAGCCTGTTCGGATTAGCCGAAAGCAGCTTCGACAATTGAAGATAACTGATATCAAGTGAAAGATTAAGTGATATTTTGTGTGTTTCTATTATTATTTCATTATTTTTGCAAAGTGATTAACCTACAGAATTTCAATAACCAACTTTTACCGTTTTTCAATCCTGGATGACATAAGTATGTAGACACATTTACCTATACTTTGTTAGGTATGCTAACTGTACTTCTTTGTTAATTTTTCAACTAATTATGTAAAATAAGGTTATAATGTAAAATATATACATAATTGTTTTTGACTAAATAAATAAGTTTCTCTTTTTTGCGTTCGGATTTGCCGGGATTTCGGATTTCCGGACTTCGGATTTGAGGGGTTTCACTGTATCTACTATATAAATTATTATTTCTTCCCAAAATGATCTTCAGATTTCGAATAGAGGGAAGTTGGAGTGGCACAATCAATTAGTTCTTGGATGAATGGTTATCTATGAGAACTATCTGCTGCGTCGTTTATTCCTCGAATCTTTTAAAACCATCGATAGATATAATATATATTTGACTTTAATTCAACTCCTGATATCTCACTCCTAAATTTAAAAGTCAATTTTGGGTTTATAGCTCTTATGACCTTACCGCATCCATGACATTTAAAAATTCTATTCTATATTTTAGAATGTTAATTGCTCAAATTTCTTTGTCCAATAACCTTAGCGATCAATTTTATTAATTTAAATTTGCAAAAGATTTATCTATATACAATTATTAAGCATTTATTATTATTATTATCAATAATTATTATTATTTGGCAACCATTTAAATGTTTCCTATCTTATTTTATTATTTCATCCATCACATTCAGTTAAAAGTTTTTTATCATTTATGTTTATTTCTCAACGAATATTATAGTACATTTTCGTTTTCTCTAGACAAGGGCGAAAGAATGGGGGGCTTCTTTCTGACACTACTCCTTGGCTTGGTTTTCGAGCTCACTCGGTCTAAATTATAAATTAGTCTCTAAATATGAACTTTTTCTTAACTTTTCACACTTGAATGCTAATTAAGAAAATCAATTTTTAAAGCAGGTATAATAATACTACCTATCAATGAAATAAAAACATGACATTTCATAATAAAAATGTATAAAATATAATATTTTAAAATATTTTGTAAACAGACTACACTTGTTATCAAAAAATGTCTCGCTGATATTTGCTGTTTCAATTTATTTAATTCTTATGACACAGTATTCAGGGGTGGGGTGGGTTAAGATGCAGAGTGCGTCATTGAAATTTCTGGGGGTGTTGAAAATTGTTGTTAAACTGACATTATTATGCTAACGATAATAACGGGTTAAGTTAATAACTTCAACAAAAAGTAAATTAAAACCTCTTCTAGTCCTTTAGAAGTGAATAAAATATAATGTACAGGGGGGGGCGTACTTTTAATGAAACTGGGGGGGGGGAGTGAGCCATGAAGACATGGGGCTTGCATTATTTTATTTTATTTATGTTTTACATACCATATATGATATATGCATTACGTATTGAAAAGAAAAATTAATTTTAATTAAATTTCGTCGCCAGGACAATTTGTACAATTGCCTGATATCAAAATAGTTAATTTCTTAGGGTAGTTTTCGAAACATTAGCGAAAACAACTTTTCTTTTTTTCTTTTTCAATTTTTAAAAAAAATTTCTAACCATAAAGGGAGAATTTCTCCCGAAACATCTAGTTTCAAAATAAGCGTCCCGAGATTGTTTTACCAAGATTTGTATTTTTTATTGCATTGATATATAATATATGTATTATTTATTTGAATAGAAGGGGAAAAGTGTGAGAACATAGTATCTCTAAATAAAATATTTTGAATTTTTGTATTTATATCACTGTATATACTTATTGTAATATTAAAAGAGAACAAGAGAATGATAATTAAAAAAATTGGATTGACATCATTGATTATTATGTTAAATTCGATAGAAAAATTCTAAATCTAATATAGCCATTGGCGTAGTTAGGGAGTTTTCCTAGGAGGGGGGGGGGTCAGCCGGCCAGCTGATAAGCCACCACATGGTTTCAATTTAGGTAATCCGATTAGAGATCAACTAACTTTTTAGTAGAATTGTCAAGTAATGAAATAATTTAATGAGAAATACATAAGTGATGCCTCGTAATAATGGAGTTTCGATTTTTCTAGGGGGGGGAGCAATGAGTTTTCTAGGGGAGCACTGTCCCCCTTGCCCCTCCTCTAACTACGCCAATGAATATAGCGAATATAAAAATAAAAAAATAAATTATTCCCACCAATGAATAGGTGTATGTAAAAATGAGGGTCAAACGTAATCTGTCTAATTGTAACCTTTTATCAATTGAAATTAATTGGACACAAAAGCGAGGGGAAAGTTACTCTGATCCCGTTATTTTTTTCTTATATCTCGAGACATTAATCTTGGCATCGGAAGAAACTTGGGAATCGTTCTGACACTTGGCTAGGAGTCGCACGCTAGCGCACTTGAAAGCCTTACTCACGCACAATCAACTCTCGGGATACCTTTTGCTATTTGATAAGCGAACATACTACATACAAATAAGAGCAGCTTGCTCGATGACGGACAGCAAGGACTCGGCCCTGTTCTGTCTCTTTTTGTGAATTTCTTGGCCATTCTCCATCTTTTGTCTGGCTTTCGAAATGACACGACCATGGACGCTCAAAGAATTCTTTCAGGCGGCAAGGAGGAAGGGGCAGGAAAAACTAACTTATGTTTCAATAAACATAATAAAATTTATAAATTTTTCATATTTTTTAAGCCAGTTATTTTCAGAAATTGAATTTATTTGGTAAAGGTTTATTGAAATATCAGTTATCCATTTATACAGGGTGTTTCAGGGGGAATAGTAAATATCTTAGGAGGTGGTAGTATAGACGTATTGCAACAAAAAATGCCATACAACATGTGTCCAATATTTATTGAGTAAAGAGATACAGCTGAGTTCAATGCATTATTGTTTCGTGTCTTGGTACACCGGTTGCTATGGGTGTATTTATCGAATGTCCGCAGTAGAGTGTTCATGTTCAAGTTGTGAAGTTAGGCTTTAGTTTACATTGAAGTTTTCATAGTGATTTGTTGACCAAGTTTACTGTACTGTAGCGTGTAAACATTCCGCACATATTTACACATGCTAAGTATGCCGATATTGGGTTACATACTAACAGCTGTATCTCTGGACACATGTTGTATGGTATTTTTTATTGCAATTCGTCTATAGTCATCATCATCATCATTGAGTATACAGTCCTAAGACTGGTTTGATGCAACAGTCCGTCTCCACTCGACTCTGTCCCCCGCCAGCTGTTTGACCTCTCTAAATGTCTGGCATCCCATATCCCCAATTATTTGGTTGAAATATTCTAATCTGGGTCTTCCCCTTCCCCTTCTCTTTCCCACCTCCCCTCCAAGATATCCCTAAGCAGTCCCCCATGTCTCAGTGTGTGACCCATCATCTGACCTCTTCTCTTCTTCAAACTCTTCCACAGGGTTCTTCTTTCTCCGATTCTTCCAAGAACTTCTTCATTTGTAATTTTATCCATCCATCCGTCTATAGTACCACCTCCTAAAATAGTTACTATTCCTTCTGAAACACCCTGTATTTCCCAATTAATTTTATTTAGGTTGATTTTTTTGAAGTAACATAATAATATTATATATATCGTCGCCTTAGAGTGTAAACCTGCTAAATCCATTTTTTAACATATATGACATATTAATACCGTTCGAAATAAAAAGAGATGCAGCATCGTCTAAGTAAAACTACTACTTAAAATTACGATCGTAAGTAGTAGAAAAAAAATGTGAAAAATAGTTTCTTTTCATAACAACAATTTAAATTTTGTTTGTTTTTTCTCTGTCCTGTAAAATGTCCTTTTTGTGAGTTAGCAGGTTTACACTCTAAAGCGACGATATGTCATATTTTGAGAACGTAATAATATTTTTAGATTTAAATTCTAAATTAATTTCAACTTCCAAATGATCTGATCCAACGTAATCTTTCAATACATTAGAAATAAATAGAAGAGGCAATATCAGGTGTCCAATGTGCATAAGGATAGATCGATTGCTGAAGCTTGGATATTGATAGACTATTAGTTATCGGTTAAGAATAATGGGAGAATTTTTTTCGAGATTATTTTTCAATTTTTTTTTCTTGAATATCCTCAAAGCCTTAGAATGCGCAATTGAAATCTCCAGATGAATTTTGGTCAAGTGTCACCTCCAATCTATATATTTCATTACTGTTTTAGGAAGCACATAAACTGATATAATAATATTAAAATTATGTAGAAATTTCCCTTTTTTGGGAATTTTGAGATTTATTTAGCCCAGAGGTGGTTGGAGTTCCTTAAAAAATTTTAAAGAAGAAATATATATACCAATGTTCTTTCTTTATTTTAGTCAAAATAAATAAATCGAAACAGTTTCGGCCGCTTCAACCTGTCATCAGTCTGGAAGACTTGAAAGTATAATATATAAGGAAAATTACAGTACTGAACATGTGTTTATCTCAAGATGTTAGGTTATATGTGTTACCTCTAATTATAGTTTGTATCCTTATACACTTTCATGTCTTCCAGACTGAACCGGCCGAAGCTGTTTCGATTTATAAATTTTGAATAAAATAAAGAAAGAACTTTAGTATATATATATGTTTTCTTTAAAATTCCAACCACCCCTGGAACTAAATAAACCTCACGAATTCCCCAAAAAAGGAAATTTCTACATAATATAGCCATCTATGTGCATCTATGTACATTGAAATTATTTTCAAAGTGAGTTTCTATAGGGCAAGTTTCAAAATTATTTTTTTTTTATTTTTTTATGTCCTCTCCCTTCAGGACGGTCCATTTTAAATATAACCTGAAAAATTATAATAATATAATCTACCCGGACAGAGTTTTCGTTAATTAATATTATTTAAAAAATTAAATTTCATAAATTTCACTCGTAAAACATTGTTAAGAGTACCTAGATATAAAAATAATTAAACTTTCCGAATGGAATTCATAATAAATAAATAAACACTATCGAATCCAGAGGTTAAATGTCCCCTGCGACAACAATCAACATTCTAAAAATCTAACTGTTTAATCTTAAGGAAATATAATTTACCTTTCAACTCTAGACTCAATAGGAGAGGTGACTTATTTTTTTAATTTCAAACCCAAAAAGAGTAGGGGTTGTTCATGTAGTTTTAATGTACCTACATGGCTTTTGTAACTCTAAAATGGAAAACACTCGGTCTCGGTCTCGGTTTTTGGGAGTATTTTGGAGAGAAGTTTTTAGATATGAAAGACACAGGGAAAAATGTCAGAAAATCAAAACTTATCAAGAATGACCATAGTAGCACGGACATTCCTCTACATTTACGTTATTTTTGTGCATTTATTTCTTGACTTTCTCTTAGGTGTAAACCATTAAAATTTCTTGAATAACAAAGCATCAAATCGAATACCTGGCGAATTTCGACGATAGCGTTTATCGCAATGAATAATATAAATATTTTTTTTTTGTGTGTGTGTTTGAATCGACGACCTTCAATCTATTTTTTAGTGATTACTCAGCATGTACTATGAGTAAATTATAGAAAGGATTATATTTGATTTGTTTTTCCGGAAGCTACTAGAGTTAACATAAACAAAAACTTATTAATATAATATTTTCACTAGAGACCGGATTTTAATGTTATTGCAAGTTTTACTTTTTTTTTTTATTAACGATGACAGAGTTTTATATCTATGCAATTTTAAAGCTTCCTCTCAAGTCCAAGTCACAACGAAAATGCATTTTTTTATTTTTCATAAATTACTCGATTCCAAAATAGGAATACCTAGTTTAAAGAAAATGCCCTATATAAGTACTACTCAAAATAATTATTTTTGAAAATCTGTTCCTAAATTCTTTTATATTAATGATATGTAATAATTTATATCTTAATAAAAATTAATTGTATATATAATTATTTTGAAATTGAATTATTATATAAGTGGTAGCTGGCCTTTAACAGAAATGGTCATACTGTATTTCCACTTGGAAGGTGATAGGGGAGTTCAAGTCTCTGATTCCCCATTTAAGCCTCATTATTCTATACCAGGGGAGAAAAGTATGACTAAATTATTTAATAATATATTGATTTGTACTCCGAGTATTTTTGCTTAGTGCCATATGTTATCTATTTTCAAACTTTCTACAGGATCTTACTTATTTATGATAATAGACCGAGAGCTAGTGAACATTTTGGACGATTATTTTAGAATACAAATAACATATCCCATCAGTGGCGTAGCCAGAAAATTTTCATAGGGGGGGGGATCAATTCACAAAGCAAAATATTTAGTGGGAATTGTTTTTTATTAAAACAAATAGTCCAGTTAAATTGTGTTTTTAACCGGAAAGTTTTGCGGTAGTTGTAATTTCTTCGACCCTTCCATGTTTTTTGGTGTGCTGAATCCGAATCTGAGGTTTGCTAACAAAATTTCGTGACGGAACATTGTCAAAAATACAAAAAAAGTAAAAAATTGTCATTTTATGGCGGTTTTTTTGCTTATAACTCAAAAACTATCAACTTTTCGTTAATAACCTTCCTATTCAAAATGAAAGTTCATAAAACTTACTACAAATTTCATCATTTAGGTTTTTTCTCCGACCAACCGTTCGAGCTCAAGCGCAAGTTGAAAATTGGCGTGTTTTTCTGTTCCCGGAAATCCCAAAAACTCGTACTTTGTTCAATTTTTCCTATTTTGTCCATGAAAGATCACATTTTCGACATTTTCTATACATTTTTAAACTAGATTAAATTTGAAACAATTCAAACAAAGTTTCATTTTAATTGGATAATGGTTACCTGTTCCGCAATGAGGTTGACTTTTTTAAAAACTGGAATTTTTTGCAAAATATCCCAGTTTTTCTTCATAAAATGAAAACTACTCATCCTAGAAACTTGATTTCTATCACATTCTCTAGGAAATTTTATTAACTTGAACGTTTACTTGTACCAGTTTTTTGATAAAACTCTTAGATTTATAGATATCTAGGATTTTCCATGACACCTTTGAGGATTCGGGTCATATCCTTTCATGGAAAATGCTAGATATCTATAAATCTAAGAGTTTTATCAAAAAATGGTGTAAGTAAACGGAAAGTTAATAGTAAAAAACTGCCAAAAAATGATTTTTTTTTTACCTTTTTTGCATTTTTAGCAATGTTCCGTCACGAAATTTTGTAGCAAACCTCAACACACCAAAAAATATATAGGAACAAGAAATCAAAACTATCCCAAAACTTTCCCGCCAGGGGCCTTTTAGAGAAGAATTTAACTGGAGTAAAAAGATACTTCAAGAAATTATTAAAGAACATAATTCTTGATTAAACATATGAAATGTATTTAATTACGGTTATTTTGCCATAAGAGACGGTTTGTCGTTACTCATCCCATGAGGCCTGCCCTTGGAGGGGGTTTACCCCCCCCGTAACTATACGCCTCTGTATCCCATACTGTAGTATGATCAGTACACACCCCGAAAGTGAAATTCTTACTCGCCGAATCCAGTCGTATTTAGAGGTAAATGACCATTGACTAATCAAAAACAAAATAGAATTAGTCACTTTTAAAATGTGAAAAATAAATTTTAGATTAGGAATAGTCCTTTTGAAATTAAATTAAATTAATCTTTTTTTTTTAAATTGATTATTCACATTTTTAAGCTGAAAAGGTATATAGTTTTGAGTCAGGAATTTATATAACTGTTTATTTTGTTTACTTGTGTGTGTGAGAATGCTCCTATCTGAAATACTCTGCCAATTCTACAAGGTCACATTATACTCAGAAGATGCTTAGATGATTCAGTTTTATTTGATATAGAGTTATTCCAAAGTCTCAGGATTCTCCTTTAGGTCACATTAATTAAACTCGGAGGGATGCAAATGACACAGATCGATGAGTGATAAAATACAATTGTTTTCATTATAACATGTGCAAAGATCAAACGAGATCTGAACTTTAAAGATTATAAACCTGAATTTGAATCAAATTGCTTTCCAGAATAGAAAAAAAAGTATCTTCGATACTGTTCAAAATTTTATTATACAATAGAAAAAAGTGTATCCCGTTTGTTTTTTAATTTGTTTTATAAATTATATCATTCAATTTTCTATACATGTCTTTACTCTGAAGTTTTGCATTACTTTCCTATGCATTTCCGGTAATATTCGTGCCGGATAACAACTTTTAATTGGTTGGCTGTTCGCGGTTTAGCTTGCAGATGTCCTTAAGAAAAGAAGTCACAAGCAGCGAGATCGGGTGAATGTACTGGCCACGGGATGTTACCTCGCTCTGAGATTAGGCGTTCTGGAAACTTTATCTTAGAATTGTCATGGAGTCTTTCGTTTTAAATGAGAGACAGATAACTTTGAATTACTTTTCAAAACTCAAAACCTAGAACTATCTGATAAAATTATGTTTATAACACCAATTGGGCTTTGTTCCGGATGTTAAGAGAGAATAAAATGAGTTCTTTCAGATTGTAAGATACAAATTTGGATCGCATTTAAGGTGGAATTTGATTAACCCCTCAAAACAGGGAGGTGTTTCTGTCTCATCCTAAAATTAATTCCTATTTCATAAAGATATATCAGAATTTATTTGTGTATAGGTATTACTGGAATCTTGAGAAAAGATTTTCCTTTTCTTGGATGAAATTGATATTTTGGAGATGAATGGGGTTAGGCTTCCTTTGTTTGTCTGGATTTTTTACACAGTATTTATCCAGAACTAGAAGCAAAAACGAACGAATTTTTTTCATTAAGAAAAAGTCTATTTTCGGATTGACGCTATATTTACTCAGACTAATTTATTTTTATTTTTGTTTCTTCTAGCCATGGTGTCTAAGAAAATTAATTAGATTTTCTATAAGATAGGAAGTTAAACACCTGTTTCTTATTCTGTTATCGGGTTTTATCCAAATCAAAATATATGACAGCCTCTGACCCGTAACTTATGATTAATATGACATTATCTATGGAATAAACATGTGTATATCATGATTCGAGTTTTGTTTGGTTTTATGATTTGCATAACACATAATAACGGCAGTTAACTGTTTGGTCTACTAGTGGACATAACATCTGTGCAATTAATCAATTTATTTTTTATAATCTACTTATAGTGGATATCAAAAATAATTAGGATCTTGATATCAAAACGAACCCAAGAAAGTAAAATAAAAATTATGACCTAATGGTTTTATAGAACCCCTCCCCCTAGAAGAAAGAGTTAAATGGCAAAATTTAATCCAAAGCAAAACATAATTTGAATAAAAGCAGGGAATGAGGGCTTGGGACTAAAAAAATTTGAATTTTATCAATAAATCTTCAATTTCAAAAATACAGTATTAAAAAATTAAACATTATAACTACAAATAGACTATCTTAGGATTCTGTGCAAAAATTTCGGATCGAATGTTCATTTTTATAATAAAATTCTTAAATTTTAATTGGATGATTGTATATTTTAAATGAAAATGGATCTTTATTTAGATTCTGAGTAAAAATTTTGAAAAATTTGTATTTTTGTTTAATAAGCTCTAATTTTTAATAAAATATTGTCATCGAAAGAAAATCTTTGGTTGAAACCAGCTAGATTACACATTTCAAATGAGACATTCTCATCAGAATGCGATGTGCAATAAACTACTAAAAAATCAAATCTGTAAAATATGTTTATTTATAAAAAAGTATTCTTTTCGCTCAAAATAAGACTTAAAATTAATAATACCGAAGAGAAGGCAAAGTTGTCGACTAAATAATATACTATAGAGAAAAATATAGTTCTATTCTATAAGTATAAATAATTTATTATTAAATGATTTAAATTTCTATTTAAAAATATTTGTTCAATTCTTCCTTAAAAACGAACTCACCTGGTACAATATCTTATAAACCATCATCTAGGACCTTATCTCGAAAATCTTAACTGTTTTAACACGAGACAATAGATACTTTTGGAGAGCATGAGAAAAGTCTAGATGTTTTCTTTAGGGATAGAAACCAAGAATCAAGCGATATTTTGTATTTCCTATCAATTTCAATCACACAATAAAGAAAACTTCCCTACCCATAACGAATTGTCTAACAGTTAAAGCATTTATAAATAATTAGTTATATTATTTATCATTTTTCTATGGTAAAAATTATTTTCATCCACTATTTGCAATTGAAATAAATATTTTTTTCTTAGAAAGAGATCTCACAAGGTTAATTAAGCATCTTAGTATGAAAAATTATAGTAATTTGAAGTATATTATTATAAATTAAGATTTTAAATTAGAGTCCTTTATTTCCCACCACTTTTTGTACGAAAGAAAAGTTGCTATTAATTTGATAATAATACATAAACACATTTATATATGGCTATACCTATGTGTGTTATGAATCGGCCACAAGCAGAAGGTAAACTTCTGAAATAAAGCAAATTTTCAGAAAAAAATAACTTATTTGTGCAATTATGGTATACTAGAATTAAGTGCTATTTTTTTTTAATATTAATTTTATAAATAAATATAAAAATTTCACTCTGTAAGCTCGAGAGAGAGTGGAAGCCTGCCTGATGGCCGGGCCGAAGTATTAAATTCATTTGAAAATTTTATTTTAAAAAAACAGAAAAATCATTTTCAAGAATACCTTTTTAGGGTAGGTGTCGTGTCGTTTAAAACGTAAAACGGGACTCTTTTATTGTCCCTACAATTCATGTCTGTCTATCAGCAAGATTACAATGAGCCCAAAGCACCTGCGTGAACCTTATTTGTTGACAAAAAAATCTGACCATGTCTCCGAGTATTGCAGAGAGCTGTGCATGCCCGGATTAAAGCAAATATAAGGGTCTCTTTACTGAAGCTAGGGTAGATGATATTGAAAAGGCAGGCACGGACATATTTTGAGGGATACTTCATATTTCTCAGATCAAAAGTTAGATCCATGGACCCGGAGGTGCCCAAGCAGAAAACGACTCTGTACATCAGATCATTCATAGTGCGTTTTATAAGCTAGTAGAACAAACACCAGTATACATATAAGAACGACAGGCACTCTGAGGGCCAGTTGCCTGTCATCTGATTGGCCATCCCACCCGGCACAAGGTGAATTTTAAGGTTTTACCCTTTGTTAACGTTTACAAACCGACATACAACTGGCCCTGAATGGTTTTCTAAAGAAGTTAGAATCTCATGGCCTCTTCTTTTAGCACCTGTATTTATCATTTAATTTCATAACTACTTGTAGTTTAATAAATTTATAATTTTCTCATTAATATATCAATGAATAATTAACATATTAACGAGAATTGTTTTTGATCACGCTTTTTAAACAAGATATATATCGCGAGACTACTGCTGGTTGAAGCTATTGGAGTCTGCTGAGTCTTAAGTCTGGACCAAGAGAGGATGAAAAACATATGATCCATTTAGCTATAATCCAACGTCATTTCGCGTTTATGGATCGCGTTTATTGATCATATCTTTTTCATTCTCTCTTGGTCCAGACCTAAGACTCAGCAGACTCCAATAGCTTCAACCAGCAGAAGTAGTCTCGCGATATATATCTTGTTTAAAAAGAGCGATGAAAAACAATTCTCGTTAATATGTTAATTATTCTTTGATATATTAATGAGAAAATTTTAAATTTATTTAACTTCATTATTTCAAGTTAGAAATATATAAATTCATATATTATTTTCACTTAATATTTGACAAAAATCGATTCACTATCGAATCAAATACAGGAAACTAATGATTACTTGTAGTTTATTTCTATTTTATCTTTACTGTATTTGTTACTGCTTTTCATTAATTACTGTCATGAATTTGTATTTAGGAATTGCATTTTTATTTTTACTTTTATTTATACATATAGGTACAGGGTGTTCCACAGAACTCGTTCATTAAAAGTTTTCATGGAAGGAGTTGAGATAAAATTTTATATATGTTACATAATAAATAAGATCTAGACCAGTGAAATTTAAAATATTTTTTATTTAAAAAACTATTCATTTTAGGTATAGGGAATATTTAATTAACTTGTATTGGATTTTTATGTAAAATTCAAAAATACTAAAATTTATACTGTTCCATTTGAAAAAATTGAGTATTAACAACTTTTTGATTTTCAGAAATAAACGATTATTATGGTCATCCTTGATAAAAAAAATTGAATTTTTATGATTAAGTAAGATTCTTTAATGTCTAATTAAGAGTTCTGATTAATCAAATTAATTCTACAAACAATAGTTTAATTATTATTAATTTTTAAAGATGAGCGCTAAATTAGTAGATTTTACAAACTATCTAAAATAACTCAGAAATGATGAATTTTAGACATAGTGTGCATTATACAAAATCATCTTAGTTTTTAAAACTTAATCTAATGAGACATATTTGGGGGGTTCCATTGAAAATAAGAAATTTAATAGTGATTGCGGCAAAGCAGGTGTCCAAAAGTTGTTAATAAATTATTTAAAAAGAGCATATCCCAAAACATAAATATGTCAAAGTTCAAAATTTTCTCTCTACTCCTTCCATGAAAACCTTTAATGAACGAGTTCTGTGGAACACCCTGTCTATACATATTTATAAACATTGAGCTGTGGTTGCTTTCAAGTGTTGTAAATTCCCTAAGAGTTTTTGGTTAGTATCAAATATTATTGATATATGGTAACATATAGTATCATCTATAAGAGTTAATAATAGTTAGTTTGTTCTGGATGCAAAGCAACTATTTTATCTTTTTAAATAAAAGCTAGTAGCATACTTTCTAGGACTTTTATCATTAAAAAAAGTTACAAGCCTTGAAGATGATCAAATAAATGATAAAAAGCTCGACAATTCACAATGATTCATGTGTGTTTTATTGATGAAAAATTCAATATCGAATACCCATTCATGATATATTTAAAATCAACATCAGTAAAAAAAATTGAAATGAGTAATTACTTGTTTTTTAGAGATAATGAAGTTAATAGGATTGATGATTAATGAAGTCAAAGTTTACAAGTGTACTATATACAAGTGTTTTTTACATCCACGTTACAAATAGAAAATTAGTAATTTTAAGACTTGCTACAGAGTCCGAGAGTGGTGTGGGAAGGTGTGGGGGGGGGGGAGGAGAAAATTAGAGTAATATAATAATATAATAAACTACTCAAAATTTATTTTTTAGTATAATTCAATTCTAATAGGTATCTATATGATTGTTTGTAATAAACTATTAGTCAATTTTACATTGAATAAATTGATTAATTTAATAAATTAAAATTGAAAAACACCTGTTTGATTGTTTATGTTTTTATTATGATAATATAGGCTGAAAATATCAAGAAATTCATTCAATAAATTATTTCATTCAACAAATGATATTTTCTGTATTTTTGAACCAGAAGCTTTGACTGAAGATAGAGAGTGACCAACCAAATTCTGTTTAGATCTCCGCATTTAAAATACTAACGTTTTGGCACCAGAATATGTTTTCTAGGAATTTCCTTTCTCGAATAGTGAATAGCCGTATTCAACACACAGAAAGAAAAAAAATGATTTTACCAAGTTTCAGACATTTTTAAATATGACAAGTAAAAGTATAAATAAGATTTTCGAGTGAAAGCATTCTCATTCTCAAAACATAAGTTCCTTATAAAAATAAAGTAACTGGATTGAATATTAAAATCAATGGAATTTATTTGAAACAATCAAGCGACTGATTCATGAAGAGGACGAATTTAATTTCTTAGGCTTTTATTATATCTAAAAAGATTAGGCTACAATTACACTGGAGGCGGATACTCATTAATTTTTCGGCACGTGGTGAAAAAATTCTCATTTCAAATTAAATTAATTAAAGGTTGACTTTTCAAATATAAAAATATTTGCAAATTTGATGCTTTGGGGGTTGTTGAGTTAATGTTCATTGAAAAAAAAGCTTCTGCTAAATCCACCTAGATTGCATATTTTTAATGAAAAAATCTCATCAGAATGCACAACGTTTCGACACCTATTTCAGGGGTTTCAAAGGCCTTGGTGTGACAACGAACCGATTTCATTTAATCAACAAGTGAATTTGATTATAACAAAAATTCAATTAAAAATTCAGTAAATTACAGGGTGGGCCATAAAGATCTACCACATTTTGAAGAGGTATAAAAAATGAAAAAAATTAACTAGAAAAAACTGAATATATTTTTGAAAAGAACATAAAATACATTTTTTTTAAATGTGTTTTAAACATTATATCAGACGAAAAAAGGGGGGGCGGGGTCAAAAATGAAAATTCCTGCTCTCTCGACCAAATTTTGTATACATATTCTGTGGACTCCCAGAATGCTAGAAATGCAAAATCTAACCACCCAAAATAGGGGGAGGGTCAAAAATAAAAATTCTAGCACTTTCGACCAAACTATCTATACAAAATTTGGTTAGTTTTTGCATTTCTAGCCTTCTGAGGTCCACAGAATATGTATACAAAATTTGGTTGAGTTTGGTCAAAAGGGCTAGAATTTGCTCATTTTTGACCTCCCCCTTTTTGTTTGAATATGTTTAAAACACATTAAAAAAAATATTTTATGTTCTTTTCAAAAATATATTATTCAGTTTTTTCTAGTTAAATTTTTTCATTTTTTTATACCTCTTCAAAATGTGGTTTATCTTTATGCCTCACCCTGTATTTATATCAGACTGAAAATAAAGAGAAAGATTTCGAAATTTTAGTCGGAAAAAAATCAAAATATTAAAATTAATCATATAATATAGGTAATTAATTTTTTATTAATTCAAAAACTCAGCTACTTCCGGCAATATACCAATTTCATTTTTAAATACATCAAATTACTACGAATTCGTACGTCAAACTCATTTGAATGTAACTAGTGACGTGTTGAAGATCATTTGAAGAACAACACGTGGACACTATAAAAACTCTCTCGTTTCTTTTGTTTGATTGTCCTGACAAACTCGTCAAAACACGTCCTATTAAGCATCCATTGTATGTATAACCTAAGGTCTAAAAGAAAATATTAGTCTTGGAATAACACTCCACTTAAAAAAATGTTAATTAATCGTTTAGTTTTAATTATTGACACAAGTTGAGACATCAAACTTATCAGTCTCGGCTTTATGTGATCACTTCTTGATTTGAAGGCTTTGCGAGGGGAGCGACGAACGATATAAAGAAAATATTGACATTATTTTGTTCAAACAATAATTTCTGACGGATTATTATTTTAAAATTTATATCGATTTACCAAATCTATATCAGGAAGGGCCAGTTGTATGTCGGATGGTAAACTCTTTTTAAACGTTGGCAAATGGTAAATGGTTGAGATGGCCAATCAGATGAAAAAGTGCCTGTCATCTGATTGGCCATCCCAGCCTTTTACCCTTTGCCAACGTAAAAAGAGTTTACCATCCGACATACAACTGGCCCTAAGTGTTGTGCACTAAAATTCGTTTTTGTGAGTTCCTTCATGTTTCCTTGCAATTTCTTTCAGTTATTGTGGACATGTAGAGTAAAGGTATCTCAAAACGGAAAATTACAGACAAGGACATTTTAAACTTAAAGCAGGTGTCTACTGTAGATGAGATAGATAACTATATTTACTGCAATGTTAAAGAGCTTGAAAAACTCGATTTTTGAAATTTAATATCTCCGGAACTCTATTGTTCAGAAATTTTGTTTTGCCACCAATCGATGCAGAAGTATTTAAATAATAATCTGTCTAAATTTCAAAAAAATCCTAAGAAAACCCATTTGGCGGAACAACTACCTTAAGCTTTCTTAACATATGTTTTTGTTTGGGGTTGGGTTGATCAGTGATGATCGTTTAGAGTTCACAGAGAAGAGAGAAAAAAGACGTGTTTTGAGAAGAAAACATTAATATATTATTAATATAAATTGATTGATTAATAATATTAATATATTTAAATATATAATTAATGATATTATAGGGTAGAATCGCTACATTTTCATATTTTCTCGATGTACGCCTAGGAGGTAGGCAACGCGCCATAATATTCAATTCACTTGATTTTTTTTCTTTTCATTTGCTGTAATTGTTTTAATAATGACTGAATAACGAAGGTAGGGGCGGGATTTCACAAAATAATGTTTATTAATTACATTGCCATCGATGTTTTTATTCTTTGTTTCAATTTAACGACGTATAACAAAATATAGTAGCCGAATAAAGCGAAATTCCTAAAATTTACAATTTTCAAATGAGATGCGCCACCTCAAAGAGTTGTCCGATCGATCTCAAATTTTGTACACAATATTTTCTTACCCAACCTCACAATTTGAGGTGGAGTCCCGGGAAAAATTTCATGGTCGAAAAATAAGGTCCACCCTATTGATCACTTTATTAAAGAATAATACTTATGATACTATGTACTTCATAGTAATTTTGATTTAAAAAGGGGTGGTTTTCCATTGCTACCCATATATTTGGTGAGATGCTTTATTTTTTTATCAACTTCCTATGATGAAATTAGAAAAAATTTCTAGTTTAGATAGACTTGGATTATGGACAATTTACTATTTATGTACTCTAGTAGCTTATATTTGAGAAAAATAGTAGAAACAAAATAATAATAAAAATAAAAATTTAATATTTTGATTATTTATCTTCCATATACTTACTCTTTGAGCAAAACTGTTGAAAAATAGGTACACTTTTTTTTATTAATTTTGAGTCTATAAATAATAAATGACTGATTTTTTTTCCATTTTTAAACATGGAAAGAAAAAGGATTAAATTTAACCAGCTATAATCTGGCTCATACTTTTATAGTAAACAAATTCGCACGTAAACGCACAAGATTAGTATCACACAAAATTATTTATTCTAAATATCCAATGTTAAAAAATACTATAATTTAACAAATATAACTAAATATTAATTGAAAAACTAAAAAATTAAATAAATATTTTTTACAAATATATAGAAGTATTTTTTGTAAATTTGAAAATAAAAAACTTCCGACAGTTTATTTGAGGGAGGGGGGTGAGTCTCCAAATAGCAATTGAAAAAAAAGTGAGCTTCCCATTTTTTTGTCAGTACAGTAGTACTGATATTTAGCAGCACCAAAAATAATAAGTGAGGCAGAAAAAATCATATCCTTAGATATTATTATATTTATTCCCAGTGCTTTATTTCTAATATTTACTTCTCTTCACAGTTCAAAATGCGAATTAAAGAAGATGCTCTATTTATATCAATCGATAACTTGATAAATTCTCGAAAAAATTCATCGTGCATGTTATTAAAAATTGAAAATAATTTACTATCTACTTTGATATGTGACCTCAACTGTAAATATCCATCGAAACAATATATCATATTAATAATTTAAATAATATTCAAAATTGATCAATCATTGATGACTTATGATACCTAATGTATTATTCATGAAATTCCATATCAATTCAATCAATAAGCATAATATAATAGAATCTATCCCTTTGTTCCTTTGATTAATTAAATAAAAGAGAACATTATTAATCGAGTTTGCACTTAAATTTTAATTTTTTGCGCTTAATAAGAGAACATCTATATTAAATTAATGCAACTCGCTTAAAATTTGCGGATAGTTGCAAATCAAAATTGGAAAACTAAGACTTTTACAAAACTCGACACGCTTTCTAAACACTTAGCAATGTTTTCTTCAGCTATGGATAGAAAGCAAAAGCTTGGTGCAAAGATGCAGCTTATAAATTCGAACTTCTTTGTCAAATTCCAGCTCATTATAAATAACCGTAGAACCCCAAAATGATAATATTTTATAACTTTCTTTTATGTTAGATAGCTTGCTATAACAACACAAGTGATTGACCCCATGAGAAATAAAGATTTCTGATTAAAAAGACTGATCAGGAAGGTTACTATAGTGTCAAACAAATAAATTATATTGGTTTATTAGTATATACATATTTATATTTGGTATATATGTTGCAGTAAAATCCCGTTTTTAGTAAGGATGCGTTCTTACTAGTTAAAGCGCATTTCAATGAATATCTTTGTGGCAACTAGAGTTTACTGATGTTGGTTGAGTTTGGATGAAAGGTCTAGAATCTTCATTTTTGACCCTCCGCCTCATTTTGGGTGTTTATTTTTAAAAAATTTTTAAACGAAAATTTAAAAAAATTACATCCTCTACAACTTTGGTTCTAATTTTTGACATATTCGTATATAGTTTTTTGAAAATAAACACCCAAAATGAGGCGGAAGGTCAAAAATGAAGATTCTAGTCCTTTGAACCAAACTAAACCAACATCAGTAAATTCTAGTTGCCATAAAGGCTTTCAGTGAAACGAATTTTAACTAGTAAGAACGTGTTCTTACTTCATCATATATAAGTATATGTTTATTTGTATCAAGCAGAGAACAACCTCATTGATTTACCTTTATAATATTTTGTTTTAATTTTTTTTCTGCAATTCTGAACCAGAAGCTCCGAAGCTAGAAAGCCTCAAATATAAACAGTAGGTCGAGGGGTGATCCGAGATTGGAAGTAGGTGTACACCTCTTTGGAAGTATTTTGGAAGTACTTGGAAATATTGAAGGAGACAATAAAAGAGTGTGTCTTCTGCTGGAATTATAAATTTTATTTATTTATAACGAGTGTCAATTCTTAACTTGCCCACTCTATGTAATTTCTAACCTTACCACATGAAAAATGTTAACCTTTCATTCATAAATTAATTCCTGTGAATACATTGTAATAGACTGATGAAGAGAGTGCAAAGCCCTCGAAACTATAGTCTCGTTATAAATAAATAAAATTTATAATTCCAGCAGAAGACACACTCTTTTATTGTCTCCTTCAATATATAAAAATTCTGCTACTCTCGGCAAAAACTTTCAATTTACTTGGAAATATTTGGAAGTACAAGTGGAAGTAGGTGTACAGCATATTAGGTCGCAGTTCACCCCTCGCATTAGGTACTTACTTCGTTTTAAAATTTCAAACATTTTGGCTCTGGAAATAATTTTTTCGTTCTTGAGATATTCTGCATTTTGGAATCCAAACAGACACACAGACAGAAATTCAAATGGTCACTGAGCTTAAATTTAATCTAAATTATTTATTTATTTATTTTTAATTCGTCTCGTATTAATAATAATTGAAGTGAAAGAGTGTTAAAGAGGAAATTCTTTGAAACAAGATCTTTTTGAAAAAAATAAAAAAATAGAATTTTTTCGTCTGGCTTAAACAACTCGACCATTAAATTAGCAATCATCCGGTTTTTGAACAAAAGCGAATGTTCTCTCACTTCAATATTTGTACTGACGTTTATTAATAATTAACAAGCTTTATACTTAATACATTTACGAAAAATTTTTATGATTCTTTGTCTTTAAAAGCACTTTCGCAGGTAATTAAGAAAAAAAAATATTAAAAATTAAATTTCAAAAGGCATTATTTGATCTTTCATCTGAAGCATTATTTAACATTGAGCGCCGATTTAATTTTTAATATAGTAATATTAAGAAATTTTTTTAAATAATTAACCCGAAGATTTGAGTATATTTTTACTTTGTCCAATGCGAAGCTTGGGTAAAGTATTGTAATTTTAAATAATGGATTCTTTTCAAATATACAACTCAAAATTTTATCTCATAAAATAAATTTTTTAACATTTTTCCCCCTCAATACTAAATATATAGAAAAAAATTTCCATGGCAAGATGGTCAAGTGTGTATATGCCGTTTCGTTGTTTTTTATCGTTTATCGTTTGATTATTATTTATCGTTTATCGTTTCGTGTGATTAAGTGACGATGTTGTTGTGAAGTAGACGACCAGTGAATTAAGAATAATTCTTTCTATATCTTATATTTTAAATATCAATAAATATTTAATTTTATTTATTTATTTATTTAGAGCAATGACTCTTTGCCGAATTTTCTAAGTACAAAATATTGTTTCAATAATATTATTATTTGTTCTTTCACCTTAAATTATGTAACTTCATTTGATTAATAAAATTCAAGCTTGTTTAACCGCATTGTTATACACCAACACAAGACCAGGATTAAATAATTATACAATTTTAACTAACAATCATTTTATTTTATTTATTTTTGCCATCAAGAGCAAATTGATCATTGCTGAAGTTTCCAAACAGTAAAATTCTTTTCAAATATACAACTCAAAATTTTATCACATAAAATAAATTTTTTAACCCCCCCCCTCCCCAATACTAAATAATTACAAAAAAATTTCCGGATTCCCAAAATGTGCCGCTTCGTAAAATTTGCCCCCGGGGCCAGGAACCCTAAGTCCGGACCTGATTTATCTTTACTTATTATTATTTACTAATTTTAGATTTGTCTTTTAATAGAAAAAAGATAATAATTTCGTGACTTTCTTAGTAGAATTTTTTTAGATTGATTTTTCTGAGTATAGATATATAAATAGAGACATACACTTTTAATAAAATGGCAATGCAAAATATTTCTTTGTACTTTCTATTTCACCATTAATAAGCAAATTCCATAGAATGAAACCGTTATCTATAGCTTGAAAGTCAATAATTACATTTACTAATGTTATATTACAAATATTATAATATTTAGTAATTTCACTTTGATATAAGTACATTACAGAAGTGTACCTTAATTGATAAATTTTATTTTTTTATTTTTAATCCTTGTTTTCATGTTAGAATTACACTATATTTTGAAATTTTTATATTACGTTTAAACGACCACTCACCCCCCCCCAAAAAAAGTGATTTTTAGAATATATTTTTCAATGGTTAATTTACCATTTTTAATGAACTTTTTTTAGTAGCAGAAATTAAACATAATCGTTTTTTTTCTATTTTGAGGATTGGATGGAAGTCTAGAAATAAATAAAAATAATTATTTCCATTAAAGGAGTATTTATTAGAATATTTTCCTTATAATTTTTTGAAACCGACGTTTCTGACGATCTTCCCCTCTTGTATGTAAAATGAATATTTGCTTTTTCCATCGAATTTTAAGACAAATATTAGAATTATATTATTCAGAAAAAATCGAATGAAAAACATAATTAATATACGAAAAATATATTATACGTTAAGAGTTGAAGTTTTAGTAAAATCATACATAATTAATTAAAATTAAAAATTCTGAGGATTTTCCCTCTTGTATGTAAAATGTATATTTGCTTATTCCATCGAATACATTGTTTTAAGACAAATACTAGAATTATATTATTCAGAAAAAAAAATCGAATGAAAGAGGTAATTAATATGCGAAAAAATATTATAAGTGTTGAAATTTTAGTCAAATCACAGATAATTTTAATTAATTTTGTGTGATTTTACTAAAATTTCAACTCTTAATTAAATTAATCACAAAAATAAAAGCTTCAACAGCTTCATTACTGATAAATATTATACGTTTTATATTCGTCTCTTGTGAAATTCATCTTTAAACTTGAGGATAAGAATAATATCTTTAAATTATCCCAATTTTGAAGGAGACAATAAAAGAGTGTGTCTTCTGCTGGAATTATAAATTTTATTTATAACGAGACTATACTAAAATTTGTAATTCCAGCAGTAGACACACGCTTTTATTGTCTCCTTCAATATATAAAAACTCTGCTACCCTCGGCAAAAAACTTGCAATTTATCCCAATTTTGTTACTGGGGCTATTAAATTATGTAAATAAAAGTAGGAATTTTAAAAGTCTATTTGTTTAGAGGAAAGACAAAGTGCGTTTGAGTTTGCAGTTGAATTTCTTGTGAGGATCCGAATGTCAATAGCTGGGGTTCGGGAGTGCGTGTTACAACTTGTTCCCCTACCTGTGAGTTGAGCTGGCTGTGTGGCGTTAGCGGCATGAGTCAACCCGGCACTGCGATCCAACCAACTGATCCCTCTACTCTACGAACGAACTGAGGACGGACGAGGCTCGAACCCTGCGCGTAGCAGCTACGTCACTCACTTGACTCCTTGCACACCAACACACACACACTCACATACTCTCTCTTCCCTCTCCTTTTCACTGTCCTTATATTAAATGGTAGAATCATCTCGTTCTAATAACATTCGATGATATAATTCATTAAGAAAACAACCTGTGAAAACATTGGCGTAGTTAGGGAGTTTTTCTAGGGGGGGGGGGGGCAGCGGCCAGCTGATTAGCCACCACAAAGTTTCAATTTCGGTAATCCGATTAGAGAACAACTAACTTTTTAGTAGAAGTGACACATTTTTAATGAGAAATACAAAGTGATACAGTGAAACAGTATATTTCTTAAATACTGTCAATTTTTCTAAGGGGGGGGGGGGGGCAATGAGTTTTTTAAGAAAATCAATGGTTAACGCTTGATTTCAAGGCTGAAATTGCTTCGCTATAATACTGGCTTCATTGCCAGCTCAAATTATACAATTTAAAATAATATTTTTAATCATCTATTCGAAAACTCGAGTAGGAAAAATTGTTTAAAAAACCGAATGAAAAGAAACAATGATTCGTGAAATGAAACTGCTCCTTACTGATTTCTTTCATTTCACTTACTCTTGAGATCGACAATTTTTTTTTGGGGGGGGTGGGCAGCTGATTAGCCACCACAAAGTTTCAATTTCGGTAATCCGATTAGAGATCAACTAACTTTTTAGTAGAAGTAACACATTTTTAATGAGAAATACGTAAGTGAAACAGTGAAACAGTATATTTCTTAAATACTGTCAATTTTTCTACAGGGGGCAATGAGTTTATAAGAAAATAAATGATTAACGCTTGATTTCAAAGCTGAGATTGCCTCGCTCTAATACTGGCTTCATTGTCAGCTCAAATTATACAGTTTAAAATAATATTTTTTCGACCTTCCGATGGGGATACTTATGCATGGCTTAAAAACAAAATCTTCTTCTAATGGAAATCCTTATGGGACTCCAGTAGCCAGCATAAAGGAAAATACCTTCACAATATAATGCAGAGGATACCAATAACATCATGGTTTGAAATTATAAAAACATTTAGAAGGCTAACAGTTCATATCATAAGACTTAGAAATGGACATTCACTAACACCTGAATACCTTCACAAATTCGGTCTTAGAGATAACCCTTATTGTGAGTGTGATCAAACATCCATAGGGGATGTTAATCATATCTATCTACAGTGAAAAAACAACAGTGATAAAATAAATAAATTTTATATAAACATTCAAGATCATATATCCCTACCAACAAATATGAATATTCTTCTCTCGTATATTCCTGATATATTATATATTATATATTATATATATATTATATATTATTATATATCCTGTATATATTCACTGTTAGCAAAGTTTGTGATACAACATATAATAGATATTAAAAAAATTTAATGTAATATATAAATGTAATATGGATCGAGGCCAACGGGGGGGGGGGGGGGGGGGAGAGAAAAAATAATAAAATTTTTAATCATCTATTCGAAAACTCGAGTAAGAAAAATTGTTTAAAAAACCGAATGAAAAGAAACAATGATTCGTGAAATGAAACTGCTCCTTATTGATTTCTTTCTTTTCACCTACTCTTGAGATCGACAAATTTTTTGTTCACAAAATGTCAATGAAAATTGAATTGGAAGGAAGGAAAGTACACTCCTGTTCGCTCCTGGTATCCGGATGCAAATTTTAAAGTTTTTATGAAAATCAATTGTTAATGCTTGATTTCAAGGGTGAATTGGTTCGCTCCCCCTTCCCTACCCCTAACTAAGACCATGTGTCAAACTCTTGCTAAAATTTAAAATCAAAAACATTGGATCATTAATTCATAAAGAGAAATCAATGAGCTTGTCCTCCGCCTGATGCAAATAAAAATATACTATACCTATATACCAAATATGTATAAATATGATATTGTACTTTATTTGTGTGAAACTACATTTTCGGAAGTTTGATTTTAATCATTACGTCAATGTTATATCAAATTGTATTGTACAATTTACCAAAAAAAAATTTATTGAAGAAAAACATTTGTATTTGTTAGCTACATCTGCTCTCGAATTGTTGTATGTTATCAGGTAATAAAACTCAAGTTACAGATTAAAAACAAAACACTTCAGGTATCAAGTATTTAGAATTAATACAAAATGAATACAGAGCTACTGAAAACGATAGATTTTTACATAGGACATTTTGATATAAGATTACTCTTAATTAAAAATATTTTATCAATAAATACAAATCTTTTTTAAAATAAAGTGCAACGGATCGTTGACAAATTTTATCCATAGCCATTTGAAATATGAAAATGTTAATTCCTTTACTATTAATCAGAAAGAAAAAATTGGTATTTTTATAAAGTACATGGCTTACTATAAAGTAAGGTACTTTAAAATTGAATTTTCCTAAAGAAAATATTAAACTTTTCAAAATTGGTTGTCATTTTCAAGATATTTAGAAAAATCTAAAAAAGTTCCCGGAATAAAGAACTAATGTTTGTGGGCCGATATGTACCAAATACTAATCAGCGCTTCATTTTGTTAAAGTAATGGTATGTTTTCAATTTAATTTCAATCGGTTGAACGGTGTGGAAAAAATCATGGATCAAAGAAAAGGGTAACATGATCAATCCATCCATAAATAAAACTTTTTGGGCTCTGGACAAGACCCCATGGACTTTTTGCAAAACCGTCAGGACCTAAAATTAAACCTGTTTCAATACTACAATTTGTGCCTTTGGTTGTGACCATGGGTTCTGTAGTCTTTACCTGAGAACCCTTTGAATTCGAGCTTGGCACGAGACCGTTTACAATACTTTACTTATCTGCTTATCATTTATGGATAAAGTAAAACAATCGTCAAACGTTTATTTAAAATCAAAACATTTTGAAGAATTTCTCCCTTTTTCACTGAAATTTAATTAAGTTCAAAAAAAAAAAAAAAAGGAAAAAAAAATGTTTGTTTTAAAGCCTGTAGGCTAGACTTTGCATCGCTAAAATGAATTCGCCTGGTTTCATACTCTCTAGGCGTTAAGGATACATGAGTTAATTACTCGAAATTTTCATTCAATATAAACAAAATTATACGATAAAACTAAAGAAATGTTGAATAGATATGTAATAATCCAAATATTTATAATGACCTTTTGATAAAAGAACACTCATCTCTTGTTCTTTAACCTTGAACTGATATCCTCTCAGTCTCATCCCAAAATACACAATGTTTTGATTGCTTGTTCTTAAAGGGCTATGAATGACTCCAGAGTTCATCAGACTCATTTCATTGTCATGCGTTTTTAATCTTGAATAGAAAGAACAAGCATCTTTTGATAATTGAGTGATATATCTATTAAATCTGCGTATTATGCTAATATTCCCAAATAGGGCGGAATCAAGAGCAGATTTATATTTTACCTATGTTGGCTCAACTTGTAACAACAATAGAGATGTGAGTTATAAGAGATAATATCCATGCCATAGCACATGAGCTAAAAATCTGTAAAAATTCTGAAGTATAGCTACTATTTATAAGGATAAAGTCTACAGAGTTTCAAATTTTTGAACCATTGCTTTGGTCGGAGTAAAAAATTGATATTTCATTGCCAAAACCCCATGTTATTTAGATGGGAAACTTGCATTGCTGTGCAGCACAGGTAAACATTGAGATAGAAACTTGGGGAATATATTTTTTTTATTAATTTATTTTGAACAATATGAGTCTCTGTCATCGTAAAAATTCGAAAATACCCAAAATAAAGACCACCCTACACTAAAGAATTCTCGCAGGTAACTTAAAAAAAAATAAAGTGTTATATGGCTTTTATCTATATTATTATATATATAGTAGCCCAGATTAATTTGCTGCAACGCTAACGTAATGCTGCCGACAGGGGGCGCTGATGCTGTCGGCAAATTTGAAATATAATTGTAATTTGAACTCGAATTTTGAAATGAAAGACAATGTTTTGATTGCTTGTTCTTAAAGGGCAATGAATGACTCCAGAGTTCATCAGACTCATTTCATTGTCATGCATTTTTAATCTTGAATAGAAAGAACAAGCATCTTTTCATAAATGAGTGATATATCTATTAAATCTGCGTATTATGCCAATATTCCCAAATAGGGCGGAATCAAGATCAGATTTATATTTTACCTATGTTGGCTCAAATTCTAACAACGATAGAAATGTGAGTTATAAGAGAATAATATCCATGCCTTAGCACATCTCTGAGATCTGTAGTAAAGTCCTGTTTAGACAACTCAGTGGAATTCAAGAAAAAAATTCCAGGACTAGGATTTCGCACCTTCTCCAAAAAATCGTCAAGTATTTTTGAAGGAAATTTTTGGAAGAAAAAAAGATACAAAAAGAAAAAAATCGAAGAATGATGAATTTTTTTTCTTTGCTTATCAAAAAATTTGGAAATACAGGGCAAGGCATAAAGATCTACCATATTTTGAAGAGGTAGGTATAAAAAATGAAAAAATTTAACTAGAAAAAACTGAATATATTTTTGAAAAGAACATAAAATAATTTGTTTTTTAAATGTGTTTGAAATATTATCGGACAAAAAATGTGTGTATGAATGTGTGTGTGTGTGTGTGTGGGGGGGGGGGGGGGGGTGCTTAAATGAAAATTCTAGTCCTTTCGAGCAAACTCAACCAAATTTTGTATACATATTCCGTGGACACCCAGAAGACTAGAAATGCAAAAACTAACCAAATTTTGTATATATAGTTTGCTTGAAAGGGCTAGATTTTTCATTTTTGACCCTCCCCCTAATTTTGGGTGGTTAGTTTTTGGATTTCTAGCCTTCTGGGTTTGATCTGATACATGTTTAAAACACATAAAAAAAAATTATTTTATGTTCTTATCAAAAAAATATTCAGTTTTCTTTTAGTTAAATTTTTTCAGTCTTCAAAATGTGGTAGATCTTTATGCTCTACCCTGTATTTCAGCCATAATTGAATTCATTTTAAAATGAAGATTAATCCAAAATTTCTAAAAATATAAAGTCTAAAATAAATAGTTTCTAGTTCAGTGATAAACGTTTTTATAAATTGTTGCTATATATATGTATGTGTGTGATTGTAATGAATTGTGTGATGTATCTATATTGAAGATTTAAGAATGAGATGTTTCATGTGAAATGACAAATTCCGGTTCTTGAACGAGATGTATGTATGATTTCAAATTATATTAAAAATAAAAAAAAAATTTTGTATTATATAATTCTCTATAAAAAGAAAAAATGTAAATAAATGTTTCATTTCAATTTTTAGAACTACTGAGGATGGTCGACCAGTGGTGACCGAAACTGTATAGTTATCAATTAAATAATTCTAATAGTTATTAAAATTATTGTTTTATTATATTTGTGACAAAACCAACCCTTCAATTTAATGAAAAAAATAAAATAAATGATTTGATTGATTATTTATTAAATCCTCTCTCAATATTTTTTCCTTGAGGCAGAATAATTTTAATATTATTATTTTATTACAATTTATTGTTTATAACATAAACGAGACATTTATCTTTCTCTTATAAGTTCTTTTTGCGTGATACCAGGCACTTTAATTGTTAAATACCAGAAACTGCCTTATATTTAGTCAATAAAAAATCTTAGTATACTTATACTTTTGAAAGATGAAAGAGATATCACATTTATCATTTCACTTGAAATTTAAAAACTTTGGTATACCCAAACGACTTATCACATAAACTACATAGTTCACTGAATACATCAATGCAAGTTAGTTAGTCTTTCCGTCCAACTCGTAATAAAATTGTAAGAGTAAGTAGGTATCACCACAAAAAATCATGTACAAATACCACCAGTTGAGAACTGCACCTTTACCGTATATGAATACATATTTCATAGTTTTAGTCAGAAATTAATTTACTTCTTGGGAAAAATGAAAGTAGTTCATTGACATTTCTAATGATTAAAACATGATAAAACCAATGATTTTAATTTCATGATAACTAATATTCAATGAATTTATAATAAGGAAATAAAAATCTATATACTAGTATATATAAAATTCTTTGCCCGATACACTCACTCACTCACTCACTCACTCACTCACTCACTCATCATCAAAACAGCCAGAACCACTGGACATAGAAACATGAAATTTGGAGAGGATATTACATCTATAACATAGGGGCTCACTAAGAAAGGATTTTTTGAAATTCGACCCCTAAGGGGGTCAAAGGGGGCAAAGTGTGTTTTCACTGATTATGCGATATCTCTTAAGGACGATAAAATATCTACTTGCTTTTTACTTATAAAAATACTAAATTAAAATATCTAAAAAAAAATTTCAGGATTTTTTGAAATTCGACCACTAAAGAAGTCAAAAGGGTCAAAATATCTTTGCAATGTGTTTACACTATTTATGCATTTTCAATTAAGAACGATAAGATATCTACTTGATTTTTACTTAATAAAATTCTAAATACAAATATCTAAAAAGTTATTTCAGGATTTTTTGAAATTCGACTCCCAACTATCTAAAATGTGAATGGGGGCAAAAATTAAAACTCTCTCCTATCTTGATCAAATTTTGTAGAGTTATTCTTTATTACTTTAAGAAACTATTCCTGTAAAAATCAACTATCAAAATTGACTGTATGGGGGCGAAAGGGGGGTATAGAAATTTTTAGTTTTTTTGAACATTTACTCTTTAGAAAACTGAGAGTTATTTATTTGCAAATATCTAAATATTAGCAAATATCTAAAAAATAATTAATACTTTCTCCGATATAGATCAAATTTTGTAATGTTAGTTTTTAAGACTATATAAAATGTATGCTGTAAAAATAAATAGCCAAAATGAGTGCGTGGGGGCAAAAGAGGGGGAAAATATTACAAATATATATTACAGACCTAATAATCACATGCCGAGACGCTGCCCGTCAGGGCCACCTGCCCGGAGGGCCGAGCTGTAGAGGGCGTGCCGAAGGCACGTCTGGAGCAGCTCATATATATATATATCGAAAAATTTGACAATTCTGATGTGTGATCTAATTAAGTATTTATAAGAAATAAATTAAATATTTTGCTTCTTCGATTTGAGACAATCGTTTTGAAGGTTTTTTCATTCATTTTCAATCTAATAAATATGTTTCACAGTTACTACTTAAGAAGAATGGAAGCAATCCGTTGACATTGACCTAAATGAGTATACCATATATGGTGATGCTATTTTTGTTAAAATTAACGCAGATATAAATATTCCTTCCGACAAATACTGATTATATTTTATTTCAGTTGTATACCCTATTAATGTGAATAGAGAATTATTTAGGTCTTGGTCAGGTATTATAAAAGAAAATTAATTGAAAATTCGTGAGGTTTCTAGTGTTGTATGAATCCAAAATCAAGTCTCGCCAAGAGAATACAGGTTTACAAGCGAAAGGCTTGCTTGCCTTTGATCAAGGTGTCTTGTCTATTTGAATTCGCTCGTGATGAATGATCAAAATTCATTTATCTACTCAACAGGCTTTATATTGTTATATGTATACCTATATAATGTTTGGATGATTCATCTATAAAATGTAAAACCAATATGTCTTGTTTTTAGCCTTATAATAGTAGCTATCCGTCAGAATTTTTACAAATTTTTAGCTATTATAATTTTAGAGTCTAACTTACTAACTCTAAGATATAGGAAGTATTTTTTTTAGCTATAACTCCAAAATTATAATAATTAAAAATCTATAAAAATTCTGAAAGATAGTTACTATTATAAGGATAAAGTCTACAGAGTTTCAAATTTTTTGAACCATTGCTTTGGCCGGAGTAAAAAATTGGTATTTCAATTCCAAAAACCCCATGTTATTTAGATGGGAAACTTAATCGCTGTGTAGCAGTAGGTTAAAATTGAGATCGAGACTTGAAACTTGAGGGATATTTTTTAAATTTATTTCGAACCATATGACCTTCAGTGTAAAAATTCAAAAATACCCAAAATAAAGACCACCCTAGTGTACACTAAAGAATTCTCGCAGGTAACTTCAAAAATAAATGGTACTTACGTATTAACGCCACCGCAGCTACAGATCTGGCGGTTTTTAAGCGTCGCTACTGACGACGGATTCTTTTAGAAAATGAATATTAATTAAAAAATAATTAGTAAATACCCAAAAAAATTCGAATATGTAAAAGTCGTTGTCGGTTCGGTGCGTATATCTTCATTTGGCGTTAGCCAACCTAATAGCCTAAATGCCAGCCAGAAATGAAGATATACGAGCCGAACCGAGCCGAACTGAATATATCTTAAACGAACCTTCCAAAGTTTGTTCGGGAACCCATTTTTTTATCTAAATTAACCGAGATGATAAAAGTGAAAATTGCCAACCCCCACTGGCGCTCACTTGAGACAATTTGAGACATCACAGTCCATAAACTCGATTTCAGTTCAAATTTGTAGTTTAAAATTTTATTTGTACCTGCGGTGGCGTTAATACGTAAGTATCAAATAAATATAGTGTTATATGGCTTCTTTCTATATTATATGTAGGTATATTGTATATATTAGATGAGTTTGTTAATATATTTTTTTTTGGCTTTTCGGCCCTTCTAGCCATGAGCCTAATTACGATACTAGTTATATTTTTTAAATTTGTCTCTACCCCGGGGGTCAGATTTTAGCTGGATGCCTCGAGCCGGATTCGAACCCGGGTCCCCTGAATATATTTATACATTTTGAAAATTTAAATTTTTAATTATTGGAACAATCTGATATTTTAAACTCTTTGCAACATGCGATCAGAGAGACTGTATTCTTTGATCAGGCACACACACACGCATGCCCATCTTCACCGTTATTTGATTATTAGGATATTAATACAATCATCCGGGGAGTTCGCCAATACTGACTTTCCAATTTTAATGCAATTTTGATTAATTTTCCAGTCGAGTTTTCGATATTCAATCTTGAAAAAGTTTTATTTTTGAATGTTTATAGCTATTTAATCATTTGTAGTGAATAAAATAAAATTATTTTATAAAATTAAATTATTAGAAAGATGAGAATTCGAAGGTCAGTTTCTTCTAACCTATGAATCCGAGTGTACCTATACGGTATGTGTGTGTGATTTTTCACCCGAAACTTATTACTTACTAGCTTTGCTTATTTTATATCTTTTATTAATTTAATTTCTTAATATTCTATTTCAGTCGAATGCGGTGAATAATCTACCAATCCTTCTACTCTGAATGAAAGTGAATACTCTGAGCAAGCCTTAGGTCACCTCTGTGAGTTTCAATTTTAATTTACTTTTATAAACTAACCATTAGATTAAATAATATTTTCATTTGTACTTTACCATACAGGGCACGGTCAAGTTATTGTATTCATTTGACCTATTTTCAATTAACATCTATATAAATAAAAATGTACTGTTACGCTTAAGTGATACGTTGAAGGATCTCCGAAAGTTCTTCAGCGATTTCTTTGAAATTTTCACACAACATTCCATTCAAATACAGAAGTGTTTTTATAGATATCACACCTGAGGTATGCAAAAATTTTTTTCGAGGAAACAACGTCAGCGCCTCTCTGGGGGTAAAAGCAAACAAACAAGATCGCCGATAATAGCTTTTTGGAAATCTTTCAATATTATTTTTGGTTAAGGGAACAATAATTATAAACCTGGCCCAAAATTTAGATATACCAATCGGAGCACCAAACGGACATATGCTGCGAATATAGTTTCAATAGTCACAGCAACGCATGGTCGGGTCAGCTATTATCTATATAAATTTTAACCATAAAACGAGACATTCCCCGCCAGAGGCTAGGTGACGCCGGGGCGAAGGCCCGGTCGTCAGTATCTAATAGATTTTGACACTTCTATGCATATGGATTGAGTTATTTTTTAATATAATTTTATTAATATTATTATTCTTATCTTGTAATCCTGAGATGCTGTTGCATTCAATTACAATTTTCTAAGCAAAACATTAGAGACATTAATAATCTAATTTCTTGGAGTTAAGCTAAATTATCCCGGTAGATATATTTTGGCTGGGGACCGTCTCATTAAGATCTATTATTATTATTTTTATTTTTACTTTATCCATGCGAAGCGCGACTTCATAGGTGTACCTCAGGTAAAGACTACGGAACCCATCATCTCAACCAATTCTCAAATTGTACTTTTAAATCAGGTTGAATTTTATCACCTGATGCCATTGTCAAAAATTACACCATTTTTCAAAAATATTTGCGGTTTCTTGTAAAGGAGTGTTTCTATTAATATTCCAAAAATTTTTACCCAATTCTGAGCCATTGACCAGGTTCCACTTTTTTTGAATCCAAAAAATATTTGATCAAATTATTGGGCTGGAATTTTCATAATATAGTATACATTTTTTAAACAAAGATAACTTTATAACGATTTACCGTAGAGATTTAACTCTTACAGACATTTTTGTTTAAAATTGAATTTACTTTAACAAAGGTCATCATAGAAAGTGGTGTATTTCAAAGGGTTAGGCAAATTTGGTGAAATATATGTTTTGATTTCTTATACTGGAAAAAGTGAGTCAGCTGCAAAAAAAGTTACATGAACAACTTTTGAGGATTTCAATGTACTAAAAAATAGATTATAGGTATAGTATAATTAATTTGACTACGACCAATAATTTAGACTATAGACTAAGTTTTTAAATTTATATTCATTAATTTTTTGGTGAAAATAAAAATACTTTTTCAAAAATATTTGCGGGTTCGGGTAAAGGAATGTTCCCTTTATATCCCGAAAAATTTTAGCGAAATCCATAACATCGAGTGAAATCCACTTTTTTCGATTCGACAAAAATTATTTGATGAAATCTTTGGGTTTGAATTTTCAGAGTATAAATTATTTCAACTGCATTTAAGCTTATATATAACATTAATACAACATTTTATCATAAAGAGAAACAAAGAGGTTGTTCTCTGCTTGATGCAAATAAACATACAGACATATATATTAAATATGGATATGTATATTGTATATACTATTATATTATATATCCGTTTGAATTGTTTGAGACTATTGTTTCGAAGGATTAGTCTTCATCATCATTTATATTCATTTATTTGCATCAAGCAGTGGACAACCTATTTGTTTCTCTTTATGATTCAATAACTCTCGGGAAACTGAAAACATTTCAAGCTCAGAAGTTACTTCAAACACTTTCTAAGATCATCTCATCTCCACCTGAGAGAAAGAGTCAACTACCATCAATTTACAAAGATAAAATCAGTTATTTAGCACACTGAACCAAATAAACTAGCTTTATGTATTATATATCATAGAATATTTGATACCAATCTTAAATGAATAACGAAGAAAAGCAGATGAAAGTTCATCAGTTAACGCCACTTTTTCTGTTGACACCTAACAGATGGGCTCGTTAAGCTTGCCTACTAACTAATTCACAAATCCAACTTGAGCTTGAAATATAATATATTTTCTTCAGGATAGACTTGCTTCCATATTTTAAGGTAGTTGTTTCGCGATAATACTAGCAAAAAGTTAATGCTAGAGTATATAGAACAGACAATAAGGATTCATAATTCATAAGCCCAAAACTTTTTGCTGTTTATGTACCGATTCTAGCCAATCGCGTGCTCGTTTGACAAATCTGGCACCATTGTAAGAGATTGAATATTTTTATATTAAAATGACAGATAAAATACATTTTAAAAAGTTAAAAAATTTCTATAAAAATCGTTTTGTTATTTTTGAACAAATGTAATCAACGCCTACGTTACACCATTTGAAAATTATAATTTTGATAAAATCTAGCGCATGCGCACTTTATACATCTATCGCTGGTTAAATAAATGCGCGGTTGCCAAATTGTTTTTAGTGTAAATTTTTTTTATACATTTTTCATTATTTATTCATTGTCTCAGAAACTGTATTGTAACTATGAATCAAAATTGTCTTAAAATATGTATTAGTTATTGTTTAATGTTGGTTTAGTTTTTTATAACAATGGTAAGAAGGGTTTCTTAATTATAATTAAATATGTATGTAAACTTTCCGATATCCCGAATAGTGCAATGTATAAGATTCTGAAAAACTCTCTGATCTCCGGAACTATATTGTTCATAAATTTCGTTTTGCCACCAATTGATGCAGAACTATTTAAATAATAATCTATCTACTGTAACTACTAAGAAAAACCCATTTGGCGGAACAACTTCCTTAATGAATATAATATTTAATATCGAAAACGCTACTTGAATTAGAGTAAAATTGTTTACATTCTGACCTGGTCCAAATTTCAGTTTTAAATTGATATTTTTAATTTTTAATATATAACTAGATACATAAAATTGATGGTTGAATTTTTAATATAGATTGCAATTTGTTTCATTTGTCTAGTAAATAAATTTCGCTGAATATCCATTTTATTTTACAATATTTATTTGTTGAGATGAAGGCTATGCAAACTTTTAACCTTGATATTTTTTATTTTAAATCAAGCTTGAGAGAGAAAGTTATGCCAAGTTGTTGCACTTAACAGCATAAAAAATAACAACACCAGTCAGGAAGAGTCCTTGAAGTTCACTTGCGGAAGATCTAGCCATTTTAAATAGTCAAAGTTTTATTGAGTGGAGAGATTTAACTTAGAAGAAATGATTTCCTAATTCTTTCTCTTTAATAATGGAAATTTAACTATGATAATAGGGAGTAATAAATAAATATTATTTTAAGTTTTATTCTGTCCTTAGAACGACTACTATAATTAAGACTTATTTTATGGCCTAGACCAGTGGTTCTTAAACTTTTATTAGTCGCAGCCCCCTTAAAATCCGAAAGTATACTCGCGGCCCCCTTAAAATACTAAAATATTCGCGGCCAGTACCCCCCCCTCCCCACCATTAGGTAACATACTCTTAATTACTGTAATAAAACTCTCAAATGTAACGATAATTCATAAATAAATCAAAAAGCACAACTTAACAAAACATGAAAGGTGGTATATAAGCGGAATAAAGAAGTGTCATGTAGACAAGCAATGTGCGAAAAGTAATATTTATTTATTTTTTGAAATATTCAAAAACGGTTGTTATTTTGATTAAAAATATAAAACAACAGGTTGTCGCAAAAATACAGGAAAACAACGAAAAAACATTATTATATACAATTGTTTGTCAAATGTTTTTTGCTAGGCCCGTGTGACCAAACTCAACCAAATTTTGGATACATAATCCGTGGGCCTCCAGAATTCTAAAAATACAAAAACTAAGCGCCCAAAATGGGGGAGGGGTGTAGGATCAAAAAATGAAAATCTAGGCTCTTGTAACAAACTCAACCAAATTTTGTATACATAATCAGTGGGACCCCAGAAGTCTAAAAATGCAAAAACTAACCCCCTCCCCTAAATGATTATAAATAATTTTATTAAATTTTAATAAATATTTAATGAACAAAAGAAACAAGATTGTCAGTAAAATAACATATTTCTTGAAAAATAGGTATATTTGCATATGAAAGTATATTTGCTATAATATAAAAATTGTAAACCTAGCTTTATAAAAAATATTTACACGCTTTTATACAACTTGTAATTTTGTCTGTCTGTCTGTTTGGGTCAAATTTACTTATGCCCTCAACGTTTTCATTTAGTTTAACCACATTTAAGAATAATGAGATGTCATTAAATTCATCTGTCACTTATATGTATATGCATCACTTATAAAAACTAATACCATATTTTTTTATTTAAAATATAAAAACTTAAAAAATTCTAATTTTTTCGCGGCCCCCCTACATACTAGCCCAAGAGCCCACGACGGCCAGACCTTCGTTATTTTATAAAAGCTGAAAGTTTTTCTGTGCATGTCCCCTATACAGGTAAGAACGACTAGCGACTATAGAGTTTGGGTTGTGGTTACTTTGGCAGGTAACAGGTAATAAAGGTGTATAAAATAGTACTTTAAATTCGTTAAAGTATAAAGCTCAATTTTTTTATATTTTCTTCGGGATAACTTTAGAAATCTCGTTATCCATTGCCGGACACTTATGACAGTTGCTACCCCCTGCCAGACACCCCTAAACTTTAAGAAACTCAAGCTTGAGTGGTTTGCCATAAAAGAATTTAGTCTTTTTGATTTTAAGTCGATTCTTCCACGTTTTCAGTAGAGGTTGTCATTAATAGTCAAAACAACAAAAATGGAATGCAATAAGGTTATTCCTCTAGTATTAGATAAGAATCGATGGTTATTTTTGATTTTAAGTCAATTCCTCCATGTCTTCACCAATGGTTATCAATAATAACCGAAATGTCAAAAATCTATGTAAAAACCATTAAAACTGTCCGCCTATTGAGGTAACATTTTTTATAGGTCGCCAAGTTACATATATAAAATATATCTTTTATATTATAACGAAAGTATAATTATAATTTATTAAAGTTTAGGGGTGTCTGGCAGGGGGTAGCAACTGTCATAAGTGTCCGGCAATGGATGACGAGATTTCTAAAGTTATCCCGAAGAAAATATAAAAAAATTGAGCTTTATACTTTAACGAATTTAAAGTACTATTTTATACACCTTTATTACTTGTTACCTGCCAAAGTAACCACAACCCAAACACATAGTCGCTGGTCGTTCTTACCTGTATAGGGGACATACACAGAAAAACTTTCAGCTTTTATAAAATAACGAAAGTCTGGCAGTCGTGGGCTCTTGATCTATACTTTCCGAGGCCCCCTGTTAAAAATCGCTGCCCTAGACTTAACTTGTATCAATTCGGAGATTAAACTATTACAAATTACCTTGGTAAGATAAAATTGAAGAAGACGTGTCATATAAAAAATGTACGACTATCAAGCTGGCAAAAACGATAATCAATCATTTAAAAAAGATGTAGTTAACAATCCAATATTAGGTTTAAATTTAACAAATTTTTTTTATGTATCTTTTAAACTTAATTTTATTTTATTTCGTATAATAGATATAATATATATATATACAATTAATTCAAGTATAATCGGGGCAGTTTTTTTTGATAAAATGACAAATAATTTAAAAATACCTGAAAAAGATTGAATGTTACATTTTCTTTTATTTGTACAATATCCCGCGAAATCAAGATTTCTGGAACATTATGGGAAATCAGAAATATGAAACTCTTGCTTGAAGCCTGTATAAATATTTTGTGTGTGTGTATGTGTGTTTTATTACTAGATGTATTTATTCTACTTTTTCGTGAATCTTAGTCGATTGGCGATCGCGGTGGCGATAAATTTATGTACTATATACATTTTACATATATACAATTTATAGAGCATCCTCTCTATAGTAATTTTCGTATAGAAATTGTTTTTAGAAATGATTTCCGGTGCCATTTCCTTATATGTGAAAATAATTTTTGTTAGAATTGAATATTTTTCTTATCCTGTTGCCTGATTTGGAAGTCGATCGTTCTAGATACTTCCCTATGGATACCTCTAAAATGAGTTCACAAATTTTTACTTTACCATACAGGGTATGGTCAAGTATTGTAATCGTTAATGAAAAAAGTGATTTTTTTCCTTCTTTTTTCAGAAATATCTCAAAAACGACTGAAACTATTTCGATTAAAAAATTGAGCGAAACCATGGCATTTCGCTCTAAAAAAAAGCTCTAATAAGTAAACATAAAAAAAATTATATTTTTCGAGATAATAATTGTTTTGTCAAAATGTCTGTTAGTCAGTCTGTGCGTTACCAAATTTTTGTGGACGAGCTAGCTCGACAACTAGTGTGAATATCGAAACCAAATTTCACACGTAGTTTTGGTCCATTGAGATTAAGAGCTGATTAGATTTTGGTGCATATCGACACAAAATTAAGGGGGGTGGAAGGGGGGTTAAAAATTAAAAATCCAGATCGTTTGAGCAAACTCAACCAAATTTTGTATATATAATCAGTGGACCCCCAGAAGTCTAAAAATGCAAAATCTAACCGCCCAAAATGGGGGGGGGGGGGGGTTCAAAAAATGAAAATCTTGGCCACTTACCAAACTCAACCAAATTTTGTCTACATAATCAGTGTGCCCCTAGCAGTCTAAAAATGCAAAAACTAACCCCCTCCCCTACATGATTATAAATAATTTTATTAAATATTAATTTAAGTGAGGGGCCAGGTTGTATGGTAAAGTCAAGTGGATGGCCACATTAGAACACGTCAGCTTATTTTAAAACTACATTTCGTAATATAAATATTATTTAGAAATTTTAAATGCACATACCTTTAAGAGCCGAACATTTCACACTTCAACATACGATCTAGTAGTAATCATCAAAGTTGCATTTTATTTTATTCGGTACCTAAGCCCCCCTGCCGGGCCAGCTTAGCATTGAACTCACGTAAACATTTTCAAAAATTATTTTTTGCTCATTGTGTTGAAACATGTCTGTCTGGAACGTGGGGAAAAATCGTTTTCAGTCATTATTTTTTTCTGTGTGAATGTCTGTCTGTTTGTCTGAATTCAGATACCCACGATAACCTAAGAACGAAAAATCGTAGAAAATTCATGTAGGTTCTAATGCTTGAGTTTTCAATGAGGAAAACTGATTGAATTTTAGTAGTCTTTCTATAATAGCTCCAGATCTTCCCAATAAAAAATGCACAAATATTCAAAAAATATAATTTTATAATTTTTTGAGATTCACCCCGTTTCTATAGTAAATCAACTGGTTTGTTCACCACACGACTTTCACACTTTCATTTATTTGAAGTCATCGCGACACTACTAATTTACACCCCTTCCTTTATTTTTTTATTTTCTCAAAAACGGCTCTATCGATTTTTTAATAATTAGTGTATTTATCAAGTGTCATGAGTTAATAGTTGTGTCAAATTTTTAATCCCATTGAATTAAAGGAAGGGGTTGTAAATTAGGAGTGTCGTGAAATAAATATTTTAATCGTTCATATCTCGTCTTCGGAAACTCGCAGAGCCTTGAAATTTGAAACTTAAGCTATCTAGAGGCTACAAGAAGTATCACGAGATTTTGGCTAAAATAGAAAAACCGGAAGTTTACCTACGTATATACTCCCCTGCGTTTCGCAACCATAAATCTCAAAGATATGAAATTCGAAACTTAAGCTTGATATAGGCTAGAAAGAGGACATCAAGCTTTTGGGTTGAAATCGGAAGATTGGAAGTGGACATTTACATGAAATTTTACTTAGAGAAAGTGGTGTAGGTTTTATGTGAAACATGATATTAATTAATAAAGTAGGAGTTTACAGGTTAAAACATTTTAACCTGTAAACTCCTGATGATGGACTAATAATCCGATATATATTGAGTTTGTATAAACCTCTTTGAGTTTTATTTCATTCACTGTGAAACTACACACCCTTTACTTTATTAATTAATTTATATGAAAGATTTTTCGTTGTTTTTCTCAAAAACGGCTCTAACGACGTATGTTTATCATTATTCTAAGGCTAGGCATCACAGTCGATTTTCAGTCGAGCGATAGTTTAGTTGATGGGCATAAATATATTAAGTTTAAAATAGGTGTATACACAACACAACTGCAGATCAACTTGATTATTTAATCAAAAGCGATCGATGAGCACTTATTTTTTATAGGGCCTCCACATCTCCCCTTATAGCCCTCCGATCCTCCCACTCAGGATCCGGTTGAGTGGCTCAGGGTGTGGCCACAGCAGAACGGTGTGAAACCTTAGTATGCTGCGACCAAGAATAAAATAATAATAATAATAATAATAAAAAAGGGAATAACGCACGTCGTCCAAACAATAAAAATAAATAAATAAATACACTGGGAAGAACAAATAAATAAATAATCAATTAAATAAAACAAAAAATAAATAGAATATGTCAATGGGTTTAAGAAATGTTTAAAAATTAATAATTTAAAAAACATTCAAATAAATAAGTAGACAGGAAGTTGCCGTAGTCAATGAATAAAAAATAAATAAATAAATATGCAGAAAACCGCCATGGTCAAGAAAAATAAATAAATATTTGACTGGGAATATAGGCTACTGGGTAATTTATTAAATAAATAGATCAACGCTGGAAAAAGCGTTGGGCTGGGCCATCTCCCCAGAAGAAATCAATAAGATGGTCATTATTATTAGCCGTCACGATACATCTGGCAATCGGCGATAGCACTCCGGGTCGCTCTGAATTATGATAAAAAAAATCGCGCTTAGTTAGTTAATTGGAGTTGGTTTTAAATTGATTATGTATCACGATTTCAAACCAACTCAACTAAATTGTTGAGACTACTGAAAATCGACTGTGTGTGCCTAGCCTAAAACTTGCAAACAGCGTACCGAGTCTTGAAAAAGTTTCACTCAACTCGCTTCACATTATTTTTTATTTTTATTAATTTAAATCTTACATCAATTCAAAGTCCATTAGAGATCAGAATCAACAAGATCGTCGCCCTCTCTGACTACGTGACTGTTTTCTTTTTTCATGGATTATAAAAAATAAAAAAATCCCTAAAATTCTACTTTTTTTAATGATTTATATATATTTATTTTATAATTTTTTAATGTCAAAACTTTAGTAATATTAAATATGTAATGAGGAAAACTTCTATTCGTTTAACATACAAAGAGAAACAAATATGTGTTAATCACCTTGAACCTCATCAAATAATAATGAATGACAAATAGAGTGATAAGAATTAGGTGACTAATTTTGTTATATTATTTTACTCTCTTTTGTTAATATACAGGGTGTAACAAAGATGTGTGCCATTACTTTACGAATATTTCCAATTAATCAAAAATGAAAAAAATTAAATAAATATAATATGCCCACAAATGAGCCAATCATTGCGCTCATGATTGTATTTAAATTATCTTTTCCGCCCTTAATTTGTATTAATTTGAAAGTTTATATTAGGAAAATAAGGACAAGTTTTTATGTGTGACTTTTTTATTAATCAGCCAATGTTTCGTCGACTTTGCTGACTTCTTCAGGACTTCAAATAATCATGCCACACATTCGTCTATATGTTCTTGTTATCTCCGTTACTATTGAAGACTATTAGAAACACAAATTTGAAAAAATATTTTGCACATTCACATAAACAATTTTCGGCAAAGTCGACGAAACTTTGGCTGATAAATAAAAAAGTCACACATAAAAACTTGTCCTTATTTTCCTAATATAAATTTTCAAATTGTATTTAAACATAAGATATTAAGACGATTTATATATTTTCAAAGATAAAAAATTATGAAAAATTTGAGAAAAAAGTGAAAACTTTTCTAGACTCGGTTCACTCTCAAATTTCCATGAAATAATAATTTTTGTCAACGAAAGATAACTTAAGCTTGACCAAAGGATAGTTTATTAATGTATCTAAACTTGTCTGTTTAATTTCAGTTTATTAGACAAGTGTTTATGAGAATTTTATAAATAGATTTATTTTTTTCTTGGTTTTTGGAATATTTGACTCAGAAGCTCTTAAAGTCTAAAATCTATTAGTTATTCTTTAGGAAAACACGAACATTTTGACATCCTAGTGAACTTTTGATGACTTTCCGTTCTTGAGTTATCGCGACTATCATAATCCAGACAAACAAACATATTATACACAGAAAGAAAAAATGTCACTTGAAAATTTCTTCATTTTTCGAACACATATTTCTTACCATAAACAAAAACAATCAGTAAACTCACTACTCAAATGATAACAATTCATCTAAGTATTTTAGGTTTTAACACATACCTAACTGTCAAATGAAAACAGCTTATTTACGAACAGAAGTTTTTATCAATTTTTTGGATCATTTTGATGAATAAAATACGTTCTTGAAGTCAAGTTGCATATATTTATTCTAGATTTGATGCATTGGTTGTTAAATTGTTTATCCAAAGAGAAGTTTCGGCTAAAACCATCTAGATTGCCCATTCCTCAGTTTATCAACAGACTTCTCCCACAGTACTTGAAAACGACTCCAGAAACAGATACCGAAACGTCGTGCATTCTGATGAAATTTTCTCATTAAAAATATGCAATTTAGATGGTTTTGGTTGAAACTTTTATTTAGATAATCTACTTATTTAATTGCAACATGTATATAAGTTCTCAAACATAATTATTTATTAATTAACAGGAATAGCAGGAATTGGACAAAAATTAAAAACAGAGTTTTTATTGAATGGGCCAGACGTTTCGTCGATTAATTTCGACTTCCTCAGTGGCTCATTCTATCACTCTTTGTCAAAAGACAATTCCACTACGCGACGAAACATCCTTTAATCTTTTTTATTTAAACTATAATACATTGTTGGCTTATGCCTCAATTGCTCAAGAATCTTGAACTTTTTCCCACTTGAACAATCAAAAAATTAAAAACCTTTAATCAAAATTTATCACAAAAAAAAAATATGTTATTTCTGAGGAAGTCGAAATTAATCGACGAAACGTCTGGCCCATTCAATAAAAACTCTGTTTTTAATTTTTGTCCAATTCCCTGCTATTCCTGTTAATTAATGCTTATTATGGATACGAGTGATTTACCGTTATAATTATTTATCTTTTGACTAATAGTGAATTTTCATAAAAATTACTGGAACACGAAATAATAGAAAGATCCTACTTTCAAGAGTGATATTTAACACAACCTCCAGACTCAAGTCTTTCTCTTAGTCCCTTTTAGAAACTATTTAAATATGGATTTTCAAACTAAGAAATAAACTAGAAGATGATGATTTGTTAGTTTGAACGATTTAGGTACCTAACTCTTTCAAATATTTATAATTACCAGATACTGGCAATGTCTTTAAGGGGTTATAGCCAATGATTTTTTTAGAAGCTAATGTGTAAAGTATCGCAACCTCATATAGGCTTTTAATTTTAATATGATCCCCTCAATTCAAATGAGATGAAGATCACTATAAAATGTCCGCTATTTCGAAATTTCCTTATTTAAATTATGTTTAACTTTTTTACCATATACTTGATAAATAAATAAATAAATCTTTATTCCTCGACCTGCTTAGAGGCACAAGTCCTCGGTGGCTAGGTCCTCCAAACATCAATACAATCTAGCTACAATGCATTAACAAACATTAATTACAACAATTTAACAGATAATAAACAAGTAAAAAAAGAAAAAAATAGAAATGTATGCTCATTAACAAATAACATGACCATAGATTTCCATCAAAAGACAAAAAGTAATTTAAAAATTCCGCGCATAAACCCGATACCAGGAGCAAGCAACGCATTAGCCATCCCGGCATTTGCCATAAGCTGTTAAGGAAACCTGGTTCAATCTTACATTTCAATTAAATTTTAGATTAATTCCAAGAGATATTAATTAAAAATAAAAATGATGAGAGTTAAGTACGCAGGTTCTAAACATCATTCATTTTTTATTCTCAAAATAAAACGGAACTTCGTTTTGATATCTAAGTATTTTATTTATTTATTTAAAAACAGCTTGACTAGTTTTCTATAACTTGAGTTAAATTTTCTAAGTAAGCTAATACCTACATGTCAGAAGGATTTCATCTCTAGGGTTAAGCCAACTGTAGGGGAATGCCAGTAACTAACATAGTTACACACAAACAAACTAAAAGTATTTTTAATACAGGATTCTAGTGTTTTAAAGTAAATGATTTCGTATTGAACAGCTCTTGGTTTATTTCTTGCCTGTGGACTCATTTCCTTCGTGTAATTCGATTTCTTTCGGCCGCAATGAATCATCACCCTACTCGAATGAGTCTTGGTTCATACGCCAACGTATCTTATCATTCCAAGCGTTTGTTTTTTGCGCTTTTGGCAAAATTTCATTAATTTTTTCATTATTCTGCAGAAAGATAACATTTTTGTTTTTGACTCATTCATTGACAAGTGAGTTAATTGATGGGTATTTGTAAAATAATGAGTATAGACAATATACTATTATTATTAAGTGGGAGATAAATTTAACCTAATTTATCGAACCGAGAATTTACCACTGCTCGAAGTCCTAAAAAATTAGTAAATTGGATATTAGATTGTATATAACTTTCTGAGATTTGGCTCGTGATCCCGGCTTCTTTCCTTCTACTCTGTTCTGGCCATCCCATACAGGCTTTTAGGGGATGTACCTTCTGGTGTATCTCCTTCTCACATCAATATCATAAAAGAAATATAGGTACTTGTATATTCGTCACCCTTATACCAAAACCAGGAATTTGTTAATTTTCTGATTTATCACTAATATCATATCATTATCCCCAATTTTGACAACTTTATTTGCCAAATACACCAATAGATAGATAGAATAATTGAATGAACTTCAAACTTAAGGTTTAAAATTAAAGAATGTATTAAATATTTTTAATAAAACTTAGGGAAACGCGATCTAGGTTTATAGTGAAATATTTTTTTAAATTTTAATATGTTGGAGTTGGTGGAGTTTCACAATGAGGAAACACCACCAACTACAACCTATTAAAATTTAAGTACAAGGTGGGGCATAAAGATCTACCACATTTTGAAGAGGCAAAAAAAATGAAAAAATTTAACTAGAAAAAAAACTGAATATATTTTTGAAAAGAACATAAAATAATTTTTTTTTTAAATATGTTTTAAACATTAGGTATATCAGACGAAAGCAAAGGGGCGGGGGCTCAAAAATGGAAATTCTAAACAAACTATGTATACAAAATTTGGTTAGTTTTTGCATTTCTAGCCTTCTGGGGATCCATAAAATATGTATACAAAATTTGGTTGAGTTTGGTCGAAAGGGCTAGAATTTTCATTTTTGACACCCTCCTTTTTACTTTATCCAATGCGAAGCATGGGGAAAGTATTGTAATCGGTCTCGCGGCAAGCGAGAGTTCAAAAGACCCCCAGGTAAAGACTACAGAACCCGCATGAACTCAATTAAAGTCACAAATTGTAGTATTCAATTAGGTTGAATTTTAGCACATGACTGTTTTTCCAAAACTTACATGGGGTCTCGCCGAGAGGCCAAAAAGTGCGATTTTTTCATTTAGTGCGTGCGGATGTATGGATGGATGGATGGATGGATGTTATCGTTTTTTTGGCCCACCCTTCCATTGTCAGCCTATCTCTTTGTAAAACAAGGAGAAAGGGAAACATATGGTGGTTATATTTGAATGTGAACCAAAAGAATGTCTTTAATTCTAAGCTGCCAACCAGTAAAAGAACATCACATTTTCAATATCCAAACGATATTGACTCCATGCAAAACAACATTTATAATTAAAAAAGACTGATGATGAAGACCAAGTCTTCTAAACTCTACTCTCAAACAAATAAATAATATATATATACAGATATATCATCTCGATATATATGTGTGTATGTTTATTTGCATCAAGCAGAGAACAACCTCTTTGTTTCTCTTTGTGAACAACTCTGCTACTCTCGGCAAAACAAAAACTTTTCAATTATTCCTTTTTGATTACTATAGATTTCTAACTAAAACAGTTAACTGACAAAAAATTGTCTGTTCACAAATATATGCGGAAAACGTACCGTACTTCCATTTAGTATAGGTATGTAAATGAAAGTAAAAATAACTTGGCCTAATTTACTTAATATATTCTATTAAATTAGATGATTATTATTAAATACTAAGAAATTTTATTTTATAATTAAATTTAATGAAATGAAAAATAAACAATTATGTTTCTGAATGTGCTTTGTTGAAGAACAAATGAAGGTGTGGCGGGGCTTAGGGTAGGGAGAAGGGTTAGTTATAATTAAGAAACAGGATAGACCTATCTATCTTTTTGGCCACAATAAGACTTACGTCACTGCCTAGGATAATTTTCTATAATTTTTCTTTTTGCTTGATTCTTTGAAGAATGAGAAACGCCTAATGTCATTGACCTTGACTTTAGTACTAAAGAATAAGCTCTTACGAGATTCCAGTTAATTTAGTATAATTGAAACCTGCATCCAACCATACAAGACAATAAACAAGGCTGTTAGATGTGGTCATTGGATTAGTCGCTGTTCCAAAATCTGTTGAAAATGAATTTCTATCTTTTATTTAGATTTCGTCTTGTTTCGCTGTTTGCCTATTTATAAAGGAAATTCTTTCTGTTCCGATCAGAGAAAGTAACTATTTTTAGTATAGTACATTTCACTTTAAATGTTTCAATGTGCGAATTAAAATCCGTAGGAGTCCTTGACTATATGATAAACAAAATATTATTAAATTCGAAGAAAAACCTTTTCAAAATTTGGTACGTCCTTTTTTTAAGAATTTGACAATTTTTAACCGACTTCCAAAAAGGAGGAGGTTCTCAATTAGACTGATTTTTTTACTTTATCCAATGCGATGCATGGGGAAAGTATTGTAATCGGTCTGGCGGCAAGCGCGACTTCAAAGGGTCCTCAGGTAAAGACTACGGAACCTATGGACTCAATTAAAGTCACAAATTGTAGTATTCAATTAGATTGAATTTTAGCACGTGACGGTTTTGCCAAAAATTACATGGGGTCTCGCCGAGAGGCCAAAAGTGCCATTTTTACTTTATCCAATGCAAAGCATGGGTAAAGTATTGCAATCGCTCTCGGGGCAAGCGTGGCTTCAAAGGGTCCTCAGGTAAAGACTACGGAACCCATGGACTCAATTAAAGTCACAAATTGTAGTATTCATATAGGTTGAATTTTAACACGTGACGGTTTTGTCAAAAATTACATGGGGTCTCGTCGAGAGGCCAAAAAGGGCGATTTTTTCATTTAGTGCGTGCGTATGGATGGATGTATGGATGTATGTATGTATGTATGGATGTTATCGCTTTTTTGGCCCACGATTTTTTCCACACCGTTGCACCGATTGAAATGAAATTGAAAACCTACCATTAGTTTAACAAAATGAAGCGCTGATTAGTTTTTGGTACATATCGGCCCACAAACATTAGTACTTTATTTCGGTACTTTTTTATTTTTTTCTAAATATTTTGAAAATGACTTAACCAATTTTGATGAAATTTAATATCCTAATTAAGTACCTTGGGGACCACAAAAAAGGTTAAATAAAGTTTTTAGTAAAATTATATTTTAAAGTACTTTACTCTAAAGTAAGATAGTACTTTTAAAAAAAATTTAAATTTATTCATTTGATCGTTTTAATATAGCTCATTTAACCTAACTTAAGTAAGAATGGATAGGCTTCCTCTGTGAAATGCTAAAAATTTGGGAGGAATTTTTACGAGTAACCATAGCAACTGCGTTGTTTTCTTATCCGTTACCTTTGCTGAAGACAGAGAAATCGATTTTAAACCAAAAATAGCGATTGATTCTCATCTAGTACTTGAGGAATAATCATTCTATATTGGATTTTTGACGTTTCGGTTTTTATTAGTAACCATTGCTGAAGACATAGAGAAATCGATTTTAAACCAAAAATAGCGATTGATTCTCATCTAGTTCTTGAGGAATAATCATTCTATATTGGATTTTTGACGTTTCGGTTTTTATTAGTAACCATTGTTGAAGACATAGAGAAATCGACTTAAACCAAAATAGCGATTGATTCTCATCTAGTACTTGAGGAATATATTGATTTTGACGTTTCGGTTTTTATTAGTAACCATTGCTGAAGACATAGAGAAATCGACTTTAAACCAAAAATAGCGATTGATTCTCATCTAGTACTTGAGGAATAATCATTCTATATTGGATTTTTGACGTTTCGGTTTTTATTAGTAACCATTGCTGAAGACATGGAGGAATCGACTTAAAATAAAAAATAGCGATTGATTCTCATCTAATACTTGAGAAATATCCATTCTATATTGGATTTTTGACGTTTCGGTTTTTATTAGTAACCATTCCTGAAGACATAGAGAAATCAACTTTAAACCAAAAATAGCGATTGATTCTCATCTAGTACTTGAGGAATAATCAATTCTATATTGGATTTTTGACGTTTCGGTTTTATTGGTAACCATTGCTGAAGACATAGATGAATCGACTTAAAATCAAAAATAGCGATTGATTCTCATCTAATACTTGAGGAATAACAATTCTACATTAGGTTTTTGACGTTTCGATTATTATTGGTAACCATTGCTGAAGACATGGAGGAATCGACTTAAAATCAAAATAACGATCGATTCTTATCTAATACTAGAGGAATAACCTTATTGAATTCCATTTTTGATGTTTTGACTATTAATGGAAACCTCTACTGAAAATGTAGAAGAATCGACTTAAAATCAAAAAAGACTAAATTCTTTTATGGTAAACAACTCAAGCTTGAGTTGTTTGCCATAAAAGAATTTAGTCTTTTTGATTTTAAGTCGATTCTTCTACATTTTCAGTAGAGGTTTCCATTAATAGTCAAAACATCAAAAATGGAATTCAATAAGGTTATTCCTCTAGTATTAGATAAGAATCGATCGTTATTTTTGATTTTAAGTCGATTCCTCCATGTCTTCAGCAATGGTTACCAATAATAATCGAAACGTCAAAAATCTAATGTAGAATTGTTATTCCTCAAGTATTAGATGAGAATCAATGGCTATTTTTGATTTTAAGTCGATTCCTCTATGTCTTCAGCAATGGTTACCAATAAAAACCGAAACGTCAAAAATCCAATATAGAATGATTATTCCTCAAGTACTAGATGAGAATCAATCGCTATTTTTGGTTTAAAGTTGATTTCTCTATTTCTTCAGGAATGGTTACTAATAAAAACCGAAACGTCAAAAATCCAATATAGAATGGATATTTCTCAAGTACTAGATGAGAATCAATCGCTATTTTTGGTTTAAAATCGATTTCTCTATGTCTTCAGCAATGGTTACTAATAAAAACCGAAACGTCAAAAATCCAATATAGAATGGTTATTCCTCAAGTACTAGATGAGAATCAATCGCTATTTTTGGTTTAAAATCGATTTCTCTATGTCTTCAGCAATGGTTACTAATAGAAACCGAAACGTCAAAAATCCAATATAGAATGATTATTCCTCAAGTACTAGATGAGAATCAATCGCTATTTTTGGTTTAAAGTCGATTAATCTATGTCTTCAGGAATGGTTACTAATAAAAACCGAAACGTCAAAAATCCAATATAGAATGATTATTCCTCAAGTACTAGATGAGAATCAATCGCTATTTTTGGTTTAAAATCGATTTCTCTATGTCTTCAGCAAAGGTAACGGATAAGAAAACAACGCCGTTGCTATGGTTACTTATAAAAATTCCTCCCAAATTTTTAGCATTTCACAGAGAGAAGCCTATCCATTCTTACTTAAGCAAGGCTAAATGAGCTATATTAAAACTTTCAAATGAATAAATTTTAAAGAATTTAAAAAATTAAAAAAAGTACTCTCTTACTCTAGAGTAAAGTACTTTAAAAATATAATTACACTAAAAACTTTATTTAAACTTTTTTGTGGTCCCCAAGGTATTTAATTAGAATATTAAATTTCATCAAAATTGGTTAAGTCATTTTCAAGATATTTAGAAAAAACTAAAAAAGTACTGAAATAAAGTACTAATGTTTGTGGGCCGATATGTACCAAAAAACTAATCAGCGCTTCATTTTGTTAAACTAATGGTAGGTTTTCAATTTCATTTCAATCGGTGCAACGGTGTGGAAAAAATCGTGGGCCAAAAAAACGATAACATCCATCCATCCATCCATCCATCCATCCATCCATCCGCACGCACTAAATGAAAAAATCGCACTTTTTGGCCTCTCGACGAGACCCCTTGTAATTTTTGGCAAAACCGTCACGTGCTAAAATTCAACCTAATTGAATACTACAATTTGTGACTTTAATTGAGTCCATGGGTTCCGTAGTCTTTACCTGAGGACCCTTTGAAGCCATGCTTGCCCCGAGAGCGATTGCAATACTTTACCCATGCTTTGCATTGGATAAAGTAAAAATAAAAGCAATACAATACAATCGTGTATGTTAAATAATACTACCCCCCCCCACACCCCCGTATTTTTTCGATCACATTTTTTGAAACATATTTATATTTATTATGTTGACCTATTATTTTTTTGAGTTTAAAGATTTTTTAATATATTAAATATAATGAGAATTTTGTAAAAAATTTTACTCCATAAAAGTACATATTTGACACTTGGTGTCTATAGCTTACTTTATAATTTTATTTCTTTCATAGCACTCCTTCAAATATATAGTCTTTTTGTCTTCAATTTTAATTTTATTGTGCATAAAAAATTGCCAATTTTTACTGCATATATTTGCATATTTCAACGTATTCTGAATATTACTTGCATATTTCTTCCTTTTTAACTGCATATTTTATGGATTATTTTGACAATTTTTACTGCATAAAAAATCCGGTCTCTAGTTATGAGTTTCAAGACAATGAAAGTAGAGATAATTTCATCAAGTTTAGTGTATTGTCAAATTTATTGGACTCGGATTTGAGCTCGAGGCGTAATTGAAATTTTTCCAAAGATTATGAATTTCATATGAACATAGATTCTCGTAGTTTCTATAGAATAGAAAAGGCAATCGCGTTTTGCTTCTCTACAAAGAGCTAAAGGATCAAGAGAGCTTAATCATTTCTCTATTGTTAATTTTCGGATTTTTAAGCACAAAAAGAGTCACTTTAAGGACCTAGAATAGGCATTTTTTAAAGAAAAAAAATCTTGTTAGATTCAAGGAAAAAGTCTAAGAAAGGTATATAACATTTACATTGAAGGGGACAATAAAAGAGTGTGTCTTCTGATGGAAAAATAAATTGTTAATTTATTTATAACGAGACTTTGCCCTCTTCATCAGTCTATTACAATTAATTCACAAGAATTGATGTATGAAAGTTTTATTGTCCCCTTTAATTTATAAAAATTCTGTTACTTTCGGCAAAAAATAACTTTCAATTTAATATTTTCTATTATTAAAGTTGTTATAGGGAAATAAGGACTATTTCTTTTATGCAGATAATTATATTTTATTGCAAATGTTTCGTCAACTTTGTTGACTTCTTCAGGAGCTCAAATTGATGTTGATGACTTGCCTTGATATGTTTACTAAGAAAGAATAATTATATAAATGACAAATATGCAGGGAAGTTAAGTTAACTATTTGAGCCCTGAAGAAGTTAACAAAGTTGACGAAACGTTGGCAATAAAATATAAATTATCTGCATAAAAAATATAGTCCTTATTTTTCTATAAAAACTTTATTAATTTAATCGATGGATTATTATTTACATTTATTTAATCTTACCAAAGAAAACATTTGGTAAAATGCTTAAATAATTACATTGCATATAAAATGCGTAAAATTAATTGATTCAATATCAAAAGTTGATTTTGAGAAAAATTCAATCTTTCTTTCTCAAATTGATACTCAATTCTTTACAAAAATTTGCCTCCGCATTGGTCCGATGTTGAATCTTTATTTTAGTTAAGCATTAATTTTTACTATTCCAATCGAGTTGAATGGACTGAAAATACTTGGCTTTCGTTATATATTGCATGTTTGGAGGTGATTTTTTTTTTTTTTTTTTTTTTAATGATATTGATGTGAGAAGGAGATACACCAGAAGGTGGATCCCCTAAAGGTCTGTATGGGCTGGCCCTCCATCGTGAAAAGAACAGAATAGAAGGAAAAGAAGCCGGGATCACGGGCCAATCTCAGAAACTTAGATACAATTCAATATCTAATTTACTAAGGTTTTAGGGGCTTTGAGCAGTGGTAAATTCTCCGCTCGATAAATTCGGTTAAATTTATCTCCCACTTAATTTTTATTACCAGACCCTATACTTATAGAAAAAATGTCTGGGTATAGCCGGGAATCGAACCCGAGACCTCCGGGTTGCCAGTCAGTTATTCTGATCATTACACCACGGAGGCGGTAGATGGTCTCAAGCGTCTGGACTAGTTGCCCGGAAAGCGTACTAGTGCTTGGGTTCGACTCCCGAAGGGACAAGACCCTCCTACATGCAATATAAACATATCTATTAAAATCTTTGATAAATGACCTAAATTCATGTTCGTAAAATTGCATATAAACGTTGATCTAATGAATAATTTTAATTAAATACTAAAATCATTTCTGTATGATCCGTGGTCATCTGATCATTGATTTTCGTTTATCTAATAATATATATATTTTCGTTTATCTAATTATATATATTTATATCTTCAGAGTAATCCATGATGTGAGCGGGGAAAAATTAAAGAAAATATAACATTTACTTTGTAAATTTCTAATTCGTATTTCTCTAGATTTTTTAGGAATTTTTTTGAGATGGGATGAATAAAATACTTTTGACATCTATTATGTTCAGAGATTGATATGATCGCAGATATTGAAGGAGACAATAAAAGATTGTGCCTTCTGCTGGAATTAAAATTTTTAATTTATTTATAACAAGACTATAGTTTCGAGAGCTTTGCCCTCTTCATCAGTCTATTACAATTGATTCACAGGAAAAATAAAAGACTTACCATTCATACATTAATTCCTGTGAATCAATTGTAATAAACTGATGAAAGGGCAAAACTCTCGAAACTATAAATAAATTAAAAATTTATAATTCCAGCAGAAGACACACTCTTTTATTGTCTCCTTCAATTTATAAAAATTCTGCTACTCTCGTCAAAAAAACTTTCCCTATCGAGGGTGGTTCAGTTGTGAATATCCTTTAAAAACATTACTAAATATGATATTTCGGAATTTTTATTTTGAATTTCCACTCCTAAACTATAAAGTTTACAAAAGTTATCTCGTATTATGTCAAGGCACTGTCCACCCTCTAATTTTTGGAACTCTTTAAAAATCTGGGTAATAGATTTAAAAATTTAAGTATAGGTATTTTACAAAAATTATTTTCTTTGCTACAACATAATTAGTTTTGATGACCGACCGATGCAAAAAATACGCGGGTAAACGTCTGCCATTTGAACTTGCCCTCTATTTATTATTATAAGTTACTCCTTCATTTTATAACAGCCATAGAAATAGTGATCAAAACGTATTTATATGAATTTTTTAAATATTACATTTTTGAATTTTATTGAATTTTTCAAGAAAAAAATTGACAATTTCTGATGTGGGCATCCACTTGACTTTACCATACACTTCTGGTTGAGTTTGGAGGAAGTGCCTAGATTTTAATTTTTGACCCCCCCCCCACACATTTTGGGGGGTTTGTTTTTGAATTTTTAGTGTTCTATGGGCCCACTGATTATGTATACAAAATTTGGTTGAGTTTGCTCTAATGGCCTAGATTTTTACCCCCCTAATTTTGGCGCCAGAAAAAAAATATTTTCGTTATTTTAGGCTCATTTTATAGTATATAGTATTTAATTTCTCTTGTTTTTTTAGTTTGAAAATATTATAATTTTAAATTTTAACCCACCTCCCCCCTCCCTTAATTTTGGGCTGATATGCACCAAAATCTAATCAGCTCTTAATCTCAATGCACCAAAACTACTTGTGAAATTTGGTTTCGATATTCACACTAGTTTTTGAGCTAGCTCGTCCACAAAATTTGGTAACACACAGGCTAACAATAGACTAACAGATCAACAGACTAACAGACATTTTGACAAAACAATTATTATCTCGAAAAATATAATTTTTTCGATGTTCACTTATCGGAGCTTTTTTGTAGACCGAAATGCCATGGTTTCGCCCAATTTTTTTAATCAAAATAGTTTCAGCCGTTTTTGAGATATTTAAAAAAAGAAGCAAAAAACACTTTTTTCATGCACGATTACAATACTTGACCAAACCCTGTATGGTAATGTAAAAATATTTACAAAATTCAGGAAATTCCAAAAGTGTTTTTTAAAATTTAAAAATTTTTTGTGCTATCAATTTCTTTCCATATTTAATTACTTTTTTTATTATAAAATTATAATTGAAATTAGTAATATTTTTCTTTGTCATATATAATTTGTTGATATCTTAAAATTAAAATGTCAAGCTACAATAACATAAAGCAGTGCATTCTTTATTACAAGAAGTTTGCATTTCAATTTATATCAAGGAAAAAATATCTTATTTATTTAATGACTAAGATCGACAAATGAATCATCATTTAATTTAATCTTTATTATGTTTTTTTTCCAATCACTTAGAAAAAACAAAAATCTTCTTCATTGTGGATAATTACTTATATCGTTGTCCTAAATACTCGAAGCTTCTTGATACGATTACGCCATATCCTGGAAGCTAAATGAAAAACGCATTAGGAAACGATTCAAACCACATGTCCTGGATGTTTTTCTTTTTCCAGAGAGTAGTTCGGCCGCTCTCCGCTAGGTATCGCTAAAACACAGTTATATATCTCAGTAAAAAAGAACCCTTACGCTCTGGAGTATTCGAGTATTTATTGAAAACTTAAAAACACATTATTATACGTTATTTTAAATGATTTTTCTCTTTAATAAACCTAATTTAAATCAAAATGCTATGTTTTAAATAAAATGAAATGAAAATGAATAGTCAAGGCCATGGGCGTAGTTAGGAGAGGGGCAAGGGGGCAGCCCCCATATAAAAATCGAAACTCCATTATTCCGAGGCATCACTTATGCATTTCTAATTAAATTATCTCGTTACTTTCAAAATTTGTCAATTCTTCCAACAAGTTAGTAGATCTCTGATCGGATTACCGGAATTGAAACCTTGTGGTGGCTAATCAGCTGCACGATTTTTGACGTTTCGGTTATTATTGGTAACCATTGCTGAAGACATGGAGGAATCGAGTTAAAATCAAAAATAACGATCGATTCTTATCTAATACTAGCGGAATAACCTTATTGAATTCCATTTTTGATGTTTTGACTATTAATGGAAACCTCTACTGTGGTGGCTGTCAGGCTATTTCCACCCCCCCTAGGAAAACTCCCTAACTACGCCAATTGTTAAAAACCAATGGCAAACTATTTTTATTTCTTATTTTCGTTGAATTTTAGACAAATATCGGTTTATGATTTTGTAGGACCTCGCTATATACAATTATACATACTAGTATAAGCAAGGGTGGAGAGAGCTTATGCTTATTTTATATACAAGTATTTACATTTAATTTATATAATAGATATATACAGTGGATTACAACTATAATTCATCAATAATAAAACAACATTGAAGGAGACAATAAAGGAGTGTGTCTTCTGCTGGAATTATAAATTTTATTTATTTATAACGAGACTATAGTTTCGTTATAAATAAATAAAATTTATAATTCAGCAGAAGACACTTTATTGTCTCCTTCAATATATAAAAATTCTGCTACTCTCGGCACAAAAACTTTCAATTTAATAAAACAACAATTCAATTTTATTCTTCTAAGATGAAACTTCTCAACTTAAGAACCAACAGGTTGAAGTGAAATATTTTGCTTATCAACAGTAATTCAATAGTAATTCAAGGATACCAAGGTTATTTATTTAATAGTTAATGTATGTCTGGAGTCAAGCTGCAAATTTTTATAAAAATTAATTTCACTGAATGGTGGACGCTCTTTAAGTTATTGAGTTTTGAAAAATTGCTACTTTTTAATTTTTTAATTTAGGAGCGTGGGTTCTATGCAGAATCAGAGTCCCCTCACCTTATATAAAATTATTTACGAATGAATTTTGCGAATAAATATTTATGAATTTTTTTCGGGATGTACATGAATTTTCTAAAAGAATCTACCTCTTAAAAACATTTTCAAAATTCAATATCGTCTTTACAAAATTTGTTGATTTCGCAATTTAGTTTATCAGAGTAGGGTTTGAAGTAGAAATATAATTAAATATTTATTTATTTAAGTTTTCTATGTAAATTTATTTAGATTTTCAATGTAATGAATATATCAGGAATTAAGTACTTCTATCCTTCATAAGAAATAAATTTATATTATATGTGAAATACTATTATATATCCATGTTTTATTCAGGATAAAGATCAATGCAAATTTAAGTTCTAAATAAACGAAAAAAATACATTAAGAAACATTTAATTGAATATAAATAATCTTTAAGTAGATTATTGCAGCTTGTGTATATCAGCCTATAGGGTAGACTTATTCTGTCCGTTCAGTCCGTTTCGGTTGCATAAGTAACAGGCGATCGATTTTTTCTTTATTTTTGTCCGAACGTTTAAATCTTAGATCTCAATTACTATTTAAATGTTATTTTCAAATCATACATTTCTAAAAAAATATTTTTTTAAAGAAAATGAATATCTTAAAAGTTCTATAAGAAATATAAATAAGATTTTTCTCAATTTTTTTAATATATTTGTTCTAGCTATTTAGCTGAATGACCTGTTAAAATATTTAGATATTATTATTTTTTTTATGCTCTATGAAAAACTTTTCATAGCATTTATGAAGAATCTAATCGGGCTCAATAAGACACGCTTGGAAATGATTATGAATTCATAGCTCAGAGACCAAATTGACTGCGAAAGCAGGTTTGTCTATCCTGTAAACTCGTCTGTGGTGAATTTTTAGAATTAATGTTAAAATAGATTGTTAGATTCCGCGCATTTTCGACTAATCTCTGATAAGTGCACACCTATGTGATATAATTTATAGTCACATAATAACCGAGAGTTTAATTTAAGATGAAAATCAAGGCCCTATGAGGCTGGTAAAATATATTTAAGAATATGTTCCAATTCTTAATTTTAGAGAGATATGGCTTTAAATTTTAAAACTGAATAATACAAATTCTAATAGCTTTTAGATTTTAATAATCTATATGTTGCAGTAAAAAACCCGTTTTTAGTAAGAACGGGTTTTTTTCAAGTGAAAACGCGTTTCACTGAATTTGTGGCAACTAGAATTACTGATGATGGTTGAGTTTGGTTCACAGGTCTAAAATCTTCATTTTTGATCTTCCGCCTCAATTTGGATGTTTATTTTTAAAAAATTTTATGTGAAAAATTACTTCCTCTATAACTTTGCTTCTAATTTGTGACATTTTCGTTTAAACATTTTTTGAAAATAAACACCCAAAATAGGCGGAAGGTCAAAAATAAAGATTCTAGACCTTTGAACCAAACTCAACCAACATCAGTAAATTCTAGTTGCCACAAAGGTATTCAGTGAAACGCGTTTTAATTAGTAAGAACCCGTTCTTGCTAAAAACAGGGTTTTACTACAACAAAACATTTATATTAAATCAATATTTTGGTCATTTTTCATTTGTCTTTCTACTACATATTAAAGGTATATATATGGACTATATGGTATATAAACTTATAAACAGGATTAAAAAGAACAAAAGAAATAGAACAAAAGTTTTGTTCACGTGCTGTTTTTCCTCTCTAATGAGGGGTTTACTTCGAGTTAAATATCAATAAAACAACCAGAAGTGACCGAGTGTATTTATTTTTGCTGTATTCATTAATTAAAAAGTTTTCCTTTTAACAGCTTTTGCCAATAATAATAATAATACGCTTTCTGTCTCTAGTTGTATAGTAGTAAACTAAATACTGGGAAATTCCATTGAAAGATAAAGTTCATTTCTAATTTGTCAAATATATTTCCATAAATAAAACAAATTTTGATGAAGGTGGTTGTATCTATATCTTTATAAACATTTTCTTGATCATGAATAAGCCAAAAAGAAAATGAAAAAACATCTATTTTTATATAATACTAGCTGCAAGGCCTAGCCTTCGGCGGCCCTCTTGTTACCCAGGGCATCCCCCTTGGACCCCCCCCCACCACCATCCACCCATGTCCAACCCCCGCCCCCACACCACCACCCCAACAGTCCATCCCGCACTCCACCCACCTCGGACCCCCAACCCACGAACCCCCCGAAACCCACCCAGCAGCCCCCGTTTTTTCCTTCTTTTTTCGAAATATCTCAAAAACGGATGAAACTATTTTGATTAGAAAAATTGAGCAAAACCATGGCATTTCGCTCTACAAAAAAGCTCTAATAAGTGAACATCGAAAAAATTATATTTTTAGAGATAATAATTGTTTTGTCAAAATGTATGTTAGTCTGTCGTTCCGTCTGGTTGTCTGGTTGTCCGTTAGTCTGTGCGTTATCAAATTTTTGTGGACGAGCTAGCTCAAAAACTAGTGTGAATATCGAAACCAAATTTTACACGTAGTTTTGGTCCATTGAGATTAAGATCTGATTAGATTTTGGTGCATATAGACCCAAAATTAAGAGGGTGGAGGGGGGGGGGGGTTAAAAATTAAAAATCTTGACCATTTACCAAACTCAACCAAATGTTGTATACATAATCAGTGGGATGCCAGAAGTCTAAAAATGCAAAAACTAAACGCCCGAAATGGGGAGGGGGGGTGTATGGTCAAAAAATGAAAATCTAAGCTCTTGTACTAAACTCAACCAAATTTTGTATACATAATCAGTGGGCCCCCAGAAGTCTAAAAATGCAAAAACTAACCCCCTTAGATGAATATAAATAATTTTATTAAATATTAAATATAAGGAGGGGCCAGGTTGTATGGTAAATTCAAGTGGATGGCCACATCAGAACACGTCAGCTTATTTTTTAAAGATCCCATATGTTAATCGTAGATTTGATGTTTTCGTGGTCGAGTTGTTATCAAAATAGAAATTTCGACTGAAACCACACTATGTTTTTAAAAGCTTTTCTTTTACTTTCATTGAGGATCTCGCATATTCCATCTTCCACACCTAGTCTGGCGTATTTTGATTCAAACTCATTATCATCTCCATGTATCTTGCAGGGTCTTTTCGAATTAATTAATCTCTGACTTCACTCCGTACAGCATTACAGGAAAAATCACTGTTTCAATCAGCTGCATCTTCTTAGCCCAGCTGCTACACAATCATACCTTTTATAAATTCCACATTGATTCGTTGTCCTTGCTACCTATGGCGTTTGTTCGTCAATATGTTTGTTAACTGACCCATTAGATGTAAACCATACTCCTAGATTATATATATATATATATGTTGCAGTAAAAATCCGATTTGTAGTAAGATCGGGTTCTTAATAGTCAAGACGAGTTTCACCGAATACCCTTGTAGCAACTAGAATTTACTGGTGTTGGTTAAGTTTGGTCAAAAGGTTTAGAATCTTTTGACCTTCCCCCTCATTTTAGGTGTTTATTTACAAAAATTTTTTAAACGAAAATTTCAAAAATTAGAAGCAAAGTTGTAGAGGATGTAATTTTTGACATTTTCGTTTAAAAAAATGAGACGGAGGATCAAAAATGAAAATTCTAGACCTTTGGACCAAACTCAACCAGCATCAGTAAATTCTGGTTATTGCAAAAGTATTCAGGGAAGTTCTTACTAAAATTAGGGTTTGGGTGTTTATTTTCAAAATTTTTTAAACGAAAATGTCAAAAGTTACATCCTCTACAATTTTGCTTCTCATGAGGTTGTAATTTTTGACATTTTCGTTTAAAAATGAGACAGAAGGTCAAAAATGAATATTCTAGACCTTTGGACCAAACTCAACCAGCATCAGTAAATTCTAGTTGTCACAAAGTTATTCAGGGAAGTTCTTACTAAAATTAGGGTTTGGGTGTTTATTTTCAAAATTTTTTAAACGAAAATGTCAAAAGTTACATCCTCTACAACTTTGCTTCTCATGAGGTTGTAATTTTTGACATTTTCGTTTAAAAATGAGACGGAAGGTCAAAAATGAAGATTCTAGACATTTGGACCAAACTCAACCAGAATCAGTAAATTCTAGTTGTCAGAAAGTTATTCAGGAAGTTCTCTTACTAAAATTAGGGTTTGGGTGTTTATTTTCAAAATTTTTTTTTAAACGAAAATGTCAAAAGTTACATCCTCTACAACTTTGCTTCTCATGAGGTTGTAATTTTTGACATTTTCGTTTAAAAAATGAGACGGAAGGTCAAAAATGAAGATTCTAGACATTTGGACCAAACTCAACCAGAATCAGTAAATTCTAGTTGTCAGAAAGTTATTCAGGGAAGTTCTTACTAAAATTAGGGTTTGGGTGTTTATGTTCAAAATTTTTTTAAACGAAAATGTCAAAAGTTACATCCTCTACAACTTTGCTTCTCATGAGGTTGTAATTTTTGACATTTTCGTTTAAAAATGAGACGGAAGGTCAAAAATGAAGATTCTAGACATTTGGACCAAACTCAACCAGAATCAGTAAATTCTAGTTGTCAGAAAGTTATTCAGGGAAGTTCTTACTAAAATTAGGGTTTGGGTGTTTATGTTCAAAATTTTTTAAACGAAAATGTCAAAAGTTACATCCTCTACAACTTTGCTTCTCATGAGGATGTAATTTTTGACATTTTCGTTTAAAAATGAGACGGAAGGTCAAAAATGAAGATTCTAGACATTTGGACCAAACTCAACCAGAATCAGTAAATTCTAGTTGTCAGAAAGTTATTCAGGGAAGTTCTTACTAAAATTAGGGTTTGGGTGTTTATGTTCAAAATTTTTTAAACGAAAATGTCAAAAGTTACATCCTCTACAACTTTGCTTCTCATGAGGATGTAATTTTTGACATTTTCGTTTAAATGAGACGGAAGGTCAAAAATGAAGATTCTAGACCTTTGGACCGAAACTCAACCAGCATCAGTAAATTCTAGTTGTCACAAAGTTATTCAGGGAAATTCTTACTGAAATTAGGGTTTGGGTGTTTATTTTCAAAATTTTTTAAACGAAAATGTCAAAAGTTACATCCTCTACAACTTTGTTTCTCATGAGGATGTAATTTTTGACATTTTCGTTTAAAATGAGACGGAAGGTCAAAAATGAATATTCTAGACCTTTGGACCAAACTCAACCAACATCAGTAAATTCTAGTTGCCACAAGAGATATTTAGTGAAACGCGTTTTAACTAGTAAGAACACGTTTTTACTAAAAAACGGGGTTTTATAGCAACATATATATTTACTTAATTAAGATATAAAATAAAACAAAACGTTTCTTTATTGAATAGTAGGTACTCCGTAACCTTAAATAAGAAGCGAAAACTCCTACAATTTCGAAAGAGTCTTAAAAAAGTCGTCAGGGTTTATTAATTAGCTCCATTAACCGAGTGGCTTGTTCACCTTTTCGGTATGAATGGTGGCCGGCATCGCAACGGGTAATTTCCTGATTGCTTTCGGTCGGGTTCTCCCCCTGTCTCTAATTGGTGTCCATATTTAATGGAACATTAGGGTCTGTGTTGACACACTCGGCGCCCTCTGACGTGACTGTGCGTATTTCCCTGATGATATGAATCTCTGTGTGTGTGTTTTGTGCTGCTTGTCAGTTTTGCAGCTTTATAGACTCGTACAGGGAGGGATGGGTCTTTAAGCCTGTATAGATGGGGTGCTGCTTTGCTTTGTCCTGGAGAGCTCTATTGACTGTATACAGAAAGAGACATTGATCTACTCTGGCGAAACATTTTATTAAAAAAAGCTCCTTGAAGTAAGCCCCCTCTTTGCTCCATCAGCCGCCCTATTCATTCTTTTATTTGAATTTAACATTGTATCAATCTTAAAGAAATTTTATTAAAGAATTTTTTCTTTTTGATCATTTCCTAGCAAGAAAAATTTAATAAAATATTCACTATATCTTTAGGTCTATTTTTGTTTTTTGCTATACAATATAATATTCCAATATCAAACTTTGCTTATAATAACCGTGATAATTCTAAAGTTTTATCATCCTTCTTAATTTTTAGGATGCTAGGTGTAAACGCGTCTTGAATTGAAAATAGTATAAAATAAAAAAAATGTATTAATTACACGGTCGCCACTAACCAGACAGCATAAGAAGTGAGGATGAAGGGTGATTGAAATCTTTCTAGCTACTAATTTTCATCAATAGCTTGGATAAGAAAGAACTCCAATCGACGATATTAATGTTAAATGAAATCCCTTCTCCTTTCCCTCTCAGGTTAGATAATTGAAAGTTTCCAATTAATTTTGAAGATTGCAAGTAAGTTTTAAATTTACCAAGAGAAACAAAGGTGTCCTCTGCTTGATGCAAATAAACATATACACATATATATCAAGATGATATATATATACAGATATATCATCTTGATATATATGTGTATATGTTTATTTGCATCAAGCAGAGGACAATCTCTGTTTCTTCTTTGTGAATCAACAACTCTGCTACTCTCGGCAAAACAAAAACTTTTCAACTTTAAATTTACCCGATTTAAAAATTTTAATGTTTCTAAAAAGAACTTAAACTTATATATTTAAAAGGTTTGAGAATTGGGTTGGTAGGTTAATTTAAAATAAAAAAAGCTATTCTTTTTTATAAACAAAAATATATAAAAATTTATTCAAATAAAAAATAAAAAGAAAGATGAATAGGATTTTTTGGCAAAAAAGGGAAGTTTCCCGCACAAAAGTTGTTTTAATATAGATGTATATATATGTCTTCAAGTAGCTAGCTTGAGCACACAGATATACAAGTAAATTTTATATGGAAACCAATTAGTATGGCTTCTAGTAAATGAAATATAATGTGTAACAATTTCAAATATCAAAATATAAAAAAATTAAAATATGAAATATTAACATTAAAATATTACCTTAAAAATATTCCCATAAGGAATTTACATGTATGTTGTTACCTTTTGATATTGTATTTGTTTTTTATATATGTTAAATATCTCTTTTCACAGGAAGATATTTAATTCTTAGTCAGAAATTGTGAACTAAGTTTCTGCTATATCTATATGTTATGAACAGATCAATTTTAATCGGGATACCTACAAGTACAATTATAATGATCTGCAAAAAAATGGCCTTTTAATTTGAAATATTAAAAGGCAAATTGAAAACAAGAGGATTGTTAATTAATAAAAAGGTTAACCAAAGTAGTTGGCTTATTCAACTTTAGATTAGGCTGATTTTCTCTTTCTATAAGAGAAATGTTTTAAAGATAAAGTTAAATTATTGATTAAAATAAACGGCTCTGAATCAGCGCTCAAAAGAAATATAATGCAATTTCAGGGTCAATTGAACCTCTGAATTTGAAACGAATGCAATCCTTCTCGAAAAACGAGAACAGGATGATTCTGATAAGGTTTAATGTAGGTAATATAATTTCGGGGCGAATTAAATCCTATTAGAAATAAGCTCTATTTCAAACAGGATAATTCTAATATATTTTAGCAAGCACTGCTAATAAAGATTCTTTGTGCGTCTTACCTGACAGAGTAGCGAATATGCAATGCCGGAAAAACCCTCAACGAGCGACGCTCTTCGCTCAAAACCCCATGTGTCGCCAAGGGGTCGCTGCATGCGTATGTTTAAACGTGGGCCTTTTGAAATTGACCAATGAGAAAATAGCTCAAATAAATTGGCATATTATTATATTCAAATAATTGGCGTTAACACTAGGGTTTATAGTGACTTAATGTTATTGCTACAATAGATTCTACTTGCATCTCTATCATTAATAAATAAATCACAGTAAGAATTTTTTCGCATATTTATGCTTATTAATACCTGAACCGGAGAGAAAAATAATTTGCGGAATCTACAAATAGATTTAATTTTTGCGTATCACATCCATTATTTTCAAGAATTAATGACAGTAAAGCTATATATATACAGTGGGGTGAACCGTGATTTGAATTAGGTGTACACCGTCTTTGAAATTATGTGGAATTATTTTGGAATTCATTAGTTAATGCCCCTTCATCTATTGTCTTATTCTACTTTGAAGTGAAAGTGCAAGTGGAAGTAGGTGTACAAGATATTAGGTCGAGGTTCACTTCTCGATATATACTATATGTCGCCTGTAAAAATTCTTCTAAATGTATTTATTTTGAATTAAAAAAAAAAATATATCTGGTTAGGGGCGATCACTAAATTACGGAAGGCGTTTGGGGGGGGGGGGGGGGGAGCCGAATCTCACCCAATTTCACGTGGGGGAGGGGAGTCTTAGAAAATATCACGATTTTTTTTCTGTGTAAAATTCCGAGAAAACGGGGTTAAATGAAGTAATAATAATAATAATAATAATAATAACTAGACTTAAATAAGAATAATTAAGCAAATGATGTTTTTTAAATAAATCCAATACAATAAAGCAGAGCTTAACGTATTTACACTAAAAATATGCATTTTGAAAAAATCTCACCTGAGATTAGGAGGGGGCGGGGGGTCGATCCAATTCTCACCACATCTCACCAAGGGGGAGGGGTCGAAAAATAGCCAAAATCGCCTCACGTAATTTAGGGGCGGGATATTATAAGTTAGAAGTAAAATTATTAATGGTGGAGGATGATTTAAATTTTGGTAATTTCTGATTTTTGGAATTTTAGGAAATAATCCGAAATTTGACACACACGTTTAGAGCGTATTATTAAGCTATGTATTTGTGCCAAGTTTGAGCTTGCTAACTGAAACCACATTCACTGTCAAAACATGTCCAAATCCCTAAAATTTGCGTACAAAGTCTTAAAAAAGTTTTAATTTTAATTTCTTATAAATATTTTTATTTTTTCATTAATTCCAATTAATATTCCTTAAATTTCATTTTTCCATAGATAATATATTTCTTTCTTTTTTAAAATATATTTCTTTCCTTTAAAATAAAATACCATAAAGTGTAGTTCTTTTTGTATCAAATCCCTTCTATTGTTATGTATTTCTCGTATAGGTTTGCCGCATTAAAGCAGAATCAAATCACTGAATAACATTTAGCGGGTTGATATTCGGACTGGGCGTGCACCCCAACTCTTGAAGGACTTAATACCCTCTGAATGCTCTCTCGGTCTCTCCCTTAAAATCAGCCCTGCGTCTCAATCAACTCACTCTTCTGAACCGCAATGGGCTTTCAAAGAGAACCAAACGTCCGACCTTTGTAGGGCCCTTTTGGTCATCAGCGACAGAGAGGTCTATTTCACATTCGAAATTTTTCTTTCTAGCTTTATTATGAATTCTTATCAATGCCAATCCGATTCCGATTCATTACGGAAATGAATAAAAGAAAAAATGAAAAAACTGCAACTGATCGTTGGATAGTCTTTGTCCAAAGTGATTTGAAATATTAATATGTTCATTCCTTTATTATTAATCAGATATCACTGGCTATTTGAAGTCCATGTTGAAAAAATTTTTAAGAAAAAAATAAAAACCGACTTCAAAAATTAAGTGCAACAAATATAAAAATACACTAAAAGGTATAAAATAATTATTATCTTATTTAGTTACAACTAAACGACGAAATATTAACACGAAATTACTTTTTAAAGTCGGTGCCAAACAAACTATACCTATAAGCGAGCGTACCCGCCAAACGTACTAAGTAAGATCCGTCGAGTGCGATTCATATAAAAATTTTTAAGAAAAAAATAAAAACCGACTTCAAAAAATTAAATGTAACAAATATAAAAATACACTAAAAGGTATAAAATAATTATTATCTTATTTAGTTACAACTAAACGACGAAATATTAACACGAAATTACTTTTTAAAGTCGGTGCCAAACAAACTATACCTATAAGCGAGCGTACCCGCCAAACGTACTAAGTAAGATCCGTCGAGTGCGATTCATAAAAGGTATATGTTTGGCACCAACTTCAAAAAGTAATTTCGTGTTAATATTTCGTCGTTTAGTTGTAACTAAATAAGATAATAATTATTTTATACCTTTTAGTGTATTTTTATATTTGTTGCATTTAATTTTTGAAGTCGGTTTTTATTTTTTCTTAAAAATTTTTATTTTTCTCTTTTTAGTGATGTTATTAATAGTGATTATATCATCAGAACTTGACCAAATTAATATGACACTATCCCTAAGACACCCCCTTTCGGATAAAAAAAGAACCATCGAAATCGGTTCATAAACAAAGAGATTAGGTCTAAACAAACCTAATAAAAAAGGTCTAATACCTATGAAAAAAAATCGAAAAAAAAATGGGACCAATCGGAAGCTAGACTGGACCCAATGCAAAAAAAATTTTCAAAATCGGTTGACAATTGGCAGAGATATGAGGTAACATAGGCACAAAAAAAAAAAAAAAAAAAAAAAAAATTCAATCGAATAGAGAACCTCCTCCTTTTTTGGAAGTCGGTTAATTAAAATAAAAAAAAATTTTAAGAAAAAAATAAAAACCGACTTCAAAAAATTAAGTGCAACAAATATAAAAATACACTAAAAGGTATAAAATAATTATTATCTTATTTAGTTACAACTAAACGACGAAATATTAACACGAAATTACTTTTTAAAGTCGGTGCCAAACAAACTATACCTATAAGCGAGCGTACCCGCCAAACGTACTAAGTAAGATCCGTCGAGTGCGATTCATAAAAGGTATATGTTTGGCACCAACTTCAAAAAGTAATTTCCTGTTAATATTTCGTCGTTTAGTTGTAACTAAATAAGATAATAATTATTTCATACCTTTTAGTGTATTTTTATATTTGTTGCACTTAATTTTTTGAAGTCGGTTTTTATTTTTTCTTAAAAATTTTATTTTTCTCTTTTTAGTGATGTTATTAATAGTGATTATATCATCAGAACTTGACCAAATTAATATGACACCATCCCTAAGACACCCCCTTTCGGATAAAAAAAGAACCATCGAAATCGGTTCATAAACAAAGAGGTTAGGTCTAAACAAACCTAAACAAACCTAATAAAAAAGGTCTAATACCTATGAAAAAAAATCGAAAAAAAATGGGACCAATCGGAAGCTAGACTGGACCCAATGCAAAAAAAATTTTCAAAATCGGTTGACAATTGGCGGAGATATGAGGTAACATAGGCACAAAAAAAAAAAAAAAAAAAAAAAAAAAAAAAAAAAAAAATTCAATCGAATAGAGAACCTCCTCCTTTTTTGAAGTCGGTTAAAAAATAGCGATCGATTCTTATCTAAAAATTTTTAAGAAAAAATAAAAACCGACTTCAAAAAATTAAATGCAACAAATAAAATACACTAAAAGGTATAAAATAATTATTATCTTATTTAGTTACAACTAAACGACGAAATATTAACACGAAATTACTTTTTAAAGTCGGTGCCAAACAAACTATACCTATAAGCGAGCGTACCCGCCAAACGTACTAAGTAAGATCCGTCGAGTGCGATTCATAAAAGGTATATGTTTGGCACCAACTTCAAAAAGTAATTTCCTGTTAATATTTCGTCGTTTAGTTGTAACTAAATAAGATAATAATTATTTTATACCTTTTAGTGTATTTTATTTGTTGCATTTAATTTTTTGAAGTCGGTTTTTATTTTTTCTTAAAAATTTTTATTTTCTCTTTTAGTGATGTTATTAATAGTGATTATATCATCAGAACTTGACCAAATTAATATGACACCATCCCTAAGACACCCCCTTTCGGATAAAAAAAGAACCATCGAAATCGGTTCATAAACAAAGAGGTTAGGTCTAAACAAACCTAAACAAACCTAATAAAAAAGGTCTAATACCTATGAAAAAAAATCGAAAAAAAAATGGGACCAATCGGAAGCTAGACTGGACCCAATGCAAAAAAAATTTTCAAAATCGGTTGACAATTGGCGGAGATATGAGGTAACATAGGCACAAAAAAAAAAAAAAAAAAAAAAAAAAAAAAAAAAAAAAAATTCAATCGAATAGAGAACCTCCTCCTTTTTTGAAGTCGGTTAAAAATTAGAGGTATAATAACCTTATTACATTCCATTTTACTTTACCATACAGGGTATGGTCAAGTATTGTAATCGTGCATGAAAAAAGTGCTCTTTTGCTTCTTTTTTCAAAATATCTCAACAATGGCTGAAGCTATTTTTAACCGACTTCAAAAAAGGAGGAGGTTCTCTATTCGACTGAATTGTTTTTTTTTTTTTTTGTGCCTATGTTACCTCATATCTCCGCCAATTCTCAACCGATTTTGAAAATTTTTTTGCATTGGGTCCAGTCTAGCTTCCGATTGGTCCCATTTTTTTCGATTTTTTTTCATAGGTATTAGACCTTTTTATTAGGTTTGTTTAGACCTAACCTCTTTGTTTATGAACCGATTTCGATGGTTCTTTTTTTATCGAAAGGGGTGTCTTAGGGATGGTGTCATATTAATTTGGTCAAGTTCTGATGATATGATCACTATTAATAACATCACTAAAAAGAGAAAAATAAAAATAATTTTTAAGAAAAAAATAAAAACCGACTTCAAAAAATTAAATGCAACAAAATAAAATACACTAAAAGGTATAAAATAATTATTATCTTATTTAGTTACAACTAAACGACGAAATATTAACAGGAAATTACTTTTTGAAGTTGGTGCCAAACATATACCTTTTATGAATCGCACTCGACGGATCTTACTTAGTACGTTTGGAGGGTATGCTCGCTTATAGGTATAGTTAGTTTGGCACCGACTTCAAAAAGTAATTTCATGTTAATATTTCGTCGTTTAGTTGTAACTAAATAAGATAATAATGTTTTTATACCTTTTAGTGTATTTTATTTGTTGCATTTAATTTTTTGAAGTCGGTTTTTATTTTTTCTTAAAAATTATTTTTGATTTAAAAAATTGAGCGAAACTATGGCACTTCAGTCTACAAAAAAAGCCCTAATAAGTGAATATCGAAAAAATTATATTTTTCGAGATAATACTTATTTTGCCAAAATGTCTGTTAGTGTGTTATTCTGTTAGTCAGTGCGTTACCAAATTTTTGTGGGCGAGCTAGCTCAAAAACTAGTCTGAATATCAACACCAAATTTCACATGTAGTTTTGGTGCAGTGAGATTAAGAGCTGATTATATTTTGGTGCATATCGACCCAAAATTAAGGGGTGAGAGGGGGGGGGGTTAAAATTAAAAATTATAAAATTTTCAAACTAAAATAAAAAAAAAAAAAAAATGAAATATTCTATAAAGTGAACCTATAATAACGAAAATAGTTTTTTCTAGCTCTGGGGGTCAAAAAATAAAAATCTAGGCAATTTGAGCAAACTCAACCAAATTTTGTATACATAATCAGTGGGCCCCCAAAGTCTAAAAATTCAAAAACTAACTTCGCGAAATGGGAGGGGGGGGGGGGGTTGTACGGTCTAAAAATGAAAATCTAGGCCCTTGTACCAAACTCAACCAGAATCTCATTATATTATATATCTGCAGAAGCTTTTGTGTGTGTGTGTGCGGGAATTAAATATATGTCTACACCCTATATACACACTGTATAGTAGATAATATGTATCTTTGATAACAAGATTTCAATTTCAATTTGAAAATCGATTAACAATTAGGCCGGCGCTTAACAGAGCTCTTCTTTAACAAAGAAACCATCTCATCTCTAAAATGAATTCATATTTTCGCCAGGCATTTGAACTTATTTTGAAATACATTTTATTTTCAAAATTACAAATGGCTTTATTAAATATCCATCAAATAAGGATACATCTTTAGATCTAAACCACCACTACAGAGCAAATAATATAATGGACTCGAGAGCATATTTGCTTTGTGAAATGTAAATTGAAATGGTAATGAAAGTTATGAAAGCATTTTAATTGTAAGTAAACGATTAAATATTAATTTATTTTACATTTCGAATTTTACTTTATTGTTTATTAATATTAGCTAAAATGTTTTATAAATATTAATACTGATTTGTTAAATATAACATACCAATCCCTCGGGTGATTTTGTGTATATATGCGTTAAAATATGTTCAGGATATAATTATATTTTATTTTTTAATTACATATATGACAAACTAAGCATTCATTTTTTGAGCCCTTAGCCATAATTTTATTAACTCTAATGAAAGGATAGGTACTTGTATTTTCAAAACAAAAAGTATATAAAAAACAAAACAAAAAGAAACACAAATATACTTTTATAAAAAGCTCTCGTATGGTTGGATCTAATGAGCTGAAAGCTGCCACTACATTTTGTTTTAATAAACTCAACGCCTTTCAACTTTCTAGCCAAAACCAATCTAAGTAAAAAAAAAATGCCAATTCATCAAATTTTGTAGAGAGTCGACACTTTGAGAAGTTTTCAAGTAAATTAATATTTTTTGGATATTTTTAAAATAATTTCGACTTCTTCACATTTCATATTACATATAAATTACTTCGTTGAAAATATTTATTTTTTACTATACTAGTTTCAAGGCCCGCCTTCGGCAGGCTCTCTACTAGCCAAGGGGCTTTGCCCCCTGAACCCCCGTCACTTGGACACTCCCTCTCCTTCATCTCCAACCACTCCCCATCCCACGGAACCTCTCCCCAACACAGGAACTTCTGTCCCACCTCTGATCACCATCCACCCTAGTAAATTTACTGCCTAGCCCTGAACTCCGGACGCCCTGAACCCCCACCTTTCCCCTGGACCCCAACCCTACCCTTGCCCCCCCATCTCTCAACCCCTGGGGAGGACATAGAAACATAGGTACATACAGAGACAGGCACAAATGCCCTTCAGTGATATGTGATATAGGTAACAGACACAGAGAGAAATGCCCTTTAGTACCCCCGGATCCCCACATCCCTGAGTCCACACGTCCTGGACCCAACCTTCAAATCCCCACTCCTGGACCCCAACCCCCACTCTCTGAGGGGACGGACAAACATAGGTATATATATACAGGCAAAAATGCCCTTTAGTAGCCTCCTGGACCCTCCCCCCTGATCCCCAGCTTCCAGCCCCCACCCCTTGGGGGGGAGGACATAGCTAGTTAAAAACAGAGGCAGGAACAAATGCCCTTTAGTAGTATGTGATAGTGATACATCTAAACAAGCTCTTTGATTAATTTAAATTTATTTTTTTAAAGATGGAGTGCCTAATAAACTTCGAGCTTACTTGGGATCACATCTGGCTTCAGCCAGAATAATTTTCATCCATGTCGAAAAACAACTCGTGTGAACGATTTCCCAGGAATCCCCTCGAGTAATCGCTAACGACAAAGTAATTTTGACGGATAAGGTCATCGGCTGTCTGCGAGATTAAGCCCCTTATTTTAACTACGAGGTTGGTATACTTACTCATTTATTATATTTCTAAATTTTTTAGAATGTAAAAAATATAGGAGAATTCAAAAATCTTCTCATATAGGTTTATTTTTTTCAAATTATCAATCAAATATCAATAATGGAACTCTTTGATTTACAAATTAACTTCCCCTTGTCTTAGGGAGTTCAATGATTTGGTAGAATAAATTTCTCATTAGTAAATTCGATTTCATCTAATCTTTATATATATATTATTTTTATCTTACCTCCTTTATCATCACATTTATTATTCATTTATACGATTTCTTATTTTCTAATTTACTTTTTTTCTTCTTTCATGGATCACCCACTTCATTGATGTGTGATCGGGGTTCTCCTTCATTCGATTCATTTATATTATTCTCGTCAAAAGCTCGCCAAACTTAAGTATATCATTTTTTTATATAATTAATTTCTAAGTGTTTTTTTACAGCATACCCCTTTAGTTAGAATCACTTATTACTTTAATATTTAAATTATTTCCATTAAAATAAATTCATTTTAGATTTGAAAGTTCTTGCTTTCAAAATAAAATATTCTAAACAAATTTTCGAAAAATTTAAATAACTTAATTAAATATCCAGTAAATTTAATTTGAGATCAAAGTAATTTCAATTAGAGCCTAAATCAATTTTCAAATTTAAATTTCCGGCAATTCATTAAATTAGTGGATTAAAATCATTAAATAATTTAATTTTACATTGCTTTCTTGAAATTATTCAATTTTAATATATTAAATAAAAATTTAGAATTAGGAATTTTCAGTTCCCTATTCTACCAACATCCAACGAGGGATTCGCCTCTGGATCAAATCAGGTAATTTAAAAATTATATTTATAAACATATATACCTTTAAATTCATAGCTGTTTAATTTTACAGAAAGAAGGCATCGTTTCATCTAGATGACCTCAGTCCGTCATCAGGGTCTCTCAGGTATTACCTATATTTATTTCAATAATAGTAATTTCAAACTTAATTCTTGAAAATAATATTTTTTTAGAAATTTCTCATTAAAGTGCTTTCTTCTCTTTTCAAATTAAAAATTCAATTTATAAATTGTTTAATTTCAAAAGTTTCTCTCTCGATATATATGCAGTATACTAATTTTGCAATAATTTTCTTAAAGGTGACAAAATGACTTGATCAACGAGATCATCGGCTGCCTGCGAGTTTAGCCTTTTCTTGTAACGACGAGGTTAGTATTTATTCTATCGGTATATCTTCTGCTTTCGTAATTTCAAAGATATTGTCTTTAAAATTTCATTATTTTTAATTATCCCTCAAACTTTCTTGAGTTACAAAATAATCCCCTTTATTTCAGAGATTTTTAATGCCCTTTATTCAAAATTATTATCAAAAATGATAGAGTAGAGTAAAATCCTCATTGATAAATTAAATTTCATTCATCTCCATATTTTTATCTCATTTAATATTATATTAAATATTGATTTACATAATTTCTAACTTTATTTTTCTCTTCTTTTTCATGGAAACTTCACTTTGGTGTTGATTTGATGCTATCTTTCGTCACATCCGACACATTTATGTTCTTCACTAACAGCGCACCAAACATGAGTATTATATTTTTTTAGCATGGCATTTAGTTAAAGCTTTCAAAGGGATTTTTAGTAGGCAAAGCATTAGGTTGTTTTCTTTTTTACAGGATACCCTCTAGCTACAATCAGTAAATGTAAAACTTATTTATTTTCATATATAATATTACAATTTTTCCTTTCAATTATAATTTAATAAATTTTTTAATTAAATAACTTGGCTATTAAATGTTTTATAAATGCAATTTTAGCTCAAATTAAACTCTTCATTCATAGCTTAAATTAATTTAAATTTATTTTAATTTTCAATATTTTACAATTCTTAATATCAAAAATAAATTAAAATCACTCTAATCATTTCATTTGTCAATAATTATTTTTTCCTTGAAATTATTCAATTTTTAACGTAAAAGAAAATCAGATTAGGAATTTTCAGATCCCCATTTCATCTTCATCTGTAGTGAAGCAAGGGGACCATTGGAGGATCTTCACAAAGTGAGAATTTATTAGAATGGTGGATTTTGCGTAGGGATTTTCAGGTTTCAACGCCTCAACCACCGATGGGATTCATCGCTATTTTTATGTCATATTTAATTCTTAGATTCAGAATATTAAAAATTAAATTCACAGTTTTAGTAGATGTAGTATGCAGTAGTTTAGAGGGAGGGTGGGATGATATGCCATGCCAACGATGACGCTCTCTTTCTGTGTTGGGGACCTGCATTCTTCCCTTCGATTTCCTTCCTGGAGACAGCAAATGCGGTGTCGTCTATCTTAGGCCTCTTAGGGATATTTTGTGATGTGTTTCCATCTCTTGTGCCCTCCAATTTAGTTTTAAGGTTATTTTAGTATTAAGACCCACAAGAGAGCTAAAATTGACGCCACCCATTTGTTGGACCCATGAACGAGTCACAAGGGAAGTGACCGATTCGATCGGATTTCTAAAGATCGAGGTCCAGGTTCATCTTGCATGTGTTTGCATGTTTTGTGTCTTACCGAAAAGTCGTCGCTTGACGCCTTGTTCAAATGGAACAATGGGGTGGTAATGGGAGTCTGGTGAGTTTGTGTCTTTGAGGGCGGGTTTGAGGTGGCTCTATGGACTAGAACGACGACCAGAAGGTTGTCCGTTGCTTCCTCTGGAGTAGCCTAAGGAAGAAGAGCGGCTGCCTTGTGGCTAGGGACACTGCGTTACACTTAAAGGTTTTTACCACCTCCCCTATCTGGTACACATACTGAAATATGAACATGGTATTTATAATTTGTATAGATGAGGCATGTTAGGTAGGGTCTCTTTCAGCTCGCCCTGGTCTCTCGTTCTATCCGTATTCCAAAAAATCAAGGCCACTCTCACTGATACATACGTCTTCAGGCTCTCTCGAAGTCCGAATATAAGAATTCGAATTTTACTCTGATATTTCAAATTATAAGAATTTGATATGGATGAAATAAAATTTGAATTTTCCGCGAATTAAAGGGATTTATTTCGTTTACTACATACGTCTTGATGACTGAATTAGTATGTAGTAAAAGGGGGGGGGGGATGACTACTAATGTTTATGTCAAGTGTTTTAGGTTTTCACTCAACAAAGCTTTTTAAACACCTGGAGACGATGAGATAGACAAGAGATAAATCGATCGCCCAATGAATCGAAGGTCAATATATAATATTTCATAATTTATTTTTTGTCTCTATTTTTCTTAAATAATTGAGAGTTTGCAAAAATAATTCGCTACTATCTAAATAATCTTTCACATAGGACATTTGAATGATTCATTTTTCGATGATATACCATATAGTACAATTTTATTTTTGTATTATTTATTTATTCATGTGTGTGTTTCTTTTCTTTTAGCTGAATATGGGAGATTGGTTTGTGTGGGCGGAGACATTTCGACTCATCACTTTAAGGCATCTACAAGTCAGAACTACGGTAGTTATTCTTACTCAATGAGATTTACATTTATTCGAATAAAAATAATATTATCTTAATTTAAAATTTTGACATCGACATTCACATTATCTTTTTATAATTATTGTTTTTGCAATTTTCTAATCATTAAGTGTTTTCGTTACACTATTTAAATAAATTATTATTCTTGATGAGCTTAGAGTATGAACATATAATCTTGAAGTGACGAAACATTTCACTGTATTTATTTTGTTTATTTGTTAACAATTGTCGAAGTCTTAATTCCATCTCCATCAGAATAAATAAATCTTGCTGTAGCCTGTAATTATAGGTACATTTTTCATAAATAAACAGGGTCCTGATGATAGATTAAGTTATCGAAACTGTAATCAAATAAAATGAAATATAAATACACTGAATGTATATTAAATGATTTCATCATAGATTGCCCTTTATTGTTGACCAGCTTCCCTTTCCAGACAATAATAATAAGATACAAAATCACAATTTCCAATATTTCCCTTAAGGCTTTCCAAACTCTTACTATATATATACAGGGTGTTTGAGGAGGAATAGTAAATTTTTTAGGAGGTGGTGGTATATACAAATTGCAATAAAAAATGCCATATAAAATGTGTCCAATTTTTATTGAGTACAGAGATGATACAGCTAGCTGTTAGTATGTAACTCAATATCGGCATACTCAGCATGTGTAAATATTTTCAGAATGCTACAGTACAGTAGATTTGGCCAACAAATCACAATGAAAACTTCAATGTAAACTAAAACACAACTTCACAACTTGAACATCAACACTCTACTGCTGACATTCAATAAATACGCCCATAGTAACCAATAGCAACCGGTGTACCAAGACACGACACAAAAATGGATTGAACTCAGCTGTTTCTCTATACTTAATAAAAATTGAACATATGTTAAATGGCATTTTTTATTGCAATTCGTCTATACTATCATCTCCTAAAATATTTACTATTACTCCTGAAACACCCTGTATATATAAATATTTGCATTATTTCTCCTAGTGACGACTAATTTCAAGTTTCTATTCGATATTAAAATGATGAATAGAAATATTCCTATTCCTATTTTATTTATTTATTTTTAAAATTTTGCTTGGTGTGGTCACCACACGACTTTCTCTCTTATTTGAAATTATCATACCAATTTTCTTCATTCAAATTACTTTACAACGATGATTCTAATATTTTATATTTTTCCAGAATCATCATCTTCACCAAATCTACTCGCTAAACTGGCCAGTTCTAGCAGAAAATGTTCTTCGTTCATTTGAAAAGGTATTTTGATTATAATATTTAGTTTTTAAGAGTAAGATTAAGCAATTATGCTGGATTTCGGTAATGAGGTTTATGATGTGATAGTTTATCACGATGATTCCATGATCACATATGGTGTACTAATCATTCAAAATAACAATACTCAACTTACCTAAATACCAAAAGTAGTCTAAAGGTCTCTAATTCCTGTGAATATGCTTTTTCTGATAAAGGTATATTTATTAGTCTATGTATCATTGAATGGAAGGCTGCGTGTTTATGTGACATTGGTCTACAAGAATTTTTATGTATTGCTAAATGTGTCGCAGCTGTGGGTTTTCTATAAATTTCAAAGGTGTGCTTTTATTTCCGGAGATGTTTATTTTTAAATCTCAAAAATTTAGTATTTTCTCTTTTTCTTTCTCTACTGTGAATTTAATTTTCTCATGAAGATTATTTATATATTCTATAAATGTGTCTAATTGTCTATTTGTTCCTCCCCATAGTAAAATTATATCATCTACGTATCGATAATAGTATATAATGTTTTTGAATATTTTTCATTGTCGAGGAATTTATTTTCAAAATCATTTAAGAATATTTCTGCTAATAACGGGGACAATGGAGATCCTATTGATAATCCCTCCCTTTGTTCCTCATAAAATCTTGCTCCCAAAATTGAAAGAAATTGTGGCTGATACATGTGTGGACCCAGACTCGCTTAGATCCATTTTTTTCAAGGTTGTTTAGGCCAACTCGACCTGAAAAATAATTTTGTCTACTAACTGTTTTGTTTCGTTTGGCGGTATATTAGTGAAAAGACTCGTGATATCTAATGATAGAAAGCTTCGCATTATTAGGAATTTTAATATCTTTAATTTTGTCTATAAGTTCGATTGAGTTTTTAATAGAATGTTCAGCTTTGAATTTTGTTCTTTCTCGAAAAATGCTGTTTAGTTTTTTTGCAAGTTTCTTGTTATTGATGAATTTATATAACTAACGACGGGTTCTGATGGGAATTTTTTCTAATTCCTCTGACTTGTGTATTTTGGGAAGTCCATATAACCTTGGGCATAATGGATTTTCTGTCTAGAATGTATTTTTCTTTTTTGAAAGTAATTCTGAACTCTTTTATTTTTTCTTTAACTATTTTACTGAATTTATTAATCGGTTTTTAATTTCTACGAATTTCTGTGATTTTATGAATTGTTCGGTTTTTTCCATGTATGTTTTTTGATCTAAAATTACCACTGAATTTCCTTTGTCGCTTTTAACTATAGTCAATTTATTTTCTTTTATTTTCTGCTTTGAGTGATTTTATACGATTTGGGGTTCATTATTAATTTTGTTTTTATTTTTATTATTTTTAATGTGTCGAATTTCCTTCTCCAATAATTTCCCGCAAATAGTTTTATTTATGTTGCTTTCTTTATTTTTTAGATAGCTCTGTTTCAAGATTGACTACGATGTCTTCAATTATGTTTCTATTAATTGGGGTTTCCACTGAGTGTTTCAAACCTTTTTCTAATAATTCTATTTCTATTTTATCAAATTTTTCTTTAGAGAAGTTTTTTACTCTATCATTGAATTTACTTGTTTTTGCTTCTATATGTTTTTCTGGTTTTTTAATTTTTGATTTGTTTTAAGATTCTTAATTTTATTGTCTAATTTGGCTTGTTTTTTAACCATTAAAAACTCAACCCTATCTCTTATTTCACAATCTTTAATATCAAATTGGCATGCATGAAGGATTTCTGTCAACCTAGTGTGGATTTCATATAGATAACATTTGAATGTGTCCCTCAATGAATAATGTTTATTAATTTCTAGACTTACCCATTTTTTCCGGCTATCCTGAACGACTTTTGAGGCGATTGCTGAACGATTTTTTGTCTTGATCTGTACATACTTCGGAGTTATATTTTCAGAAAGACAAGTTTTGCTTGAACCAAATATTTTTGTTCGCTGTTGCGTATTTTAAGCGTAGTTTAAAATACAGATTTAGAGCATTTTCCTCTGAGGCGTTCCTGATTTCCGATAAAGTTTCTTTATCCAGTCTTCCGAATTTTCCACCACTTTTGTTATCCATGACAAATAATTTACAATCAATGGCAATGGAATGACAATTCCCTTTGATTTAGTTGAAAAGTTTTTGTTTTGCCGAGATAGCAGAGTTGATTCATAGAGAACAAAGAGATTGTCCTCTGCTCTTAGTCTCAAACAAATAAATAATAATATATACAGATATATCATCTTGATATATATGTGTATATGTTTATTTGCATCAAGTAGAGATAATCTCTTTGTTTTCGTGTTTCTCATACTTAATAGAAATTGAACATATGCAATGGCATTTTTTTATTGCAATTCGTCTATACTATCATCTCCTAAAATATTTACTATTACTCCTGAAACACCCTGTATATATAAATATTTGCATTCTTCCTCCTAGTGACGACTAATTTCAAGTTTCTATTCGATATTAAAATGATGAATAGAAATATTCCTATTCCTATTTTATTTATTTATTTTTAAAATTTTGCTTGGTGTGGTCACCACACGACTTTCTCTCTTATTTGAAATTATCATACCAATTTTTCTTCATTCAAATTACTTTACAACGATGATTCTAATATTTTATATTTTTCCAGAATCATCATCTTCACCAAATCTACTCGCTAAACGGGCCAGTTCTAGCAGAAAATGTTCTTCGTTCATTTGAAAAGGTATTTTGATTATAATATTTAGTTTTTAAGAGTAAGAGTAAGCAATTATGCTGGATTTCGGTAATGAGGTTTATGATGTGATAGTTTATCACGATGATTCCATGATCACATATGGTGTACTAACATTCAAAATAACAATACTCAACTTACCTAAATACCAAAAGTAGTCTAAAAATGTTTAATTAATATTTTGGAAAATTCGTCAGAGAAAATGATCACCTATCGAAATGTTTATTATTTTGAGAAATATACTTAATTATAAGTCGAGCTCAAAGGTTGGAGTTGCAGGTTGGTAATCCCTATATTGTCAAGTACCATAAACGGACTGCTTATATTTTCACATTCATGATAAATGCATATGTACATATTTGCATATATATTTGAAATTTGTACAGTAGAGAGTATCAATTTCATTTGTCATTTGATGCCTTGGTGGTTGAGTTATTTATCAGGAAAGATGTTCGGCTTAAGTCCCTTAAATTTTAATGCGATAAACTCATCAGAATGCACAACATTTCGACCACTATTTTTGGAATCGTTTTCAAGTGCATATTGAAGTCTGAAGATATATGTCTATTATTAATTATCTATCTATTAAAAACGGTTCTAAACCTGAGTCACGTTTACCACTAGTGGTACACAAAAGTTCTCTAATGGTATAGACATGGACTTGTTTGTCCTGTCATTTATTTAAAACTATAGTATTGAAAGACTTGCCCTCATCTTCAGTTTATAAGTACCTGGCCACCGATCGATCTCGGTAACTTTTTGCTTCAGTGCTATATATTAATATTATGTTTAATTCCTCGTCCGTACCCCCACCCCGCAAATCCTCACCTCGGAACCCCCATCTCTGAACTCCCACCACTGCACCCCCCAGATTAATATAATAAGATTCAATTCTGAGGAAGACCTCTAAATTTTTTAGAGAAATATTTATACCTAATAGAAGGAAAATGAGGCAGACTTTTCGAATGCTTTTTAGGGTTCCGTACAAAAATAAAACTGAGCCCTATTAGTGTCTGTCTTTAAAAATATAATTTACTAGGTAGGATTCAAAAATATTTGTGAATCATATCTAGTAATTTATATTTTTAAATTAAAATTTTATTAAATATGTTTCATGTTGAACCTACACCATTCTCCCTTAACAACATTGTCTGTCTGTCTGCTGGTCCGTCTGTGTCAGAGCATTTCGAAGCTTGTGAATTAAGAAAACACAAAGTTTAAATTTACAAGTTTTAAGTAGGTATTTATTTTTCACAAAATTAAAAATTATATTAAAATTTTATTCGGTTGATTATTTTGGTAAGGGTGTCGAATTTTCGTGGGATCAAAATATATTTTTTAATCACATACTTTGTTTGAGGTGCCTCTATAAAGATCTAATTAAGTAGAATTAAGCTGAATTTTCAAAATCTATTTTATTCTAAAATGTGCTTTAGGAGGACGTAATATTACTCATTTTTACAAAATTTTGTATCTAACGAAATTTCCAAGCCAGTGAATATAAAATTATAGCGAAATTCTAAAAATATGTGCATTCCTCCTTTTAATGTCAAATAAAAATGATTTTATATCTCAAGCAATTCGGAAGATAATAAGTATGAATGCCTCGCATGTGAGTCTGATATATATTTGGCATTTTTTAAAATTGTTACGACAAAAATAAGATTTCTTTTTTTCAGTTGTCTTTTCATGTTTTTTCATTCAAATTATTACTTTCCCATTTATATTCTGTAGAATATAATGGGGAAGTATTGCTATCGCCTGTTTTTTCTTCTCTTTATTTTTTGAAATCGTTCCTTTTTGCTGGTAGAAATAATTTTTTACTAGAATTCTATATTCAAAGATGAAACGTGACTAGAACAAATGATTAGTAGTACTTAATTTTTGAATTTTGTTTTGGTGGTTAAATGGAAATATATTACGTCCGTTATATACGCGTATGATATGTAGAAATGGAAATAACATTGTTTTGCTCAGTATCTGACTATTTGTCTTGAACATGAGCTTCTAATAATGTACCATTGGTTTAAAAATTTCCACTCAGTGTCGAGGGACAGTTTTTCGTTACTTTTTGACAAAATTTATCTCTTTTACGTTTATTGATCTGGACATTCTTCTGTCGGAGCTTTGCATTCTAAAGGGCATGCAAGTAAATGGAAATGTATAATGGCGGGCATAGCGCCTCCAGGGGCCCCAGGGTCCAAAGAGGCTCTGATTTTAGTAGGAATTAAAAGATTCGCTTTCTGCAATAGGCAAGGCTACAAATTTTTTAATCGCTGTTTTTATTTTTACATTTTTGTGTCTAATTGATTCTATAATGTACATTTATTATCTAGAAAAATTTCTCCCTCAATAAAACCAGCAAATTTTATTCAATTGCCTATACCTACTTAAATTAAAAAGTTTCTTTTTGCCGAGAGTAGCAGAATTTTCATAAATTGAAGGAAACAATAAAAGAGTATGTCTTCTACTGGAAAATAGAATTTTAATTTATTTATAACGAGAGACTATTGTTTCAGGGTTTTTGCCCTCTTCATCAATCTATTGTAATAGACTGATGAAGTGCAAAGTGCCTGAAATTATAGTCTCTCGTTATAAATAAATTAAAATTTATTTTTTCCAGCAGAAGACACCCTCTTTTATTGTCTCCTTCAATATACCTACTTAAATCGAACGAAAAACTTGTTCTAAGATTGGTACTGTCTCTGCATATTTTCAGGCGATTTAGCAATCTTATATTTTGCCAATGGTTTGAACTAAAAGTTTTATAAAATCTCTGTAGGCCGTCTACCAATTTTTGTAAATGAGTTAAACTAAAGTTTTAACGAAAATGAATTTAGATCGAATCAAAGATTTGATATATATGTTTATACTGCATGTAGGACGACCCTCCTAGTGCAGTATAAATATCTATTAAAATCTTTGATTCTACCTAAATTCATTTTCGTTAATAAATTGATTAAATATCACAAGTTGATTTTGAGAAAAATTCAATCTTTCTTTTCCAAATAGATACTCATTTCTTTGTAAAAAGTTTTAATTTTGCACAGATGTGTAGTTTATTAATAGAAACTTCTGTACCATATTTCAAGCCGATTGTTGCAACACTTGGATGACTACCAATGTAATAATTCGATTTTTTAATATTTTCTGTATTTTGTACCGGAAGTTTTCAAACTAGAAAGCTCAAATTCTATTTCAATTTATATCTTGGAAATATTTAAATCATTTTTGTAGTTTTTAGGATTCGGAACAAAAGTAAACTGAACTGAACCCTCTCAATGTCGCAACAATGTTTGTCAGCCTGTTCGTCTGGCTATACATAATATACTAACTTGTACATGAGTTAGTTATATGTCTTCAATAATTTGGCTAAAGCGAAGACCAGATGCCCTCTGTCAAAAAACTACTTTACATAGGTTTCGGTTTCTGATCTCGGTTCGATTAGAAAAAATGCGTTTCCAAACAAATCTTGTAAGGTTCGGTTAAGATATATTCAGTTCGGCTCGGTTTTTCGGTTCGTATACCTTCATTTTGGGTTAGTTTTTAGGCGGTTAGGTTGGCTTTATTCGAATTTTCGCTTCTTGATCGTGCCTAGATTAAAGATGCTTTTTCAGAGCGCATCTGACCTTCGCTTTTACCAATAATTTTTCTGGAAATCAACAATTGTATTGAAATTTTAATTAGATAATTATTTTGGCTGGAGTATTTAAGAATTTACCTTTTATTTGTTATTTTGCTAAATATTTATAGCTAAAACACTTAAAATGTCACGTAAACATCAGGCACAAATCTTAGGTGTCCTCAATTTATATAAGGAAAGCATCTAAAGGTGGTCCATATCTATATCTATATCTTTCTTCTCGAATTAGTCTAATCATCTTGTTGACTTTATAATGTAAAAAAAAATTATAATGTAAATGTAAAATTCATCAAATTTAATATAGTATATCTATAATAATTTTATAAACAGAACCTTTATCCCAATTTTATTTGTCCTATTGAATGTTGAAATTATTTTATAAAATTTTGAATATTTATAAAGAAAAATTAGACCCCCCTCCTTTAAACAATTTTCATAATACTTTCCTGAAAGAGATCTTTCGACTTAATACCACAAAAAAAAGAACTGATCATATATTTCTTTTAATTGAAAAGTTTTTATTTTGCCGAGAGTAGCAGAGTTGTTGAATCATAAACAGAAACTAAGAAGGTGTCCTCGCCGTCGCTGTTAAAACTTGGTTTAGAGAATTTTTTAATGCTGGTGTTATTGCTTTACTTTTTAACACCCAATTTAAGATGTTAAATTTTAACGTCTGTTTTTAGGGAATAGACCTGAAGCTTAGTCAAACATAAATACTGAAATATTTCTTCTCTATTATATGCATATTGAGCACCGCATGCACATTGGCTAGATATGAATTCAAATAGAACATTTTAGATTGCGGGTTGCATCTTCAGGTGCAGAATATAAAAAATATTTTTGACTTTCAATTCTTCACCTTCGCCTGAATTCTGGGCGTGGGCGATTTTCTATAGTAGACAGTATAGAGCAGTGTTTTTTAACCTTCTGGATCACGACCACCTCGGGGGTCGCGAAGCCTCAGAATAAAAGAAAAAAAAGTTTAAAAATATATTTTTATTAAGAAAATGTTAATTAAAGGACGTATCCAAATTGACAGACTTAAATTCTAATTCCAATATTCCATCGGCAGATAATTTCATCGGATTTTCTTTTAGGTTGTTTTCCAAACTTGCCTCATCTATAGCTGCATTTAAAAACGTATTTATTATCCACCTTTGGCCAGTGTTCTCTGATAGTTCTTGTATCGAGAAATAGCTTTTTATCTAAAAACGTTTCCCGAAAGTTAAAATTTGATATGGAAAAGTCCGAATTTGAAGTTAAAAACCGATTTGCTTTGATGTTTATCTCAGACCCCACTTCTCCAATAAAAGACGGAGTCGACGAAAACGAATCGTAGTTCTTTTGATTTATGGATGATGACCACAAGTTTATTTTTTGTGAAGTCATTGATTTTGTCTTTATCAGTAATGACATTTTCATCTCGTCCTTGAAGGCTTTTATTCAAGGTATTTAAATGCTCGAATAAGTCAGAAAAAAGCGATTTTTAAAAGGAATTCCGGGTCACAAACAATTCGGAATATTCTGACTTGACCTGCCGTAAATACACCAAAAGTTCAGCATTGGAGGCGTTTGGCGATGTAATCGATCTAAAAATATGTCCGTTATGGATACTTAATTGTGTATTTAGCCGATACCTAATAATAAAAATTAATAAAAATGTTGTACGGATTTGAAATTTGTAATATATTAAAATGCAGGCTACAAACAGCGGGGGGGGGGGGAAGAGGGAATTTTTTCATACTAAGGGGTTGCGTCATTAAAAAGGTTGAAAAACATTGGTATAGAGCATCTTCATCAAAGTAACGTTCTTGGTGAAATTTTGTTTACAGGGATGATTTCCCATTGTCTTCCCCTCTAATCAAATCTTTAAAATCTCAAAAGATTTTCATCTTGGAATTTCATGATTAAATTCATAATTATTCAAACTGTTTTTTATATTATTCTTTTTATTATTACTTGTTTTAGATTATAAATGTTGAAAAACAATGGCCTTATGGTGAGATTTCGTTGTCTCTCTCTCAATTGTCTATTTTAAGATGATACGTGCAATTAATAAAAAACAGGACGTTTATTTTAAAAATATTTAATGGAAAACATTATCCACTTGAGATATGCCAGAAATAAGAATATTATATTTATTTATTAAATCGCTGTTTGCAAATATTGAATGTTTCTTCAAGTATGGAATAGATATGTTGGCAAGTGGAGGGAAAGATGTCTTGTATTGATAAGTGGTTAAAGGTAAACAAATAAAAGTGAGAGATAGCGTGGGAACATTGACACGAGGGGAATTTTGACAAGGAATTTTTATTCAAGAATACTTTTCCTTTTCATAAATGTAATACATAAGCTTTATCGTGCAGAAAAAGAAATTCAAATTTTTGGAGATATTTATTCTTCAAAGGTCTAAAGCTATTTTTAAAAATGCCTGTATATGTCTCTGTGTTTTTCAGAGCATTGTAGCTCTTAAAACTAAATGTGATAGAGACTTGAAATTTAGAAATAGAGTGAAACCACTCAAATCCGAACCCCGGAAATCCGAAATCCCGGGAAATCCGAACAAGTTTTTTTGACAAATTTAAGTTTTGGTAGGTGTTTTCTCGAACTCGAGGTTAGGCCAAAGCTTCTTCCATGATCTCATCACTAAGTTCTCACTTGTATTTTGCCACGATTCTGCAACTCAGTATATAAAGTCTCTTATTGTAACTTTCTTCAGCTTTTCAAGGATAGAAAATTAACCATTTTCTTCAATAAGATATCCAAACCACCAGCTTTTGGCTAATCCGAACAAATTGAAATCCGTTAACCATTTTCTTCAATAAGATATCTAAACCACCAGCTTTTGGCTAATCCGAACAAATTGAAATCCGAACAGGCTACAGGCCCAATTAGTTCGGATTTGATTTGAGGGGTTTCACTGTACATACTCCTTCTGTCAGAAAATATGGTATACATTTGCGAAAAAAAATCAAATAAAATTAAAATTAAATAAAAAAAAATATTAAATTCATTTTATTTACATTATAACCGAGGGGTGAAACGCCTCCTAAAATCGTGTACACCTACTTCCACTTCCACTTTCATTTCCAAGTAGAAGACAATAGATTATCTAACGAATTCCAAAGTAATTCCAAAGACGGTGTACACCTAATTCCAATCGCGGTTGACCCCTCGATTATAACAAAATACAAATAATTTTAGTGTAATCAAAATTTAGTTAAATTGAGATTTAGCCTTGTTGAATCCTTCTTCTGAACATACTTATATACTAATCAAGTATGATAGCAGGTATTTGGACGGGAAAGTAGTAAATCAAAAAATTATCATCGATTTACGGGACGTTTCGCCAATTTTATTTCGTCTTCATCAGGCGTCTAAAAAACACAAAAAGGAGAGTTTCAGAGATATTACAAAAATTACATCATTTTTTCTCTGTTCTTTCTTTTCTAACTAAATTAACAATTGATATTACACATAACATACCTCAATGATTATAATTAATTTTGAGATATAATAGATATGCACATATTTCTGAATTAACTCAATGTATCTAATTCTTTTTTGGACCGAACAATTATTTAATTTATATATAAGAAAGATTCAAATGACTATGTGAATGTTATAATAATCCAATCATTTGAATCTTTCTTGTATATAAATTAAATAATTGTTTGATCCAAAAAAAGAATCAGATATAATTCAGTTAATTCAGAAATATGTGCATATCTATTATATCTTACAATTAATTTTAATCATTGAGTTATGTTTTATGTAATATATCATTTGTTAATTTAATCAGAAAAGAAAGAAAAGAGGAAAAGAAAATGATTAACTTTTGTAATTTTTCTAAAACTCCCCTTTTTGTGTTTTTAGACGCCTGATGAAGCCGAAATAAAATTGGCGATACGTCCCGTAAATTGATGATAATTTTTGATTTGCTACTTTCCCGTCCAAATACCTGCTAATATACTTGATTAATTAATTAATATGAGTGCTATGGACTTTAATAATACAGTACCTGGAGGCACCGAGCGATGCTCGGTAACTTCTTCCTTCAGTTAAAAGCTTTATTTTAATATTATTTTTAATTTAAAATTCTGATAAAAAGGTCGATTTTTATTTGAGAGCCGTTTTCAAATTAAAAAAAAAATACAAAAATATATAATATTCGCCCACTGTACCCCCCCCCACCCCGCTCGACCCCACCCCCGAAACCTCGCCCTACCCCCGGATCCCCCACCACTGCGCCCCACCTTCTGCACCTGTATTGATTCAACCATATGCTTCATTTTTATTCATCCAATTGTTAATAAATAAAACCTATCAAAATGTGTTGTTTTTTCAGAAAATTGAGACCTGCTTATGCGAAATATATTTTTAAATAAATTCTTGATTATTTTTTATTCTATTAAATAAATAAAGTTCTTTATAAAAACAATTATAAAACGTTTATTATTTTTCTAACATTTAGGGAGAACAAAATATGTTAAAATCCACAATCACAATAGTTCTTCAAGGCCTTTGTGAACAATGGATTAAGGCAACCAATTGTCTGCCTGGGTACAAAAGGAAAAGAGTTACCTTTTTTAAAACCCTAAGAATGGGATTTGTCTACCTGAGAATAATTAATTTGATTACGAAAAAACCCATCAAAAACAATTTTGTCGAAGATGAGACCGTGACAGATCGAATTGTCACCCCGAAACCCCCTAACCCGTGAATTTCATCAAAATCGGTAGAGTCAAAATAGAACCAAGATACAAATATATAAATATATTTTTTTGCAACGAAATTTTCTCTGGAGAGAGACGGACTGGTAGAAATTTTAATTGAAAGTAATGGAAGGCAGCCCAGAGGTAGTGAGGAAAGAAAAAATTAACACATATAAAATAAGGTGTAATTTATTGAATCCTTCCTCCTTTCCTTTCAAACCGACGTTTCGGAGGATTTTTCCTCCGAAACGTCGGTATGAGAGGAAAGGAGGAAGGATTCCAATAAATTACACCTTATTTTATATGTGTTAATTTTTCTTTCCTCACTACCTCTGGGCTGCCTTCCATTACTTTCAATATAAATATATATATAAATAAATATACCATTTTTGCTCGTTTAATAAGAGTAGATATATACTATTCAGCTAATCGATCCTCTTTACGAAGTTTTTTTACCTTTATGAGGAATTTTATAGAAATTTCCCCTTTCTTTCAATATAATTGATTCAATGCACGTTTATAATGTAATAAATAGTTATCAAGAGTATTTCTCTCTAGTTTATTAAATGCATCTTGAACACATTCAATCAATTTATTAAAAGCACCGTGTTCTAATTTTTCTTTGTTCTTCATATACTGTAATAGTTGATGGAAAATACCACAACGTTATTCGTTAGTCAATTGCTTCGATTTGTCATCTCATCTTTGTAAATTCAGGTTATTTGAGTTAAAATTTTCCATTTTCAAATTACAGCGGGGACTATTTTATTTTTCTTAAAAAAACTAATTTTTTTGTCTTCAAATTCCAACTTAACTCAAAAGCAACGCCTGTCAAATATCTTAAGATATTTAGTTATAAATGTAAATAATAATTATATATTGAGTATTGCCAGTTGATTTCGAAACTCTAGATCAGGGCTGTCCAACCGCATCAGGCCCACCACTGGAATGAATGAGGCTCGACATAAAATTATAAACTTCTTTAAAATAAAGTTTAAGGAAAGCGGTGTTGGTTTATAGTGAAACATATTAAACATAGGGATTATTTAAAACATTGTAATTACCATATACTTACTGGAAAACATATCTGATACACTTTGACCTTTTTTTTGTTTCTAAAATAAGAAGAAATCGGTCAATCTTCCCAAAAATTTTCAAAGGCAGATTTTAAATTTTGAATGTAAAAAAATATATCAAGATTTCCGAAAAAATAATCACATATTTTGACTCTATTTTTAATTAGATATAAATATTTTAAGTCATTTTTGTTTCTTTGTCTTGGATTACATTATTCTACATTATTAACTATCTTTTTTGATTAAAAAATATCAATAGAATTAGTATATTTTATTTGCGGCCCGTGGCATTTGTTTTTACTTCAAATGCGGCCCATGTAAGCCAAAAGGTTGGACACCCCTGCTCTAGATAATTTAACATTTTCTTTCAAATGTATACCATATTTTTGAACAGAAGGAGTATTTTTTATTTTGCCTGAATTCGCAAATCTTATTATAATTTTAATATGATGATTATTTAGGCTACAAAGTTCGTAAACTAATGTTGGTTTGAAGTGCAATATTCGTCAATTAAAGAGGGTTAAGCAAAAGTTAACTCTAAAATCCCACAAACCTAACTAATGACCTTGACATGCTCAAAGCACTAGCTACTTAAAAATCATTATTAAATTTATTTATTTATTAACCATAACCAATTATCAGAAAAAACAACATTATAATTGCTTATTATCATTTCCGTCCATAATTTAATTTATAATTTGAAAGTTTATATTGGGAAAATAAGGACAAGTTTTTTATGTGTGACTTTTTTATTTTTCCACCAACGTTTCGTCGACTTTGCCGACTTCTTCAGGGCTTCAAATAGCATATCACACATTCGTTTAAATTTTCTTATTACCTTCGTTACCATTGAAGGCCATCAGAATACAGATTTTCTAAAAGACAATTTTTGCTCTTTTAACAACAACTATAAACGAACAGAATATTAATCACTTTTTACAAAAATAGAATAATCTTCTTTATCTATATATCAAAAATCTCAACTTCGTATCGTATTCGAAGTTGAGATTTTTGTATATAGGATAAAAGAAAAATATTCTATTCTATTTTTTTGTAAGAAGTGATTACTGTTCTGTTCTGTGTTGATAAGGTTGTTATTAAAAAGAGAAAAAATTGTGTTTTTGTGAATGTGCCAAATATCTTTTGAAAATTGTATTCTGATGGCCTTCAATGGTAACGAAGGTAATAAGAAAATTTAAACGAATGTGTGACATGACTATTTGAAGCCCTGAAGAAGTCGGCAAAGTCGACGAAACGTTGGTGGAAAAATAAAAAAGTCACACATAAAAAACTTGTCCTTATTTTCCTAATATAAACTTTCAAATTATAAATTATAATTGCACTTTTTGTTTGAATGTAATCCTCTTCTGTAATTTAATTTTTTATCGGGTCTATTATGCTTTGAAAACGAGGATGACAATTAGAGATCCATGTATTTAACTACAATTATTAATTAGAACAAACTACGCAAAACACATTAAACAAAATTGGCTTTTCATGTCTAATTTAAACATAATATTCTGTTTAGGCATTCGTATATAATACCATTATAATTCATAAAGAATTTATATTAATACATTCCTCTACTGCGTGTGTTTGATCCTTAATAATTGGCACCGGAAAACGCTTTAGACATTTTTCCTAGCCGACCACTTTTTCATTTAAATTAACTGATTTTTTATTAAAGTTTATATAATATCTGTTTTCAATTTTAAATGAACTCTGATGGTTTACTTACGTTAAACCAATGACCTTGCACCTGTATTCAATATTCTTAGGGTTCCAAACAAAAGTAAGACGGAACCGCATTAGTGTCGCTACAATGTTTGTTTGTCTCTCCATTTAATTAAGACTTGATCTTTAATTAAAAATAATTATAACGCAAGTTTATTCCATTGTATAAATTATGGATAGTCAAGGGCTTAAACTTTTTGGTTTATTTCAATCCGGGTGGAAACATTTTTTTTATTTAATATTTACAAAAATCGCTCTAATATGTCTAACAATTTATTTTTATAATAAGTTTTTTTCTTTTTAACATTCTTCAAGTGCCATACTCGGTTCCGACCGAGCCTAGGATACTCTCCATTGTAATTTTCCTGGGAAAATTTTTCACAGGGGTGGTTTCCCATTGCTTTCCCCTGAAGGAATCAGATTATAGCCTATCAAATATTTGCATTGTGTAAGGCTTGAACCTGCGCTAGCTTGATTAGAAGGCTTGCTTTTTGACCACTAGGCCAACCTGACTCCTTTTAATATTAAATAATATTTATTTTAATACGGTATTTTACCTAGTCTCCTTTGAAAATTCAACTCTAACTTTTTATTTTAATATATGGTTTTGAGATATGGTATGCACTTAATTGCAAGTGGGATGTTATGATGTATAAATACCAATCAGTTCAATGTATCCAAATCAGTGAAATAAGAGATTTATTATCCGAGTAATATTATCCAATTTTTATAATTTTATATAAAAAAATTATGTAAATTATCAGAAAAAACGTATAACTGCCTTTTATTCTTATATAATTATTACTATTTTTTTTCTTTTTAATTAGGTCTAGTATGCTTTGAAAATGCGATAGCAATTAGAGATGCAAGTAATTAACTGCGTTTAATAATTACAGAACCCATTAAAGTGAATTGGATTTTCATGTTTAATTAAAGTATAATATTCTATTTGATTATTAGTATATAATAGTATTATTATAATTTATATATAAATTGCATTACAATCGGTTTCTGCCTGTGTCTAGTCCTTAATATTTGACACCCAAAATGGCTTTAGACATTTCTGACTGGGAACTTTGATATTTTTGGATTTTTGTAATGATCTTGGCATTTGTGAGTACATGTGCACACCGTCGCCTTGGCGCAACCCCCTAACTACGATGCCCTTCAACGAAACCTCCCCGTTTGGTATTGATTTGGTCCGCTGTTCGAGCCCCGAGCGCAGCACCCTTCCTCGAGAATTCTCCCGGACATGTAACCTTTTTTAAAATTAAAAAAAAATATCCCCTAATTAAAATGAGTCCGTAAATGAAATGCGGAATTTATTTTTCCAGAAGGGCAAGAGGTTGTAATAAGCCAGGGTGCATGTATCGTGGGGGGTATTTTGAGGTTTGAAGCGCGTGCGCCAATAATAGTCGGTCTGCGACGCGGCGAAAGGGGGTTGCTTTTTGTAGAGAGGGGTATGTTGGGGATTTTGAGGGGGTGCACGATGTCGGTCGTTAGTCTGCGGCCGGCGTTTGCCGCGTGAACAGTTCTGCAGGGGAGGATATCAGTTGCACCCCCAATGGCTTGGGGTAGTTTCGGTGATCGCATCACTATGAACAATGGTCAACGAACTCGGCTATATACAATGCCACCTGATAGATGAAAAATTTACTTAAAAAAAGTTTATACAAAAAATATTTGATGTGGCGTTATTTCTTTGATAATTGTTGTCCTCTCTCTCCTTCCCAAATGACATACCATAATTATTGTGGTTAAAATTATGTTGACCATCATGCCAACTCTTGCTGAAGAGCATCCTCCACCGCCGCTGCCACCCGCGGCACCACCATCTCCACCAACTTCACTCATTGTTGCAATGGCCGGAAACAATACAGAAACATTGTTGTTCGAAACGTCAACCATTACGACAAATAACGATAGTGAATTCACATGGTCGGAAGTTTTAATCGCTATCGGAAAAGGAAGTGTAATGTTTACGATTATCGTGGCAGCTATTTTAGGTAATCTATTAGTGATAATCTCGGTGGTGCGACATCGTAAGCTGCGAATAATTACAAACTATTATGTAGTCTCGCTGGCATTAGCAGATTTATTAGTGGCATTGTGTGCAATGACATTTAACGCCTCTGTGGAATTGAGGGGTGGCGTTTGGCACTTGGGCGCTATCATGTGCGATGTGTGGAATTCGTTTGATGTTTACTTTTCCACAGCCTCCATATTACATCTGTGTTGTATTTCAGTGGACCGTTATTATGCTATTGTTCGGCCGTTGGAATATCCAATAACAATGACACATCGTACTGTGTGTATCATGTTAGCGCATGTTTGGGTGTTACCAGCCCTCATTTCATTTACTCCAATTTTTCTCGGCTGGTATACCACAGATGATCATGAAAATTTTCGGAAAAAAAATCCGAATGTGTGTATTTTCAAAGTGAACCGCACATATGCACTCATTAGTAGTAGTGTTTCCTTTTGGATTCCGGGCATTGTTATGGTCATAATGTACGCACGTATTTATAAAGAGGCTGTACGGCAACGAAGAGCGTTAAGTCGCACGTCGTCAAATATTCTGCTCAATTCGATACATCAACATCATACAAGCCATCATAATCATCATTCTCATCATATCAATACGTTAAGGGAGTTGCGCGATTCCAACAATGATCTCACCACATACGGCACGACGGAAATCAACGCCAATGGTATGTCGACATTTTCTTAAACCCCCAATCAGCCTTTTTCTTTTAATTCTCGCTCTTTTTATATGCCTAAATATATTGTAAATATTCTTGATTGTAATATTATAAGAAATAAATACAATTTTTTGTTTGACAAAACATCAAACTTTCGGGAAAATTTTACATTTAATATATACTTTCATCGAACTTGCATAATCTGTGAGTAGAATCTTGTCATCGAATTTCGAATTACTGCAGATTTTCTAGAAATTTGACATACATGTATGTTCAGGGGTCTGGTATCAAAGGCGGAAATCTTCAGAAATGGCCAAAATATAGTCAAAATATTCTTCACTTTGAGCTCTATTAGTTTATGCATTTGATTCGTGACAAATCTGGCAGTGAAACATGCCTGAAATATGTAATGAGAAACAAAACCTCTATTCGGCTGTGTCAGTAACATAAGTAAAGATAAGAGTAAATAGATATTTTATTTAATATGGATTTACTATGAGTTAAGGATACTGGTAAATCCATATTAAATAAAATATCTATTTACTCTTATCTTTATTAAAGATGTTTCACCTTGCACCAACACCACAATCTCTACTGATTAGTAACATAAGTGGCAAACTCCCTATTAACTAATAAAATATAAGTTTTATAATTTCTTCTTATACTATATGTTAACTGCACTCAACAGCAAGATTTTTCGAATGTATATTACAACTTACCATAATGGTTTTTCGTCAACATTTAAAATTCAACAAATAATGGGAGATTGCCGCCTTTGATACCAGATCTCTCATAATATATTTGCTTTTATGGTGTAGGTTATTGGTGAAACATATTAAATAAAGTAAAGAAAATTTTTGAAATTTTTTTTAGAAACTTTTTAAAATTTAAAATATAAAATACTAGGTGGGTTTCACATGGATAAAAGATCAGATGCTTATTTACTACGACTCTATATATATTTCGGGGTATAAGCCCATCTTCAGGAGTTCATAAAAGACACTTAACCAAAAATTCTGTTCCTGACTGAGTCACAGTCAGCAAAGCAAACTAAACTGGAAACAAATCAAACAACAAGCTTTTTTTCAAAATGTATTAATTATATTACTCCACTGTTAATCTTGTGTACTGTTAATTAGAATTAATCAAAAAGTTTGAGACAATGAAGGATATCAAGGCAATATTTTTATCAGGGTTCTTATTAATATTACAAGTCCTTTGTGAACTCCTGAAGATGGGCTTATACCCCGAAATATATATAGCGTCGTGCTAAACAAGCATCTGATGTTACCCCACTGTTAATCCTGTGTACTATTAATTAGAATTAATCAAAAAGTTTGAGATAATGAAGGATATCAAGGCAATATTTTTATCAGGATTCTTATTAATATTACAAGTCCTTTGTGAACTCCTGACTTATGCCATGAAATATATATAGAGTCGTTCTAAACAAGCATCTGATCTTTTATTTATGTGAAACCTACCTAGTATTTTATATTTTAAATTTTAAAAACTTTCTAAAAAATTTTCAAAAATTTTCTTTACTTTATAACATATTTGCGCTAACAATACATTATTTGTTCAATTCCACAATTAATAGTAAAAAATATAATATAAACATTAACAAGAAATCTCAAGACTTGAAAGGTATTAATACACAAGTCAAATAGTATTCTCTCTTGTATGTCAAATAAAACATTTCAAAGAAAATTAAAACTTTGAAATCAAATTTTGATAAATATTTTGGAAAAATTTTCACTGCGACAAATTGTCTTGAAAATAGAGATTACCTTCAAACAATAATAATCAATTCGAAATTTAAAAGAATTTAGATATGTATGTTTATTTTACAGACCCTCCCTCTCCCCTCGTGAATCGAGCCCAAATTTGTTTTGTTTAAATCTTCATCAGTAAAATTGTTGAATAATTTATCGGATTCTATTCAGTAGAATTGTTTAATTATTATACATTTTCTGACGGATTAGGAAAAAAACTGCGGAATTTTTGCAGTTAAAAAAAAAACAAAAATCATGTTGATAACATAACACTTCAAATTAATTTAAATTAATTACATTATTTATTAAATTTATAATACAACTGACTATATTCTAAATTAAAATGATATTATACGAGGATTAGTCTGAGCTGAGCATTTTAAAATACAGTTGTATTTTACCAGGTTTTTTATGTTTTGTATTTTTATGCAATTATGCTGCACCTATTTTGTATTTCAAATAAAATTGCATTTTTACATCACAAATATTTAAAATATATTATTTTTTTATATTTTTCTCTGCATCATGCTTTTATCCAGCTTTTAAATTACAAAGATTTTCAGAAAAAAAAAATAGAAAAAGAGACAAAAATACTAAATCTCCATATTTTACCCGGCTCTAACCAACTCACTCGACTCCCTGGCTCACCGAAGAACCGTTTCTGCCCTTTCCCTGTACTACAGATACTATCACGGTGTCTGTTCAGTCGAGCTGAAATCTCTTATCCCCCTAATGCCCTCTTTACGAGAAACACCCGGTTTTCTAACGCTCAGCACCCCTTCGCTGTCAAATTGGATAAAAGTCGAACAAGCGCTTTCGCCAACTCTTTTATTCCTATGACCTCCAGAGACTGGAACTCGCTCCCTGCCACCATCTTTCCCTCGACTTATAACCTTAAGCTATTTAAGACCCGTATCCACAGATACCTTCGACCTCCGCCCAACCCATAAAATTCTTTCTTCTTCTTTTTCACGATGGAGGGCCAACCGAGGCCTTTAGGGGTTGCACCTTTTTGGTGTAACTCCTTCTCTCATCATTATCATTAAAAAAAAAAAAAAAAAAAAAAAAAATGAAGGGTACTCTTCGCTTCTGAAATCAATAGTAAATGGAAAGTGATTAATTTTAAATTTTTCCTTTATTATATCATCTTCAGGGCTATATATTGTTGTTATTAATGTAACTTGTGAATTAATCAAACAGTTACTTTTTATCAATTTTTTGATACATTTTTTAGACCAACACAGTAAAGTGAAAGAGATAATTTAGATGATTTATAAATGAAACAAAAACACTAATATTTTTCCAAAAGACTCTATTTTAGCATTAAATTCAATGTGGTAATTAGGGATCGCAATACCGGTATTTCATGGTATTTTGCAATTTCGTAAAACCGGTATTTGCTAAGGTAAAATACCGATATTTTCGGTATTAGCTATAAATAAAAAAATAGCCACAAACAATAATACAAATGTAATACAAAAATAGATTTATCAAAAACTGTCAGACTAGAAGATGAAGGACAAATATTTAGAGAAAGTATATCGCTCCTTATTAACAGTACTTCCAACCAGCGTGGATGAGAAAAGAGCATTTTCAACTGCAAGTAATTTGCACAGAAAAATACGTTCAGGCTTAATGACAGTTCAATAGATGCATTATGTTTTTTACAATCACATTTTAAAAATATGCAGTTAATAAATTAGTTAATGTTTTTTTGGTTACTAGTATCTTCTTAATAATAATACTATATATTTGCAAAGAAATTTTCTCTGGGGAGAGACGGACTGGTAGAACTTTATATGAAAGTAATGGAAGGCAGCCCAGGGGTAGTGAGGACAGAAAAAATTAACACATATCAAATAAGGTGTAATTTATTGGAATCCTTCCTCCTTTCCTTTCAAAGGGACGTTTCGGAGGATTCTTCCCTACATCTTCAGGGTTTCAAGGGGTCAATGAAGGTAGACAAATAAAATGCTTCCTTCCTCACTCCACAGCAGTGTTTCAAACTTTTTCTTCCTTAGCAGAAGCATAGAAAAACAATTTTCTTTTCTTCTTTTTCTTAATTATATGCTTCTGGTAAGGAAGAAAAAAGTTTTAAACACTGCTGTGAAGTGAGGAAGGAAGCATTTTATTTGTTTCCTTCATTGAACCCTTGAAACCCTGAAGAAGGAGGGAAGAATCCTCCGAAACGTCGGTTTGAAGGGAAAGGAGGAAGGATTCCAATAAATTGACTTCCATTACTTTCATATATTCCTATAATACTATATATTTTGATTTTTGTTTCTTTATTGAATTATAATACTGTAATGGTTTATTTTATATATTACATTTTTGTTTCTAATGTTAAAAAAATATTATATTATTTTACTGATCTTATTAATAATATTTGATTATAACATATGTTCCTTTATTTTATATTTGAACATAACGAAAATTGTTTATATTTTTATAATTTATTATTTTGTAGACAAAACTTATAAATATGACAAAGAAACCACGGTGTTTTTGTAGCTTTTGAAAATTTCTGAAACTGGTATTAATACCGATATCCCGGTACAACGTTGAAAAATATACCGAATATCGGTATTCTATTTTTGGTCCTGTATTGCAAACCCTAGTGGTAATGAATACGGGAACAATGGGATGTGGGTATTTTAGAGAAGTGAAAGAGTTGGTATGGGATTGACTTGAGTGAAGGCGAGTGGTTTCGTCAACCCAATCTTAGGATTGATTACACGATTATCATAATGATGGATTAACATCCAGCGAAACCGAAATAGAAAAAATAATCTATGTATATAAAAGCCATTGTCAGACAGTACCCGTGGCGCAGCAAGGTGAACCTGTGGGAGAAAAAGCAACTAATATTCAATGACAGTTGTTATATTGTCAAATTTTACAAATAAAACACCTCTATTCTCTATATTATATATCTATAATATCTCTATATATGAATATATTCCTCTATATAGCTTAGAATATTAGATTTACGGCGTGTCTCATTTGAAATTTTAGTAGACAAATTTATTAATTTAAAATATATTATATATTAATATATATTTAATTTTTGGAAATAATTCATACCGCGAAAATATAAATTCTTATGGTAGACAAATTAATTTAAATATATATATATATATATATATATATATATATATATATATATATATATATATATATATTTAATTTATAATATAAGTTTTAATGAGATATGATTTAATGGGATAATCATGATTAATTCTTAATTTATTACTGCGCGGGTCATTTGAAATTTTAGTAGATAAATTAATTTTAAAATTATTATATATAATTAATTTAGAGACACTTTTTAGATAAATTTAAATACTTATTGAAATGTATTATTAAAAAAGAAATAGGTTTCCAACCTATCGAGAACTTCGAGAGAAATAGTTGCATGCTTTAATAAAGTATTTATAAAGCATTTAATGATATTTTTTCATCTTTCTTTGTTCAATATTCATTATTCAAAAAAATATTTTTTTCAAAACATATAATTACGGACAGCTAATAATCACATCTCGAGACGCTGCCCGCCAGGGCCACCAGGAGCGGTGCCGGGCGTCGTTTATATATAACAATAGTAAACTAAATACAATATTGAAAAAATATAACTCTCCACAAGTCAAACCAAGTGCGATAAAAATTACGAACCGAGTTGTGCAAATCTTTTATAAATAGATTTTAACTTTTTTTTGCGATTTTGTTAATCTGTTATGTTGGTTGCAGAGATTCTATTCCCAACGATCAAACTTTCTAATTTTATTTATACTCACGTTCTACTTTTAGTGAACTTTTCATGTTTTTGGACAGAAATACTATAACTTCTCTCTCTAAAAAAAAGAACACATTATGAAAGTTTTAAGTTTAAAAACCTATTAATTTTAATCGTGCAATTATATTACATATATATATATTAACTTATTTAATAGTTTGTTTTATGGATTTTCTAAAAAAGTTGGGAAGATAATTTAGAAATAAATTTTTTATTAAACATAAAACATAGATAGGTAGCTTCAACACTTAAGTACATGTTTTGAATTCATTTCCTAGAAATCATTCTAGGGATTAGTTCATTCATAAAGAGAAATCAATGAGGTTGTTCTCTGCTTGATACAAATACACATATATATTAGGGTGCTCCTTATTTTGGATATTTTTGAATATTTACGCGGACAATGGCTCATATGGTTCTAAATAAATAAATAAAAATATTCTCCAAGTTTCAAGTCTCTATCTTAATTTTAACCTAGTGCTACACAGCGATTAATTTTCCCATCTAAATAACATGGGGTTTTTGGCATTGAACGATCAATTTTTTATTCCTGCCAAAGTAATTGTTCAAAAAATTTGAAAATCTGTAAACTTTATTCTTATAATAGTAGCTATCTCTCAGAATTTTTACAGATTTTTAGCTATTATAATTTTGAAGTCTATAACTTACTAATACTAATATGTAGCAGTATTTTATCTAGATGTAACTCCAAAACTATAATAGCTAAAAATCTGTAAAAATTCATAGGGATAGCTACTATTATTCGGATAAAGTCTACATAGTTTCAAATTTTTTGCACCATTAGTTTGGCCGGAATAAAAAATTGATTGTTCAATGCCAAAAACCCCATGTTATTTAGATGGGAAGCTTAGTCGCTGTATAGCACTAGGTTAAAATTGAGATAAGAGACTTGAAACTTGGGGGATATTTTTTTTATTTATTTCTAACTATATGAGCCCCTGTTAGCATAAATATTCGAAAATATCCAAAATAAGGAATACCTAATATATATAATTTATTTTGTTTGAGACTATAGTTTTGACTAGTCACATAAACGATTAATCATTTATCGTTTATGTGGCTAGATTCCTATAACAACAAAGTATCCAATCAGGTAATTGACCACAAGAGAAATAATAGATAAAATATTTCCTATTAAAAATACTGATGTCAGACTTATGTCAAACCTTCGAAACTATAGTCTCAAAAGTAAATTATATATATGTATAATTTTTAAATAGTTAGGAGTCAGTTCAAGGTGAAACATTTTAATAATAAAAGTAAGTAAAATTGTGAAACCTATCTTGAAATTTTACTTAATTTCTGTATGTTTATTTGCAACAAGCAGAGGTTTTTTGCAACAAGCAAATGTTTATTTGTAACAACCAGATGTTTATTTACAACAACCAGAGGAAAACCTCGATTTCTCTTTATGAATCAACAACTCTGCTACTTTTGTGATATATTTATTTTCTTGTAATTTGATTTCAAATTCATTTTAATAATTTTTCCTTTTTTTTTATGTTAAATGTAAATATGTTTTGTACTCTCTTGGTTGAATTTTGAAAGCAAATATTGAATGTAATATAATTTGTATCTTTTATGCTCCAGGAAAATATTATTCTCAGACCAATAATAAAATCTATCTATCTATCTACTCTCGGAAAAATAAAATCTTTTCGATTAGTTCATCAATGAATGTCACAGTATCAAAGTATCTTAGCCTAGTTAACTTAAATTTGAATTATTTTTTCATTTAGAGATTTTTAACTAATTCAATTTTTTTATACATATAAGAAAAATATTGAATTATAAAATATAAATAAATAACTGTACTGATTAAAATTCTCAAAATGTAGTCTGAATTTGAACTTGATTTTATGACGTGGTGCGCCTGTATTTAGGCAACCATTTGGGCGGAAAAGAATGAAAGCTGCGTAAGAGATAGGCGTGTCCAGTCGATGAAAAAGAGCTTATGGCATGTAAACCATCAAGTATGTATGAAAGGATAATTTCTACATAAGATTAAATAGATAGAGAATAGAAAACGTAGAGTTTACAAAATAAACATTCGAGATTTCCCGATTTTCTCCCACAGTTCCATTTTATTAATGTGATTTTGCTTTTTACTTTATCTAATGCATGAATCGGCCTCGCGCCAAGCGCGATTTCAAAGGGTCCTCAGGTAAAGACTACATGGACTTCAAATAGCCAGTGGTATCTGATTACTAATAAAGGAATAAGATATTAATATTTCAAATGACTTTGCATAAAGTCTAGCAACGATCCGTTGCAGTTTATTTTTATTTTTTTAAAATTCAATTCATTGGTTGTATGAATGGACCCTAATCAGCTAATTTTAGGTAATTTTTGTAACTGAACACTTAAAATTATGAAAAAAACTCCGCAACTTCCTTATTCTTGCCTTTTTTGGCTTTTCGGTATTTTTAGCTATCAGCTAATTTACGATACCATTATTAAATTGATCTTCTAAGTAGGGATCGGATTTTTAGCCGGATGCCTCGAACCCGGGTCCGCTTGACTAGTAGTTTGGTACGCTAGCCGCTCGGCCAACCCGGCCCCTTATTCTTGCCTTATCAACGACTAAGAACAAACTTGATATATCATGTATATTGCAAGTTATAATGCACAATCTTTGAAATGCGATCCGACTAGTATGTTTTTTCAATAAAATTACATTTTTTCATTTATAATAATTTTTTCAAAAAAGTAAAATGAAAGCGAAATGAATTTTTTATTTTCGATTAAAATCGTTGATTTATCCAAGAGACTACCCGGATTTAATTGAGTATTAAAGTTTTATTTTTTATTTCATTGTTTTATTTTTATTTTTGAATGAATTTATATTTTTTCACATATGCACATCCCCCCAGGCCCACACTCAAATAGAGAAAGAGTTTTTCAAAAAACAAAATTTTTGCACTCTGTAGAACTTGGAATTAATTGGCTTTTAAGGTAGTTGTTTCGCGACAATACTAGCAAAAAGTTAATGCTAGAGTATATAGAACAGACAATAAGGATTCATAATTCATAAGCCCAAAATTTTTGCTGTTTATGTACCACTACTAGCTAATCCCGTGAACGTTTGACAAATCTGGCAACACTCCGAGCTTGTATATATTTTATCATAGAAATTTCAGATAAAGTACATTATAAAGGGAGATTTATAAAACAAAAAGTTCTTAATAAACAATTGAAGGCTGTTGCGACAATGGCTGAAACGAAAAAACGTCAAAAAAGTACTAAAGTTAACCCACTTTTTAAGGTTAAATAAATTCGTTGTTGCCAGCTTGTCTTTAGTGTAAATTTTTCATTATACATTTTTCATTATTTATTCATTATTATCTCAGAAACTGTGTTGTAACTATGAATTAAAATTTTCTTAAAAAATGTATTAGTTATTGTTTAATGTTGGTTTAGTTTTTTATATAATAACAATGGTAAGAAGAGTTTCTTTATTATAATTAAGTATGTATGTAAACTTTCCGATATCTCTTATAGAGTCTGAAAAACTCTATCTTTGGAATTTGATATCTCCGGAACTACAATATATTGTTCATAAATTTCGTTTTGATACCAATCGATACCAATATTTAAAAAATAATCTCTCTAAATTTCAAAAAAATTCTAAGAAAACCCATAAGGTGAAACAACTACCTTAATACTCCTAATTCCGTTTGTTAATTTTTAAGTGAAATTGATTTATATTAATGCGTAGTAAGTTAAAGACAAGTGCGTGCGTAAGTTTTCAAATCTAACTGAGTCATATTTTTTGCTATAGGTATATGATTTTATCTCTATATTCGAAGTTTGATAAAAAAACAAATTTAAATAGAAATTATTTCCTTGAATATATATTTGAAAACTCCATAAAACCAACTATTAAATAACCCACAAAAACTATCATCAAATAAGGAAGTTTATAATTATTTAACTGTTAACGTTAAGAAAACTTTGAGACATTTATGCTTCTCTCTGGTTCTTGTTTTAAGGTTTTATGACAAGCTTTTAAATGTTTTATTATTTTCGAATAATATTCTAGTTATTGAGAAATAAAAAAAAACAAAATGAGCGTGAAAATACATTTATATTTTAAATTCTATGATTTCATTCTTCTTAAAATGTACAATTTTTCATGACCTCAATGTTTTTAAAATTAAAATACACCCCTTCTCTTTTATTTTATTTGTATAGTATTATATTAAAATGCAATTTTATATTCTTGAGGCTTTTTAACTGATGACCTAAATGATAAAATTAGATAATGAAAACATTTTTTCCACAATTTCCAACTTCGGTACAAAATGATGATGTCATGATTTTTTCGAAATATTGATTTACAAACGCTTGAAGAGGCAGTTTAACCGTTCATTTTAAAAAGAGTTTAACTCCAGGTTAGGGCAGCTAATCAAGTGGACCCTGGTTCGAATCCGACTCAAGGCAACCGGCTAAAAATCTGATCCCTGCATAAAAGTCTTAATTTAACATCAGTATCGAAAATTGGCTGATGGTTAGAAGGGCGGAAAAGCAAAAAAACAAAAAAAAACTCCAGGTTAGTGAGGTTGGATTAGGCCAGTGGTTAGCGTACAAGCCTACATGAACCCGGGTTCGAATCCGACTCGAGGGAACCGGCTAAAAATCTGATCCCTACAAAGAAGTCATAATAATATATACTATATATATTTGTCTAGATTAATTTGTAACAACGCTGAGAGAATTTTCTTTAAAAAAATTACGCTCTTGCCTAGAATCGAACCGACGAACTCTTGAACTATGGGCATCAGCTCTAGCGATTACACCAATGCAACATTAATATTTGTTTCTTGATTTCTGTTACTAAAACTATATATTTTTGATTTAGACTTTGTGTTGAGATAATATTGTATTCATTTGAACTCGAATGAAAATGAAAAAACACCAATAGATTTTAAATTAAGAAACATTAAATATATATTAATTAACGAGGCAAATTTGAAATATAATTGTCAGCTCGGATTTTAAACTGATTTCTCCAATCGATTTTCATTAACCAGGCAAATTTGAAATATAATTGTACCTAATTTGGACTCGAATTTTGAAATGAAAGACTCCAATTCATTTTATTTTATTTTATTTTATTTATTGGACCTCCGAGGAGCGGGCCGCCTCTTACAAGACAAAAGATGATTACACAAATTTATTTACAAATCTTTCACACTTTCGGCTTCAGAACAAATTAAGAAACATTAAATATATTGATTATTATTCCCCCCCCCCCCCTCGCCACTCAAAAATTAAAGAGGCGAAACTTTTAAGAGACGATGTATTTTTGGTAGTTTACGGGTATACATTTGGAGTGTGGTTTTTTAAGAGGAATAAAATTTTTGGACCGAGACTCTGCCCGCCAGGGCACCAGCCCGGAGGGCCGAGCTTCGAGGGCGTGCTGAAGGCACGCACAAAAAGCTCGTTAAATAATAGTATCGTATTTTGGCTGATGGGTAGAAAGGGCCAAAAAGCCAAATAAACAAAAAACTCCAGGGTATTTGGATTTTCACAATGACCGTCTCAGTTTGATGTAATTTCAATATTTATTTTCTTACTATTTAATATTGATGAAAATGACGACAGGGTTGACATCTATTCAAGATATATAGAATAAACAATTCAATGTAAATTCACTCTCTAATATCTATTGGCAACCGCTTGGGGCGCTCGTTAATGATAAATAAACAAACATTTTCCTATGGAGGGAAATGTTATTGTTGACCTTTAATAAGCGTCTCCTAGCGGATGCTGATTATCAACAATTACTTGATGATATCGCTCGTGAGCTGTAATAGTGGCACAACTCAAAAAATGCAATTTTTGGACTAAACATATACCACAATGAGAAAAACTTCGTTCTTTCATCCAGCAATACTGGCATATCTCTTAGTTTAATATTTGACTGCTAGATGACAGAAGTGTCTCTATTGCATTTTCTATTTCCTTATTAATATGGGCTGCAATACTGACTTTTCTTAGTAATGTGTCTATTGGTTGGTGGAACATCTGAACTTTCCAGACGTCAATAGTGGCACTTTTTTGAGTTGTGCCGGTGTTACACACACGTATCGTTTTCTTTTGTAGCATATTTCGTGTTATGCCAGTGTTGCAGAAATTTTTGTTTTACCTCTCTTGTTCAGTTCAAATTGTGCCTTTTTCGTTATTCATTTATTGTTATTATTACGCCTTTTATTCGTCAAATTTGAGAGAAAAAAGTGAAAATGGATGAAATGCCTTCACAGTCAGAGCGGAATGACTTGATTAAGCATCCTTGGACTAGCAAACTTTGCGCATGTTGAATGATTCATACAAAATCTGACGAGCAATTTCCTTGTCGCGTTTGAGCAAGACCTCGGATACTCAGAATACGATTTTCGCAAATCAATTTACCAATTTTTTCGTCCGCTTAGACGTTGAGGGTCGTCCAGGGTGTGGATCGTCTTCAGTTGTTTCACGTTTCTCTTTAAACATTTTAAACCACTCAAAAACTTGTGTGAGCGATAAACATTTATTTCCATTCTTTGAACATAGTATAGACAGTTTTCCCCATTTTCACGAGAACTTGAGGTTAATACGTCTATCTGAACACTTGGCATTTTTTGTCGACTTACCTAGCGACCTGAGGATGGGGAAAGGATTAACAAACACAATCATGTTAAAATCTGCCGTGGTACGCTCTCTAGTAGTACCATCATTCCGGTTTTTAAATTGCCTTACCCTGTAGTTGCAAGTGCGGCACAACTCAAAAAATTTCGAAAAAAGCAGTGCAAAAGTGGCACAACTTAAAACTATGAGAAAAAAGCAGTATGGAGGGGAAACTGATAAACTAAATTTATCAAATTATTAACTGAACTCTTGAGGAATGAAGAAGTGTATACCTATTTTTACTTTACCATACAGGGAATGGTCAAGTATTGAAATCGTGCATGAAAAAAGTGTTTTTTTTCCTTTTTTTCGAAATATCTCAAAAACGGCTGAAGGTATTTTGATTAAAAAAATTGAGCAATCCCATGGCATTTCGCTCTACAAAAAAGCTCTCATAAGTAAACATCGAAAAAATTATATTTTTTGAGATAATAATTGTTTTGTCAAAATGTCTGTTAGTCTGTCTGTTAGTCTGTGTATTACCAAATTTTTGTGGACGAGCTAGCTCAAAAACTAGTGTGAATATCGAAACCAAATTTCATACGTAGTTTTGGTCCATTGAGATTAAGAGCTGATTAGATTTTGCTTCATATCGAACCAAAATTATGGGGTGTGTAAGGGGGGTTAAAAATAAAAAATCTAGAAAATTTGAGCAAACTCAACCAAATTTTGTATACATAGTCAGTGGGACCCCAGAAGTATAAAAATGCAAAAACTAACCCACTACATGATTATGAATAATTTTAGGGGCCAGGTTGTATGGTAAAGTCAAGTGGATGGCCACATCAGAACAACACGTTAGCTTATTTATTTATATACCTAAATCTTTATCTCATCAATTAAGAGCATGGTTTACGATCATAAAATTTTTAAACGCATTTATCTCAAAACTTGATTTTTTGAGTTGTGCCAGTATTGCAGCCCACGAGCGATATATGTACTAGTTTTTGAAATTTGTAGTAGATATTTCAAAAAGTATTAATTAAATTTAGACCGTATTGGATTAAATATTTGTTTAAATATATTTTCATATAAATAAAAATAATTATTAGATTAAAAAAAATGTTATTTTTTGAGCGTGGGTCTTCAAAGGCCGGGCCCCGGGGCTCCAACCCCTGCCCGTATATACCCCCTCCCCACCACACCTTGAATTGTTTTCGAGATTAGTTTCCGGGCCTACTATTTGAATAAAGTAAACACCATATTTTTGAAGCCCCTCGGGTTTTCATTTATATTTAATATTGATTTTCTTTTATTTTGATATTAATACTAATAGAAAACTGACGGATAAACGAGAAATCCCTACGGAAACGGAAATACGTTTCTCACTCATTTAATTTATCTTTTTCTTTCCTTAAATACATATTTCTTTTTTCATTGTTTTAATCCATTATCGCTTTTTTTCTTGAGGTTTCTAATTCCTGCTTAAAAAGGTTTCCTATAATTAGTTTCGAGCAAAATTTCGATATTTTTCTTGGATGCAATCTAATTAAATATTTGTGGCCACTTGATTTTTTTTTATTTACTTGAACAAACAGTAATAAGGGAAAGTATTGTAATAGTAGAATTATTTTTTCAGATTTTAATAGACCTTTACGTTTCAAGTAAAACAAACAAGAACCTTAAATTAAAATTTTATATTTATGAAAAGAATTTAATTTATCTGGTCTATATCTGGTATTGCATTATCAGAGGTTCGTCTCCCCAGGAGTTGAACCCAAGTACTAACACACTTTCCGGGCATGTTAGTTCGACACTCAAGACAAAACACTTCTGACATGCAATATATTAAAATATAGCAAAATTTTCACTACCGTTCAACTCAAACGGCGAAAATAAAAATTATGCTAACATGAAAAAAGTTACCACTGAATAGACCAATATTTTATTTAATTAAAGGAGAGAAATTATTTTCATAAATAATTCGGTTCTCACCACGAGTTGTATTTTTGAAAAAAATTCCATCTTTTTTTTAAAAAGAGATACTCATAATCTGCTTTAATTTTATTTTTAGTTTTTACCTAGTGAAATTATGGGTTCAATTGATTTATGTTTTCAAATGATATTGATGCAAGAAGTTAACCGAGAAGGTGAAACTCTATAACAGGCCTCTATTGATTTCTGCATCTTGAAAAGAAGGAGCATATGAAGTAATTTTAGGAACTGATCTGTAGTCTTTGAACAACTGAAGGCTGTAGGTCGCGTGTAAGACCAGTAGCAGGATGTGAGTTCTAGTCTGGAGATCATAGAAATAAACGAATTGTCGAATGTTTTACTTTCATTTTTATCTAATTTGATAGATAAGGATTGTTGAGCGTTCTAAAATCGTGTTGATTACGAATGAGACTTTACGGAGGATTATTGACACATGAATCTATAGTAAGAAAGAGCGGAAGCGGTTGTTCTACTGAGTTAAGGAATCAAATCGAATGAGCTAGTTAAGTAACATTTAGGGAAAGCGGTGTTGGTTTATAGTGAAACATATAAAACACTGGAGTTTTTTAACGGGTTATAGTGGTGTTTTACAAGTAAAAGTTACTTAAGGTCGGATTTTCTATTAATTTTATTAATTTCTTCTGAAATGCGTCCAGGGTGGCAGGATAATGCTTCTCTCTACAGATGCGAGCCATATTCGAGACAACACCAGTCTTGTATGGGGTAAAAATTTAAGTAGATGTAAAATAGCAACTGGAACTGAATAAAGGCAAGCTTAAACATAGCCGCTTTAGCTTGTTTGAAATCGAATCACAGTATTCACTAGATTGTTGTCTAAAATCTATAACAATCTCGTCCATCAAAGTTCTTCTCGGTAGATAATGCTTATAGATTTCTACATTCATTATTAGTGATGTTTTTAGCTGCAACACAAAGTTAACCTCTCCACATGTCTTTCGTATATTTTGTCAATATCTAAATTTGCATTACTCTTGGGATTGACAATACGTCTAATACACACTTAAAACGAAAGAAACAACAACTTCCGATAACCATGTTTTCCCCAAGAGGATCTTATGCTTCACTCAGAAACAAAATATCGCCTACTAAAAATTTCACCCATGAGGCCGAAAATACTCTTCTCACACTCTTTAAAGCTCAAATCAGGCTCTGACTGGAATGGTCTTCCCACATCTGGGATGAAACACCTCAAAACTCTTAACAAACAGAAGATCAATTCACCTCCCTAAAAATATACATCAGTTAGCTGAATTGATAGCGACCTCTCTCTATACTTTAACAGGTTTTGAAGAGCTTTCCTTTATGATGTCGCCTCTGGCAAATCTAATCAAAACCAGCCAGAGCTCAATTCAAATGCATATTTTCACCCTACTCCAAACGCCTAGAATATTTAAACTTTGTCAGAAATGTTATCTCCAGCGCTATTGAATTATTATCTGTCTTTCTCACTCCGAATCTGAAACTGAAGATCTGTATCAACAAGCATCTCTGGCATCACTATAAACACACTTATGATACTCGTAGATTACCTATTGCTTTTGTTGAGTGGACTAATAAAACAAAAATGCAAACTTGACGTTTACTCTTGACATTTTTCTAAAATAATTATAATTATATCGTTAGTATTAACAAGTATTGCTGCTAATATAAGGAATAATAACTTGTTCGTTTTCCAGTAATTATTTCACTTATATGAAGAATGGTGGTTTTGGTAGAATTCTTGATTACGAATCTATTATACAATCCCGGTTTCAAGCTTGGCCCAGCGCAAAGGCTGGATCGGCTATAATCTGACCCCAACACCATACACATACACATGGACACATCCTTTGTCGTCCAATGTTTCAAATTGTATAGTAACTATATAGTGGTTATATAGATCTCGAGAATTTATATAGCCACTTTATAGTTACTAAGTATAATTGAAAGGCTATATTTTGCCGAGAGTAGCAGAGTTATTGTCATTCATAAAGAGAAAGAAAAAGGTTGTCCTCTGCTTGATGCAAATAAACATACACACATATATTATTTATTTGTTTGAGACTATAGTTTCGAAGGCTTGGCATTTATCATTAGTCTGTTTTAATTATAAATATTATTTTTCATGGGGTCAATATTGCATGGATTTTGAAAGTGTTTGCTCTTACTCAGGCGATAAGCTAGTCAGAATTAAAAACAATTTTCGGGACACATTCTTTTTAATATATTCATCCCTAAGTATATAGTTTGAAAAATTGTGTTACTAGGGATATATATGAAAAATAAAATACTTCACTTAGGATCTGGCAAAATGGTTATTTTGCCGTATAAAAAAAATGTAGGTGCTTTTGAAAAGTTAAAAATTGGGTTACTTCAAATCCAGTCAAAATTTCTATATTCGCAGACTCTTAAATATTGAAAAACGGTCATATATTAAAATACACACAAATACAAACGCCATTCTATATTCAGAACTTTTGGTTCAAAAATAAAGAAATCACTTTCGGATTGTCATTTGGGAAGCTATCGTGTGTAAGTAAAGAGCTGGAATTTCGAACCCAGGTTCATATTAACAACCTCAATCTTCATTCGAAGTATTAATTTTCTTACCCAAACTGAAGAAGTAAAATTTTCGGATATTTTTTTATTATTCCATTAATACATGCCTATATTTATTTTATGTATGCAAACGAAATTATTTAAATATATAAAGTGTATGGTAAAAGCAAGCGTTGTTCTCAAGTCCTACTAAATTTTTATCTTTTTACTTTTTATATTATTTATGTATTGTTAATAAATCCATTTAACGTAATCTTACTTGAATTTGCTTTCCAACTAATACAATATAAATAATGTGAATTGAATTTCGTTATTTATTTTTTTAATAAATATTCATTGAGTGAAAGTGAATTTTGATTAGAAAACGAAGAAATAAGTACATAAAGAAAAGAAACGCCAGCTTGCCTTGAATTCAACTTGAATGAATTAAAGAAGAAATCCGGCCCACGTTTAAATTATTTCTTAATCATGAAAAGGGATGTTTTTTCTAATATATTTCTCGATTCTAAAGGAAAGAAAAAAATATCCGTTTAACTTAGGAACATATTCATTTATTATTAGTAATACTGAATTATAGATAAACGTTTCTCTTTCTTTAAATCTATATCTATCTAAGTGTATATATATATACGTACAGGTGTCCTTCCTTTTACTTTCTTAAAGCTAATCCAGTTATACTGTAAAGTAATACGCCTCTGAAGAGAGTTTTAAACGAAATTATATTCTTCTCAAAATGCATAGAATAAAATTATTAATAATTTAGGGAGCCTATCTACTACGAGGCTCTTTGAATATCTATAATTATTAATTTGAATATCTATAATTATTAAAGATAAAAGTAAATAAATATTATATGAAATAAATTAATAAGTTGTTATAGGGAAATAAGGACAATAGATTATGCAAATATTTTTTATTTTATGCCAACTGTATAAAATTAAAGAATTCTCATCTAGCTCCGAAGTGCCGATGTATAAATTGTAGATTCTTTCTGGATGTCACTGGAACCCTTATTAAATAAAACTGCAACGGATCGTTGCTAAACTTTATCCAAATTCATTTGAAATATTAATATGTTTGTTCCTTTATTATTAATCAGATATCACTTGAAATTTGTAGTTCATATTGACATTAATTAAAAATAATAAAATAATCAAGCTTGAGTTGTTTACCAAAAAAGAATTTAGTCTTTTTGATTTTAAGTCGATTCTTCCACATTTTCAGTAGAGGTTTCCATTAATAGTCAAAACATCAAAAATGGAATGCAATAAGGTTATTCCTCTAGTATTAGATAAGAATCGATCGTTACTTTTGATTTTAAGTCGATTCCTCCATGTCTTCAGCAATGGTTACCAATAATAATCGAAACGTCAAATACCTAATGTAGAATTGTTATTCCTCAAGTATTAGATGGGAATCAATCGCTATTTTTGATTTTAAGTCGATTCCTCCATCTCTTCAGCAATGGTTACCAATAATAATCGAAACGTCAAATAGCTAATGTAGAATTGTTATTCCTCAAGTATTAGATGAGAATCGATGGCTATTTTTTATTTTAAGTCGATTCCACCATGTCTTCAGCAATGGTTACAATAATAACCGAAATGTCAAAAATCCAATGTAGAATGGTTATTCCTCGAGTATTAAATGAGAATCAATCGCTAATTTTGTTTTAAAGTCGATTTCTCTATGTCTTCAGGAATGGTTACTAATAAAAACCGAAACGTCAAAAATCCAATATAGAATGATTATTCCTCAAGTACTAGATGAGAATCAATCGCTAATTTTGGTTTAAAGTCGATTTCTCTATGTCTTCAGGAATGGTTACTAATAAAAACCGAAACGTCAAAAATCCAATATAGAATGATTATTCCTCAAGTACTAGTTGAGAATCAATCGCCATTTTTGGTTTAAAGTCGATTCTTCTATGTCTTCAGCAATGGTTACCAATAATAATCGAAACGTCAAAAAACTAATGTAGAATTGTTATTCCTCAAGTATTAGATGAGAATCAATCGATATTTTTGCTTTAAAGTCGATTCCTCTATGTCTTCAGCAATGGTTACCAATAAAACCGAAATGTCAAAAAACCAATATAGAATGGTTATTCCTCAAGTATTAGATGAGAATCAATCGCAATTTTTAGTTTAAAGTCGATTTCTCTATGTCTTCAGCAATGGTTACCAATAAAAACCGAAACGTCAAAAATCCAATATAGAATGGTTATTCCTCAAGTATTAGATGAGAATCAATCGCTATTTTTGGCTTAAAGTCGATTCCTCTATGTCTTCAGCAAAGGTAAGGGATAAGAAAACAACGCAGTTGCTATGGTTACTTATAAAATTTCCTCCCAAATTTTTAGCATTTCACAGAGAGAAGCCTATCCATTCTTATTTAAGCAAGGCTAAATGAGCTATATTAAAACGTTCAAATGAATAAATTTTAAGGAATTAAAAAAATTAAAAAAGTACTATCTTACTTTCGAGTAAAATACTTTAAAATATAATTTTACTAAAAACTTTATTTAACCTTTTTTGTGGTCCCCAAGGTACTTAATTAGGATATTAAATTTCATCAAAATTGTTTAAGTCATTTTCAAGATATTTAGAAAAAACTAAAAAAGTACTGAAATAAAGTACTAATGTTTGTGGGCCGATATGTACCAAAAACTAATCAGCGCTTCATTTTGTTAAACTAATGGTAGGTTTTCAATTTCATTTCAATCAGCGCAAAGGTGTGGAAAAAATCGTGGGCCAAAAAAACGATAACATACATCCATCCATACATACATACATACATCCGCACGCACTAAATGAAAAAATCGCACTTTTTGGCCTCTCGACGAGACCCCATGTAATTTTTGGCAAAACCGTCACGTGCTAAAATTCAACCTAATTGAATACTACAATTTGTGACTTTAATTGAGTCCATGGGTTCCGTAGTCTTTACCTGAGGACCCTTTGAAGCCACGCTTGCCCCGAGAGCGATTACAATACTTTACCCATGCTTTGCATTGGATAAAGTAAAAACTGAAGTAACTGAGTGGACTGTATGGATGTTAATTGTTCTCGATACTTATGTATTAAAAGGAAGGTTTATTTTATTTTTATTTTAATAAATTATAAAGTAATAAATTAGTTATATTTATAATTTAATGAGATGATCATTGAGGAAATATTTACATATGTTGAATGTAGTAGGCAGATTTTCAATAAGGTGGGCGGTCGTCCAAATGCAAACTGCTTTTGTAGACAATCCTTTTCAATCCTTATTCCAGTTATAACAGATTCGAAATCTGGTTTCAAGGTTTAATTATTATAAGAGAAGGCCCAGTAGAGATCTCTTATCCAGGTAACTTGAACACTAAAATGGCTGATACTGAACGAATTTCTTTATAGTAAAACTAATACTCAATATACTGTTTCCTATCCAATTTGCAAGCAAGTGTGCAAGGCAAGGTATAATTTTCAAGTCAAGTGGCTTGCTCTGTTTACATTCTCTAACTCGAAGTAGGCCCGCCAGAGGCATGAGCTTCGCTCTTTTATAAAATAAAAAATACTAAAATTTGAATTTTAGACACCAACGTTTCGTCAACTTTGTTGACTTCCTCAGGGCTCAAACAAATTAACTTCTTTGCATATTTGCCAATTTATAAATATTCATTCTTAGCAAACACTTAAGGCCAGTCATTGAACAGATTGAAAATAGGAAATAACAACAAAGTTGACGAAACGTTGGCATAAAATAAAAAATATTTGCATAAGCTATTGTCCTTATTTCCCTACAACAACTTATTAATTTAATCGATGGACATAAACAATCAAAATAATTATATGAAATATTCACTTACTATGAATTAAGATTTCACCTTGCACCAACACCACAATCCCTATTAATTATTATCTATAATTATTTAAATATAAGAAATTTAAAGTCGAAAATCAAAGATCATATCATCGGCTTAGAGTGTAAAGCTGCTAACTCCATTTTTTGTAATGTATGAGATATTAATACTGTTCGAAAGAAAAAGAAATACTGCGATCGTCCAAGTAAAACTGCTACTTAAAATTACGATCGTAAGTTGTAGAAAAAAAATGTGAAAATTAGTTTTTTCCATAAGAACAATGTTAAATTTTGTTTGTTTTTTCTCTGCCCTGTAAAATTTTCTTGTTGTGAGTTAGCAGGTTTACTCTCTAAAGCGACGATATTAGATATTATATATTAAAAGGGCGATCCTTTCTGATATGAATAAAAATATCTAATAAGATCGTTGGTTTTCTGTTTTAAATTTCTTAATAACAATTTTGGCCAGGCAAGTGGGTTTTACAAATTTAATCAAACTTAATTGAAAAGTTTTTGTTTTGCCCAGAGTAGCAGAGTTGTTGATTCACAAAGAGAAACAAAGAGGTTGTCCTCTGCTTGATGCAAATAAACATACACACATATATATATCGAGATGATATATCTGTATATATATTATTTATTTGTTTGAGACTATAGTTTCGAAGACTTGGTCTTCATCATCAGTCTTTCTTCAATTATAAATGTTTTTCATGGAATAATATATATACAGATATATCATCTCGATATATATATGTGTGTATGTTTATTTGCATCAAGCAGAAGATAACCTCTTTGTTTCTCTTTGTTAATAAAACTTATTTTATATATTTATTATTCTGAAATTTCAATGTAGGTAATTTTTGTGTTAATTACGTTAATCTTGTCAAATATATTTACTATATATATTTTTGTAAATTTTAAAAAGATTAATAAAATATTAAAATACCGTCTGAATTTTCACATTTCGGGATTTTGCCTGTCGGGATTTTGACATTCGCGATTTTGGGTGACATTCATGTTAAGTATATTAAATAAAAAAAATACTCCTTTCTTTAAAAAAAATGAAAAACATTTGATTTCATTCTTCAAATTCAATAAGGCTTTCAGAGAAAATTTAATTTTGTCGCTAGCAGAATTTTTCATTTTAGTTTTTTATGACTTTTTATTAAAATTATATTTCATAGCACATATCGATATGACAGAAGTATCTATTTCGTCTCTAAGAGTAAGCCGACAAATACTTGTTTGTTTTTCTCTTTTATTTTTTATGTGTAAGCTATTTGAAATGAAATAAAACAGGTTAAATAATAGCCTTTAATAAATATTCTAGCATCTCCAAGCAATTTAATTGAATATATTTTTATACTTGATATTTTAGAGGGTCTTAAAAATTTAAAAATCTCTTGAAATTAAAATGATTAAAAATATTTGTTTGGTTCTAAATATTTTTCAAAAATTAATTTTCACCATACTTAGATGGCGAACAGCCATCAAGCTCTCCAAATTTTTTGCTTAAAAATATTATTAAAATGTTCATTTGTTGAACTTTTTGCATTTCTAGCCTATAGGTGGCTAAAAGAATATGTATACAAAATTTGGTTGAGTTTAGTTAAACGTGCTAGAATTTTCATTTTTGACCCTCCTTCCCATTTTGAAGGGGTTTAAAAGTAGAAAGTTTGGATTTTTGCAATTTTTCCTTTGTTTGTGTCACATGCGAAATTTCATGATTCTGGAATGATTTGAAGTACCCTATAGGTTTTGATGACCCGTCAGCCAGTCAGTCAATCAGTGCCAAAATTAGCTATTTTCTCAGCTCCATATCTCAGAATTTATTTAAGCTATATTATTGAAATTTGGTACTCTCTTCAAGATGAATTATATAATTATATAGGAAATGATTAAGATGATGGATGATTTTGATTATGTTTGGCTCGAAGGGTTAGTTGGAAAGAGATTTGCCGGGCTTGGATGGGAGATGATCTTCAGAGATTATAATCTCTATTGGCGGCTTTAGAGCCAGTTGAAAAATGCTATTTTAAATAAGAATTCGCACTAGGCAGTTGAAAATATGCTTTTAACAAAATAACGGCACTATGGCCCGCATTTATTGCTTCTTCGTTACAGAACGTGTATACAAATTACTTCTTCGACACAAGCCGTTTCGTTCCAAATCGTTCCAAGGTTATCAGTCACCCCGGAGAGCTGCTCATTCAAACAGAGTTTCAACCAGTGACAACTCACACATAACAACTGAATTCGCTTCGAGGAGCTGGCTTCTTTTATAACCTAATTAGCTCTAATTAGCAATTAAGCTGATTGGTTAATTCTTCCCGCGTTTTAGGTGACGTAAGCATAATTTTTCGCGCGCTGGCCTTTTTTATAAAAGGGGCGTGTCCCTGCTGCTCGCCTGTCATTTCATCGAAAGATTCCGACGGGCAAACGTCTTTTTCAAGGCGAAAATGAATCATTATTTTCAAAAGCATTTTACATTGAAAGAGCGGAGAATGAAATCCCACAATTATATATGTATAATTTCAGCTTTGTATCATAAATGGGTTCCGAGCTGGAGGAGGGTCGAAATTGGCTCGAAATAGTTCGTGTAAATATCGTACAGCCTGTACGGCCAAGCCAATGCTCGAACTTGGCCTGCGCACCCTGTGCGCTTTGATTTTTTTTATATCTCTTTACTATTTTTCTCGTAATAGATAAAAACATTTTGTTATTATTTATTTCATTTTTATTAATTAAAAAAAAACATGTTCAAATTGAGATATATCGATTTCTAAATTCATTATTAGTGATGTTTTTAGCTGGAAAACAAAGTTAACCTTTCCACGTGTTTTTCCTATATTTTGTCAATATTTAAATTTGCATTACTCTTGGGATTGACTATACGTCTAATACACCCTTAAAACGAAAGAAACAACAACTTCCGATAACCATGTTTTCCCCAAGAGTATCGGTAAAGAAACCTTCTACTTTAGGGCATCCCTCGGATGTTCCTGACAACCAACCCTTGGATATATTAGATTGCTGTTTTACGTAGTTTTAAAACTTTTTGACTTCGTGAAATTGAGCCATTCGATATGTTTAATAATATTAATATATTCAGTAAAATGTTTAAATTAAATAAAGGTTTTGCATTTCAATGCTCTTAGAAAAGGATAATAATATTCATTGAATTTAGTCTTTAGAGAAGTACGACGTTTCTAATTCTGGATTCTTTGTTAATTTTTTATGACTATAGACTAGTTGAAGTTACTCTGTCATGCGTAAGGGGTAGGAAAAAGGAACGCATCCTTCCCTCACTTGTTATTTTTATTGATCGAAAGATCTTCTAGAAGATTTTCAAATATATTTACTATAGTACAGTGAAACCCTCAAATCCGAACGCAAAAAAGAGAAACTTATTTATTTAGTCATAAAACAATTATGTATATATTCTACATTATAATCTTATTTTACATAATTAGTTGAAAAATTAACAAAGTTTTACAGTTAGTATACCTAACAAAGTGTACATGTTTCTACATTTTAATGTCAGCCTGGATTGAAAAACGGTAAAAGTTCGTTATTGAAATTCTTTAGGTTAATCATTTTGCAAAAACAATGAAATAATACTAATAGAAACACACAAAATATCACTTAATCTTTCACTTGATATCAGTTATCTTCAATTGACAAAGCTGCTTTGGGCTAATCCGAACAAATTGAAATCCGAACAGGCTACACCCCAAATTAGTTCGGATTTGAGGGGTTTCACTGTATTATTAAATAATATATTTAACCACTCAAATGTCTAATATTTTTTTATTAATGATAGGTATATTATATAATGGGCATCCGCGCCAAATCGGTCACTTTTGAACCCGGCCCCTTTCGATTTGACTGGAAATTTTATATGTGTACCTATTACCCCACCAATGACCACTCTTGGCAAGTTCCCAGGTACCCACGATCGATGTGGCTTATACTTACTAGGAACTATTTTATTTTAAGCAGAACACTTTGTATTTCTTTTACAGGGGTCTCATTATCCTAAAGTGCCCAGGGCCTCCAATAGGTTAAAGACGACCCTGTACCCCACTTAAATAAGTTTCTGTTATTTTTTCAATTTTTTTTTCAAATACTCCTAACCTTGTCAAAAATTGATTAAATTAGTCGTTTTTCTCTTCAGAATTTTTATTTTTAAAAGTACTTTTCAGAAAAAAATACAAGAAAAATATTCAAAGTCATATTCTATGAAATTTTTTAGTTTTTAGAAAAAAATAATTAATTTTTCAAAATTTGCTCTTTTTTTTAAACTTTTATTTATTCTGCGTTAATACCCCCAATCCCGTCGTGGGGAATTTTTCTTTCTATTTTTTTTTTATTAATTTAAAAAATAATTATTTAAAATTATTTTATTATAAAAAGAAAGCTTAATTCCGAAAACATAAAACAGTTAGATTTTTGACACCAAAACTTACTAAGGGCCAGTTGTATGTCGGTTGGTAAAGTCTTTGTAAAAGTTGACAAATGGTAAAACCTTAGAAATCACCTTGTGCCCGGCCGGATGGGCAATCAGACGACACGCACTTTCATCTCATTGGCCATCCCGGCGGGCACAAGGTGAATTCTAAGGTTTTACCATTTTGTCAACTTTTACAAAGACTTTACCAACCGACATACAACTGGCCCTAAGATCTTCCTTCCTTGAGTTATTTTATCTTTGAAATTGTAGTCCGAGGAATCAGTTCGATACAGACAAAGATAATAAGAAACAAAATCTTAATTTAAAATGATTTTTCTCCACGTTTCAGCTATTTTTAAATAGAAAAATACCTACCCTTGACGCTCTCTACAGGAGGAAGTTTTTACATAACAACAACTTTCGTTGTCTAGAGCTGTTTGATTTATCCGTGAGAGTCGTTGATCTTTTCGAATTGAATGGCTGTTGTAAACCTGGCAATAACAAAAGGGGTGGAAATCAAATAGTAAGCCATTGAATGGGGATGTATTGAAAGGTCGCTTCCAAGGATTACATAAACAGCCAATAAAGGTAAACAACCATGTGTGCAAATTAAGATTAAATATATATTTATTGAAGGAGTCAAATTATTGAACTAGATTAATATTATTGATAATAACAATTCAAAGTTAAGCCTAATCGGAAGTAAATGTAAAAACTTTTTCAAAGTTCGGTAAAGGCTATTCACGAATTTCTGTGATATGGAAATATTTTGACTGTAATCTGTTAGAGCTAGAAAGTTAGAACTTACAGCAAGCTTATTAGTAAGAACTTTTGTGCCAAATTTAAGATTTCACCAGATATTTTACTGATTTACTGCATTATTCTTCAGGAAGCTCAAACTCTAATTATTTATTCGTTTTGGAAATACAAATATTTTAGACCAGAACATATGTTCTACAATCTACGACATTTCATTCTTCTAGTTATTATGGATACTACAAAGAATTCGGGTTTTCTAGTCATTTCTTACTTTTTAGTCAAAAAGTCTTAATTAAAATTTGTTAATTAATTATAGCTGAAAAATAGCGATAAACACACGCATTTCGTTTCCACATTAGATGTACAGTAGAACCTAGCTATTCGTACACAATTCGTTCTAGCAGGCAGTTCGAATGGCGATTTGTACTAATGGCGAATCATTTTTTCGCATAAGATATAATGTAAATTGCATTAATCGGTTCCAAACTCTTTATTTAAACTAATGAGTTGAACAGTAGAAGTAAAAAATGTACAATTGTATAATTCTTTAATACGATTTTTATTATTTAAACTCTACTTACATATTACAATTCCTCATTACTTTCTATATTAAAAACGTTAGATGATTTTTCCCTTGATTCTTTTTTCTGTCTTTTTGGTCCTTTACATATTAAAAAGATATCCAATGTTGATTGTTTTTGTCTTTTTTTAGAATCCTCCTAAAATGCTCAATCACATTGTCGTTAAATAAGTTAACGCTCCTATTCGCCACAGCTGTGTTTGGATGCCATTTTTGGACAATGTGTTCTATATTTTCCCAATGGTGACACAATTCTTTAATTTCCTTAGTTGAAATGTTTTCCTCTTCCTCTGAAGACACATCTTCAATCACTTCCTGCTGTTCTCTCTGTAGTTCTTGAAGTTCTTCAGTTGTCAACTCATTTCGGTGATCTTCAATCAACTCCTCCACATCATCACTGTCTACATCCAAACCCATGGATTTTCCCAGGGACACAATTTCATTCACTACAACAGCTTCCGTGGCAGTGTCTTCTAAGTCTTTCAGTGCCACACAGTCTGGCCACAGATTTCTCCAGGAGGATTTCAGTGTCCTCAAAGAAACTTCATCCCAGGCTTTGTCTATTATTCTCAAGCAATGGAGGATATTAAAATGGTTCTTCCAAAAGTCTCTGAGGGTGAGTTCTGTGTCAGAGGTCACTTCGAAACATCTTTGAAACAGTGCTTTTGTATAAAGTTTTTTGAAGTTTGAAGTGACCTGCTGATCCATGGGCTGGATAAGTGGAGTGGTGTTAGGGGGCAAAAATCTCACTTGAATGAAACTGTATTCACCAGTCAGATCTTCCTCCAAACCTGGAGGGTGAGCAGGAGCGTTGTCCAGTACCGGTGCAAAGTTGCGCTCAGTGACGCATTCGTGCACGCAGTCCGAATCGCGAAAAAGCGTACGAATGGCGATTTAAATTTTACTTGAAAAAGTTGTACGAATAATGAGTTGTACGAGTAGAGAGGCGGACGAATAGCGGGTTTCCACTGTAATTCAGAACCAAGGAGAATAATAGCGATTAAATTTATTCAACCTACTGAGTCCTAAAGAAAAACCCTAGTGGTTGTCGACTACTAATCCGCAGAAGGATCGCATTCACTTCTTCGAGAAATAAACCCAAATAACGAAAAATGCAATTCAAGTAGGGATAAATATAACCCTTCTAAGATATAATATAATTTATCTATAAGATCTCGGATTTAGTAGTTGACATTCTCATGATTTTGTTTAAAAATCTTAATTTTTCTACTTTTGGCAATGTGCATTTTATTATTTATTTTTTATTCCTACTGATTCCTTTGTCCAGAGAAGGATTAAGATATTTAAAGGCCCAAAACACTTAAACATGTTTGCCGTTCTTCTGTATATAAAAACAGTGAAACCCCTCAATTCCGAAATAATTGGGGCTGTAGCCTGTTCAGATTTTAATTTGGTCGGATTAACGAAAAGTTTTTAATTAAGTGAACCGTGTTCATTTTAAATTATGGCATGCAAACGAAAACACAAAAACTGAAAGCTTTAAAGCGTCTGGACGCTGGAGAAAGTTTGACAAAGTTGGCTGGCGAGTTTGGTGTTGGTAAAGCAACAATCAGTGACTGGAAAAAAAATATTGTCAAAATTGAAGAGTTTTTCAATGCAACAAGTGATAAAACATCAAAAGAACTCCATCACGTAACATTTTCCGTAAATGAAAAAATTGATGAAGCAGTTTTTTGTGTCAAACTTAAATTTGTCAATGCCAAAGGAGACAGAAAGTAACTATTTTTTGAACTACTTTCATTGACTTTTTGTTACCCTGAAGAAGGAGAGAATAAATCTCCGAAACGTCGGTTTAACAAATAAATGTAAAATAATAAAACCTCTATAGTCTTATTTTTTACAACCACCGTGGACTGCTTTCATCAACATCCAATTGCATATTTATACCAGTCCGTCTCCTAAAGAAAATCTCTATCAATTCAATTTGTTATTTCACACGGATACAATTCAATCGGTTCATTGAATCCATCTGAAATAACATTAGTAAGTTCATTCTTGTGCCAAAATATTTATATTGCCAATGCGGAGAAGTGAATAAATTTTAGGCCTTCTGGCTTCATAGCTTCAGGTTCAAAAATGGAGAAGATTTTAAAGCCTTGTTATAATAACAAAATGGTTGAAGCTAATGATCAGAAATTTGGCATACAAATTTGTTTTTTATTGATAAATTATGCCTTTGTGTGAAGCTTTAACTTTGATGTTAAAATTGATCGTTAACGAAAAAAATCACCAAACCACCAAAATTTGCAGTGAGCGTACCAAGTCCTGTAAAGATTTCTCTTTTCCTTCAATTCTCTTTATTCAAGTATTATTATTTTCAAAACAAAAAATTCATTACTTAATAAACGCAATATTTATAATGGGAACTTTTGTTAAAATTATGGTTTTGTTATAAAACAAATCTGCTTTCGTTTCATTTAATTATTAATTAAAAAATCTTCTATTTTTTAAAAAAGAAAAAAATATATTCGCGTTTAATATCATAATTCTTTTATATAGCTATATATACCATATGAACTAAGCGGGGAAAAAGAGATAAATATACCGAAAAATAATAATTAATCATCGGATAAAAATTATTCCATGTAGTTGGATGGTTATTTTTATAATATGCAAATCAGATGGTGGTTACAAATGAGATATTTATTAATAGGTACTAATGATTTTTTTGCCCATTCATAACTTTAATTAATAAATATAGCAATTGGAGGTAAAAGTGGAAACTTTTTTCCAAGACTCGGTACGCAAATTTTGCAGATGGTCAGGGGTGATTATCGCTGGTAACTTTCGTTATAGGAATCAAACTAATTAAAATTTTAACATGAAAAAATTATTTTTTGATTTAATTGACTTGACATAATTTCAATTTTTTTAATTTTAATTTATAAATACAGTGAAACACCTCAAATCCGAACCCCGGATATCCGAACGCAAAAATGAGAAACTTATTTATTTAGTCATAAAATAATTATTTATATATTCTACATTATAACCTTATTTTACATAATTAGTTGAAGAACTAACAAATAAGTACAGTTAGCATACCTAACAATGTGTAAATGTGTTACTTGACATACTTGTCATCAAGGATTGAAAAACTGTAAAATTTGGTTATTGAAATTCTTTAGGTTATTCACTTTGGAAAAACAATGAAATAATACTAATATAAACACACAAAATACCACTTAATCTTTCACTTGATATCAATTATCTTCAATTGTCGAAGCTGCTTTCGGCTAATCCGAACAGGCTACAGCTCCAATTAGTTCGGATTTGAGGGGTTTCACTGTAATTATTTGCAATAGGATATTAGTGGATAATAAATTAAAATTGAATAAGCCTGTTATTAAGGGAAAGGCAATGAGAAACCACTCCTGTGAAAAATTTCCACAGGAAAATTACAATGGAGAGGGTATTCTCCATAATAATTACCGACGATCGGAATTGAGTATGTCGCGTGAAGAAGACGATCTGTTTGTTTTTAGGGTTCCGTTTAAAAAGTAAATCGGAATCTTATTATTCTCTCTATTTGTCTGTTAGTCCATATGTCAGAGTATTTTAGATTATTAAGTAATTGAGGTACAAATACCTTTACTAGATAGATATATGTATTAATATTCCCGCAAATAAAAAATCGTGTGGATTTTGGGGAGAGTAGAATTTCTTGGGGTCCATAATAAATATTATTTCATCATAGGGATGGTGGGTATGCAAAGCTCTTTTTAAGTATAATTAGACTAATTTTTTAAATTTATTTCGATTTAAAACGACACACTGAAGAATCTCCAAAGTGAAAATTCCCAGGAGATTTTTGTACCTGTCGTATTTTTCAAATGCCTAAACTTAAAAATCAGGGCTTAATTTCTAAAAAAATGCACCGGAACGCTTGGAAAAATTAGAGTTAATTCATATTCATTAGCAATTCTTGATTAAGCTAAAAAGATCCCGAACATTGTTCCGGACCGTTCCCGTCAAAATTAAATTAATTAATTCTCCAAATTTTCTCACTTAATCAATGACAAAAAGAGCTATTATGATATCTCAAATATTTTAAAAGTTATAAGGTAATTAATCCTCGGTGTGCTGTTCTACTCTCAATTTGCTCGCTTATTTTTATACTTTTATTATGATACGAGTGAAAATCCAATAAACTCAATTTAAAAAATATTTCTTTCTGGATTTTCAAACTGGTTGTTCTGTAGCTAGAGGACTCCAAATATAAACCCTTCTTTGCATTAGAAATATAAACATTGTAACACCAGGCCGAACCTTCTATGTCTTTCCGTTTTCGAATTATCAATACATAAATCCAAACTGCATACAGTTATATGGTAAACACAAAAAAAGTGGCCAGATTACTATTACAAAAAAATTTACCTACACGAACCAAGAATGTGGATCCTTTAGAAAAAATAAATATAGTAACATATTTGAGAAGCTCATTTTCAAAAGGTACTCAATCTATTTTTTTGTAAAAATTGAAGTAATGCCGATTTCATGTAACTATTATCTCTGTTTATGATTTCTGGTATCAATTTCATGACAAAATCTACTAAATCCTTTACTAAAATGCACTTGGAAAATAAGTTTTATTTCAAAATGTACTCTATCCCAGTGTTTCTGAAACTTTTTCAAATATATTTCCGTTTGGAAGGTAAGCGTGGAACCCGATAATCTCATGATGCGCTTTAGAGAACATTTTTTGTTTTTTGACTTGAATTAATTAAGAAACACCATTTTGATTGTCCTATATTTTTTTATTTATACAATCATGTACTATATCTATATTAAACAGTAACTAAATCAAAACTTCCTAAGTAAAAAAAAAAAAAACATTTTCGAACACATCAACTTTTCATAGGTATTGCCATCAATGCGACGAATGATACTGTTTTTTGTGTTTAGACAAATACTTTATATCAGGTCTTATTGATGAAAGTTGTAATCTCATATCCGACTCTGCATCCAGCTTATTGCAGTACTTATTTTTTAAAGGATAATAATTGAATGTCATTCATCCTCCTTTAAAAATTAACATATTCATTACGCACCAAGCTTTTTAACTTTCTTATTAGTACCTACTTATTTTTTGTTAATAAATAAGTTGAGAATTCAGACTCGCACAAATAAGTTGTAGCAAATGGTAAAAGAGAATTAAAACCGCTTTCTGGGTCAACTGTGGATATTCACCTGTTAAACTACAACAAAATTTTGCCAAAGGTGTCGTTTTATAGGCTGTCTGCAGTGAAGAATCTGAAGTCATTTCGACAAAATTTTCATAATCCTGTTGTAAAAAAGGAGGATGGCTTTTCACTAACAACAAAATGATTTTTGCAACAGGAATTATTTTCCAGTTTTTTGAAATTATCATCAGTGAAATATTGTTCAATTGGTTTATTCAGACATTCCAAGTGATTATTGGATAAAATATACTTGGTAGAATTCACATTAAGATATAAAAATAAAACGAATTTATTTTTGGAGATTCTTTAATCTCGATATATATATTTCGGAATCTACTTCTACTTCTACCTTCGCCAATCATCTACATTTGAATAAACACACCTCTTCTATTAGGCACCTCGTTCTTTTACATTTCGAAATAATTTTTAGAGTCAACGGAAATAAAATTAGCTCTCTCAAATGAAACGAATGTACTAAATAATCAATTAGAAGTTAAGAAAAGTACAATCATTGATTACATTCTTTAAATATTTGCAATCTTGTGTTCATTAATTCTTCCTCCCCCTACACCTACCTGAGCGTAGATCCTCATTTCTCAGAAGGCCATTCAAAATTAAACAAAATAGACTTCCTACCTTTCTCCCTCCACTAATTTTAAATATTTACCTTTTTGTTATTTAAAAATAAATTTTACCATTGACTTGTATTCAAATTCGAATTATCCAGGTCAGTTACTTTCTGTTGCTCCTGAAGATGGGTTAGCCACCCGAAATATATCGAGATTAAAGACTCTCCAAAAATAAATTCGTTTTATTTTTATATCTTAATGTGAAACCTACCAAGTATTTTTTATCCAATAATTTTAAAAAATGTTTCACCAAGTACCAACACCAAATTCCTTAAAAACTATTCCAAGTGATGTATCGTACAATTTTGGTATATTGACTTGTATTTAGATCTTCTTTCAAAATGTCCTTCATAGCTGGAAAACACTCGAGATCTCTGCGATTCACACAACTAATCCAAAACTACACCTTCCTTTTGAACGCTATAATTTTTTCACCAGCCGTGAATTTTTTTGTGGAACCCTTGGCGAGTTTTCATGGAACCCCACCAGGGTTCCGCGGAACACACTTTGATTTGAAATTAAAAAAATGGATTTAGTAGTTTTTGGAAATGAGCTTCTCATTTGTAATTAAAAAGACTGATGATAAAGAACAAACCTTCGAACTCTACTACTCTTGGCTCTCAGAATATCGTAAAGTAAAAAACAAATATCGAATCCCCTTGTGTAAATTGTATCGAACTAGAATTTTTCATCCCTCTCACTTTTTCATTATTCTATCATTGGATTATAGATTCAAATAATTTGCATTTTATTTACACGTGGTATGTATTGGAAATGTTTTATCGGAAACATTCTTGGTCGAACCCAAATGAAACATTCTGTAGGAATCCAATTTGTCTAGGTTAAATATTAAACTCGTTTAATCGTGTTAATTATTTTGTTGACTTTTCCCATTGACTGAAGTGTTTTTTCATTTTTTTTTTGTATTTTTATTTGTGAAATTGTCTGGGTCAGATCCGGCTGTTGGCTGCATCATTGATGCGGGTCTACGCGTGTGTACCTAAGCCTAGTTTGTTTATTAATCCATTAAGCTCAAACGGCAGTAAATATTGTATTTCGAAATCAGAAATCGTTCATTCAAAATAAATCAAGTATTTTTCGCACGATCTAGGCTTGTATTTACATAGATTTATCGACTGTTAGTATAGTCCATAAGGTTTATTTTTTTTAATTCAAAAGTTTTCATTTTGTCGAAAATAGCAGAGTTGCTGATTCATAAAGAGAAACAAAGAGGTTTTCCTCTGCTTGATGCAAATAAACATACACACCTATATATAAAAGTTAATAATGTAGAAATAAGAACTTTATTATTTTTTTAGCTTCTAGTGAGCTTCTAATTTTACTTTTCATAAATTTTATACTTAAAAATAGCTTCCTGTATAAGTATGTAAATACATACCTACAAACTCACAAAAAGTGATATTATGTATTACTATTTGTTTATATTTTTTCCTGGTTAGATAATTAATATAAAATTCTAATAAAGAGACAATATTCAATTTTTCTTTCAGCTCGGTAGGTATCTAATTGTTGTTCTAGAACATTCAATCAGAAAGTTTGAAAGTAGAAAATTTATTTCTAATGAAAATAGAGTCGAAAATAGACCAAATTTTTTTTTTTGGAAATCTTGAAATCTAATTCCAGATTCAAAATTTTTAAATAGCACTTTTATTTCTCGAAAACTTCACAGTAAATTTTCAGATTTCCTATTTTACGGAAAAAAATTATCAGGCCAAATTGTTGTGTGTTTTCCAGAAGCCACACATAAATCTCAATATTTTAAGACATTTTATGACTTTATATTGGGCCACGGCTTCGACAGCCCTGGTTTAATTCGAATGGAATAAAAGAAGGTATATGAGGAATGATAATTTATTTTTTAAAAGGGTCACGGATATCTATTGGGACATGTAAGAATATGCAAAGAATTAAAGGACAAGTCCTGACAAGTTTTAACCCAGGAGAAAAATTATCAATTAATTTTTTTTTTTTTTTTTTTTTTTTTTAATGATAATGATGAGAGAAGGAGTTACACCAAAAGGTGCAACCCCTAAAGGCCTCGGTTGGCCCCTCCATCGTGAAAAGAAGAAGAAAGAATTTTATGGGTTGGGCGGAGGTCGAAGGTATCTGTGGATACGGGTCTTAAATAGCTTAAGGTTATAAGTCGCGGGAAAGATGGTGGCAGGGAGCGAGTTCCAGTCTCTGGAGGTCATAGGAATAAAAGAGTTGGCGAAAGCGCTTGTTCGACTTTTATCCAATTTGACAGCGAAGGGGTGCTGAGCGTTAGAAAACCGCGTGTTTCTCGTAAAGAGGGCATTAGGGGGGATAAGAGATTTCAGCTCGACTGAACAGACACCGTGATAGTATCTGTAGTACAGGGAAAGGGCAGAAACGGTTCTTCGGTGAGCCAGGGAGTCGAGTGAGTTGGTTAGAGCCGGGTCTCCTATTAGTTTAATTGCTCGCTTCTGAATTGCATCCAGTGTAGCAAGAGAATGCTTGGATGCACCCCTCCACAGATGAGAGCCATATTCGAGACAGGGACGAATTTGAGCCTTATACAGCATAAGAAGTTGACTGGGAGTATAACAGCGTCTAGACCTAAATAGGAGACCAAGCTTGCGCGCTGCAGCTTTAGCAGTGGTTGAGATATGGTCATTCCATGAAAGGTCAGACCCTAGAGTTACGCCTAGCATTGCAATTTTATCCCTGAATTCTAGTGAGTTTGAGTCGAATGATATGTTTGGGAGGTTTCTGTCGACGCGCCTAGAAATAAGGCAACACTGAGTTTTCCCTGCATTGAAGTTAACTAAGTTTTGGGATCCCCAGTTTTTAAGTTTGCACAAGTCTAAATTAATTGAAGAGGCAATGTCTGCACGGTTTTTATGCGATGCAGGGGCGTTATGTAGGGTGCTGTCATCTGCGTAACAATGTACCGGATTGGAGGGCAAGTTTAGAAGGTCGTTGATATAGATAAGAAAAAGCGTAGGGGAGATAACCGATCCCCGAGGAACTCCAGCGTTGGTGTGGAAGGGGGAAGATGATATTCCATCGATGACAACCTTAATTGTGATTGTTTTAGAAAATCCCAATTTCTTGTCTCCTTGTACTGAACTTCATTCTTTTTATTTTGAAGATATTTTATCTGATCATTCAATAACTGCTAAGTAATAATTGTTTGGAGGTGAATGAAGTTATTAATTAACAAAGCAATTTCAATTCTTTCAAAAAATTGTCTAAATACATATACACCTAAGTATATACGATTTTATTTGTTTGAGACTATAGTTTTGCCTCCATCTTCACTTTTTTTTTTAATTAAACATATTTCAATATTTCATCTGTCGATTTACATGGATAGATGAAATATGTTTAATAAAAAAATCCTGAAGAAGCTATAGTAATGAATTAAATTACATCTATCTACTCTTATTAAAGGAGCAAAAATTTTTATATTTATTTATTTGTTTGTATATATATTTGTTTGTTTATATATTTGTATCTTGGTTCTATTTTGAAAACGACTCTACCGATTTTGATGAAATTCACGAGTTAGGGGTTTTGGAGCTGGCAATTCGATCTGTCACGGTCTCATCTTCGACAAAATTGTTTTTGATGGGTTTTTTCGTAATCTAATTAATTATTCTCAGGTAGACAAATCACATTCTTAGGGTTTTAAAAAAAGGTTTCCCTTTTCCTTTTGTGCTCAGGCAGACAATGGGTCGGGTAAATCCTTTATTCTCAAAGGCCTTGAAGAAGTATTGTGATTGTGGTTTTTAACATATTTTGTTCAACCTAAACTTTAGAAATATTAATAAACGTTTTATAATTGTTTTTATAAAGAATTTTATTTATTTAATAGAATAAAAAATAATCAAGAATTTATTTAAAAATATATTTCGCAATAATCAATTTTCTGAAAAAACAACACATTTTGATAGGTTTTATTTATTAACAATTGGATGAATAAAAATGAATCATATGGTTGAATCAAAACAGATGCAGGAGATGGGGTGCAGTGGTGGCGGATCCGGGGGTAGGGCGAGGTTTCGGGGGTGGGGTCAAGCGGGGTGGGGGGGGGTACTATATATATTTGTATTTTTTTAATTTGAAAACGGCTCTCAAATAAAAATCGACCTTTTTATCAGAATTTTAAATTAAAAATAATATTAAAATAAAGTTGATAGAGTTTTTCTTTAGGAGACGGACTGGTATAAATATGCAATTGGATGTTGATGAAAGCAGTCCAAGGTGGTTGTAAAAAAATAAGACTATAGAGGTTTTATTATTTTACATTTATTTGTTAAACCGAAGTTTCGGAGATTTATTCTCTCCTTCTTCAGGGTAACAAAAAGTCAATGAAAGTAGTTCAAATCATAATTACTTGAACTACTTTCATTGACTTTTCGGGTAACAAAAAGTCAATGAAAGTAGTTCAAGTAATTATGATTTGAACTACTTTTATTGACTTTTTGTTACCTGAAGAAGGAGAGAATAAATCTCCGAAACGTCGGTTTAACAAATAAATGTAAAATAATAAAACCTCTATAGTCTTGTTTTTTTTTGCAACCACCGTGGACTGCTTTCATCAACATCCAATTAAAATAAAGGTTTTAACTGAAGGAAGAAGTTACCGAGCATCGCTCGGTGCCTCCAGGTACTAGGTACTTATATGTTAAATAATAACTCGATGAGCTAAAAACGATAGAGGCGACAAAGATTTGAAATTTCGAATTTTAAAAATAAATATAGATAAGAATAAATAAATAAATAAAAAAATTATTACTTAGGGACTGGAAAACAGAAGAAGGGGTCGAAAATAAAGCCATATCATTAATTTAAATATTTTATTCTTTTGAAAACATAATTGCTTAAATATTGTCATTTTCAGTCCAATATAAATATTTCATATAAGATTTATGTTGGTAATAAAAATTATAATTTAAATAAATAAAAATATTTAAATTAGGCAGAAGATTTATTCTTTTTAAAATGTAATCTTCATAAAATATAAATTCTGCTGTTCATTAGTATAATTCTATTTCAAGTTTAATTTTTCATATAATTAATTTTTCATTAAACGTTCTTTTTCATTCGATACATTTCTAAATGAAATTGTTTAAATTTGACTTGTATTGATGGAAATTTCAAGCGAATTTATATCGTACATCGACTTTTAAATCGTAACCGAATTCGTTCTCTATCAGAGAATTCATTTAAAGAGCTCGAGGCATTTTCAATTCAATCCAAAACGCTTCCATTTGCCTTGACATTCAAGTTGTCTTTTTTTATTTTTTTTTTATTTCTCTGCCCAGCCAACTCAATTGGCTTCCCTCTTTTGTTTGGAGTTGATCAAAAACACATTTAAAATAATATCTTTACCTATAATCCTGGTGAGCTTTTGGTTCTTTCTTCAAAACCAAGCAATTTTTCATTTTTATTTTCTTCTTTATTTATGGAAAAATGGCTTAAAGTCTTTATTTTTGAAGAGAAGTTATTTATATATTTTTCTTCTTTTATTATTAAATTTTTGAATAAATTATTCCAAGAATATTATATTTGATGAAATTGAGACTTGAAATTTGTCTGGTAAATTATGTAATTATTTTTTGGTCGATTCCGACATTAAATAAAAATATATAATTACTATTTCAGGCATAGGTGTAGCCACGGAGGGGGAGGGGGGTCAGAACCCCCTCCCCCCAAAGGCAGGGTTCATGGGATGAGTAACGGCAATGACAAACTGTTTCTTATGGCAAACTAACCGTAATTAAATATATTTCATATGTTTAATCAAGAATTATGTTCTTTTTTTAATTTCTTGAAGTACCTTTTTAGTCCAGTTAAATTGTTCTCTAAAGGGCCCCTCGCGGGAAAGTTTTGGGGTAGTTTTGATTTCTTGATCCTATGTTCTTTGGTGTGCTGAATCCAAATCTGAGGTTTGCTAACAAAATTTCGTGACGGAACATTGCTAAAAATGCAAAAAAAATAAAGGTAAAATAATCTCATTTTTTGGCGGTTTTTTGCTTATAACTTGAAAACTATCAACTTTTCGTAAATAGCCTTCCTTTTCAAAATGAAAGTTTAGAAAATTTCCTATGCTCTCAAAAAGAAACCCAATGAAGCCTTTTATTTAGTAGGCTTGAAGCCTACCTAGAGGGCTGTAGTTTTGGATAAAAACCCAGCTTTCATGAGACTTTTGGTGGGGGTAAATCGACAGATTTCTGTCTACCATAGTACATACATTTTTCTGGCACGATATGCGGAAAATTTCACTTTTCTTTAAAATCCTCCCTACTTTCTCTCAGGTTTATTATAAAATGAAATAGAGTATGTTGGGTATTATTTATCCACTCACATCTCTTTGTTCAAACATAACCTTAATTTTAATGAAAAATCATTTTAATAAATTAATTCAATTAATTTTTCTTCAATTAAATAAAATAGTCCACTTTAAGTTCATTAAAGACTATTTATTGATAAAATTAACCTTTAATCTTATTCTTGTTAAATTAAATTAAATTTTACTTAAATATAATTATGTGTTATTTTCTCTCTCAAATCATTCTTGCTAAGCTGGTATTACAAAAAATATAAATAGTCTACGGCATGGGCGTAGAGTGAGGAATATCCGACAAGCAAGGCGCTTTACTTATACCATATTAACCTGAGTACTCAGGTGAATACACTTTAAGCTCTGAGGTCATGTGGCAACTCTCGCTTGTCAGATATTCCTCACTTTGCAAAGTTGTATTTTTATTTAGGCATGTCAGAAACTTGGAGAAAAATAATTTTCAAGCATGAAAAAACTTTGTTTAAGTGCCTAAATGTGTGTGTTTTAAAAACAAAGATCGGATTAAATTTCAGGCTTTCTCTTTCTAAATACGATAAGCAACAATTTTTGAATGAATTTGAATTGGGGGGTAGGTGTGCTACTGAGTGAATTTAGCTTATACTTATGTTAATATATTAATTCTCGATAAATGATTAATTATGGTTTTTTTGTTTAGGTTTAAAATAAGAGACGTGCAGCTTCAATTTTTTTCCTTTTTATTTATTTCTCAATTCCCACTAACGTTTCGGCCATTGGTTATGGCCATCTTCAGAGCGGGAATTAGTCAATATTTATATAAAAAAAATTTTGAAACACTTGTCATTAGTTAAAATTATATACAAGAAACATAAATAGGATATATACAAAACTTTTTACAGGGTTCGCCAGAAGGCCGAAAGATATAATCTTCTCAATTGTCTTTTTTCTTTCAAGACGAAATGTCGATTGTGATTTTCAGAAGATTATATCTTTCGGCCTTCTGGCGTACCCTGTAAAAGTTTTGTATATATCCTTATTTATGTTTCTTGTATATAATTTTAACTAATGATCAAGTGTATCAAATTTTTTTAAATATAAATATTGACTAATTCCCGCTCTGAAGATGGCCATAACCAATGGCCTGTAAGTGTTAGTAATTGAAAATATAAAATGAAAAAAATTGAAGTTGCACGTCTCTTATTTTAAACCTAAACAAATAAATTACTACACCTATAAAAAAAACTCCCTTAATAAATTATGGTTTTATATTTTTGAGCCACATCGTAAGGAAATAAATAATAGGGTGGGTCGAAAAATGCTATTTTTTCTAAGATGTTGCGCGAACATAAAAAATATATTATTGATCAGAATTTAATTTATTCATGTTATTTAAACCATAAAACAAGGATAAAACAGTAGTGTGTTTATTTCAAAAATTTTAACTAATAGAAAAAAATTGGAAAAATATCGTGATTTTTTCAATTTTTCATAAGTTTAAAGTTTCATTATGTTTACCAGCTAGGGAGAAAAAATGAAAAACCTCATTAAGCAAGTCGCTAAATATATGAGAAAAAGCACTTTAAGTGTAATGCAGTGCACGGTCGGGCGGAAGACGTTAACCGATTTTAATTTTTTACTTTACCATACAGGGTATGGTCAAGTATTGTAATCGTACATGGAAAAAAGTGTTTTTTTGCTTATTTTTTTCGAAATATCTCAAAAACAGCTGAAACAATTTTGATTAAAAAAATTGGGCAAATCCATGGCATTTCGGTCTACAAAAAAGCCCTTATAAGTCAACATCGAAAAAATTATATTTTTCGAGAAATTAACTGTTTTGTCAAAATGTCTGTTAGTTAGTCTGTTATTCTGTGCGTTACCAAATTTTTTCATGCCGTTTTTCTTCTTATTACAATAGGCAACTTTTCCGCACTAAAGTGTTTTTGAAAAAAAAATCAGTTTTTTCGACCCACCCTAATAAATAACACAAAAGAACGGGAAAAGAATTTAAAACTGTATAACTGTAAAATCTCACTCTCATTATGGAATCTAGCATTGTAAATTATAATTGAAAGAGAGAGTGAAAACTTTTCGAACACACGGTATGCTCTCTGGCTAGATCCACCCTAGTAAAAATAATAACTTAATTATAATGTGTTTATTATTTATTCTTAAATCTTAAATTTCAATGAGATAATTAAAAATATATTTATAAATATTTTCAGTTTTTTATATTGTATGTACAATCCGCGGCCCACCACTTCAATGAATGCGGCCCGACATAAAATTATAAACTTCCTTAAAGATTTTTATGTACTTACTGGAAAACATATCTGATACAATTTGACCTATATATTTTTTTTTTCTAAAATAAGAAGAAATTGGAAAATCTCCCCAAAAAGTTTTTTTAAGAATAAAGGCAGATTTTCAATTTTGAATGTGAAAAAATATATCAAGATTTTCGAAAAAATAATCACAATTTTGGCATATTTTGACTCCATTTTTATTAGATATAAATATTTTACCTGTAGACTTTCTTATGGAACTGCAATCAGTAGAACTGAAGAAAAATTTAAAAATGTCTCTTTATTAGAATTTTACAAAAATTATCTACCCAGAAACAAATACTCCTGGCTTCACAATATTTATTCCCCTTTTAGAAATATGTATTTACATAATACAGTACGTTGAAGCTATTTTCAAGAATTAAATTCACTAAAAGCAAAATTATAAGCTCAACCATCAGGTAAAAAAATAATGAAGTTTCGAATATTTAAAAATTATTCTTCATCTCATATTTCCATTTACTAAAATACTCGTATTTATTAGTTCAGTAATTAAAACTTTTTGAAGTGCTAATTGATTTAAAAACAAAATCCTGAAGGAAAAGAACTCTATGCCATTTCCATTACTCCGTCATGAAGATGTATAATGTATATCATTAATCTATATTATTAACTTTCTTTTTACTTTATCCAATGCGAAGCATGGGGAAAGTATTGTAATCGGTCTCGCGGCAAGCGCGACTTCAAAGGGTTCTCAGGTAAAGACTACGGAACCCACGAAGCTTGAGTTGTTTACCATAAAAGAATAGAGTATTTTTGATTTTAAGTCGATTCTTCCACGTTTTCATAGAAGTTGGCATTAATAGTCAAAACATCAAAAATGGAATGCAATAAGGTTATTCCTCTAGTATTAGATAAGAATCGATTGTTATTTTTGATTTTAAAACAATCAAAAATGGAATGCAATAAGGTTATTCCTCTGGTATTAGATAAGAATCGATTGTTATTTTTGATTTTAAGACGATTCCTCCATGTCTTCAGCAATGGTTACCAATAATAATCGAATCGTCAAAAATCTAATGTAGAATTGTTATTCCTCAAGTATTAGATGAGAATCGATGGCTATTTTTGATTTTAATTCGATTCCTCCATATCTTCAGCAATTGTTACCAATAATAACCGAAAGGATTAAATTCCAATGTAGAATGGTTATTCCATGAGTATTAGATGAGAATCGATCTCTATTTTTTAATTTAATTCAACATGAACTGCAAATCGCAAGTGATATCTGGTTCCTACTCAAGGACTAGGCATGCTGATATTTCAAATGAATTTGGATAAAGTTTAGCAACGATCCGTTGCACTTTATTTGATTAACATATATCAATAGAATTAGTATATATCTGCGTTCCGAGACAATTTTATTTCTTCAAATGTGGCCGGTGTAGGCCAAAAGGTTGGACACCCCTATTTTAAAGCTAGAGTCCCCACAATTTAATTAGTTCTCGGCATTGGAAATACAAACATTTTGGCTCAAGGCAAACATCTTTCGGTTTTTCTGACATTCTTGAGTTATCGTGGGTATCGGAATCCAGACAGACAGACAAACTCCCCAGGTTTTTTCCTAAAAACGCCATTACTTTTGTTTTCTCTGTGGATATTTCCTCTTCGAATTCTTTCTCTGTTTGCTCTAGCATGAATAGGGATATAGCTGTGCGTCTGATTCGTTTTCTTGCGTAATGGCCAGATCATCGGCAAACAAGAGCAAATCGATTGCTTTCGTTCCCGTAATTTTTAACCTCCTGGGGGATTCCCATTTCTTTTATGACTTAAAACTTGTACTCGTCTGTTTGTTTCAATCTGGCCAGTTCTTAAGGACCAAGTCTGTTTATTAAGATTTTAACATTTCTATTTTCACATTTATATTTAATAGAATATAATGTGTAAGTATTGCGATTGCTTGCCTGGGTCCTGACAATTTGAGATCTTTTACCTCAGAGATGAAAAAAGTTAATTTCATTTTCTAACCTCTAGGTTGAAGGAATCGATGCCTTTAAAAGTTGGATGCCAGAATTAGGACATAAAAC